>CM036884.1:21286193-21878693 GCA_020796165.1 Pantala flavescens
AAATCTATTATTTAACATTTTAATTTCCTATATTATTATTTTTTCAATTGCTTATTGCTAGACAAATATCATAATTTTATTCCAAAAAAATTCTGAGCACTTGTACAAGTGATTTCTACTTATCTAATTGGAGAAAATTGTACAAAATATCCTAAAAAGGTAAAATAATTAATAGCATATATTCAATTTTATGTGCGATGGAATAAATATAACATTCATTTGACAATATGGGACTTAATGTTTTTCCTTTTTTAACAATTTGATATGATAATAGTGTATATTTACGACTTAAGTTTTATAGAGTTTTTTGTTAATTTAATTTTTTCTATTTCTTATTTATTCTATTCTCATGAAAAACAATTTATGAATATTTTTTATTTTTTAATATAAAAAGAGACCTTAGGCATAAATAAAATGCTTTGTATAAAATAAATAAAGCAAAGATTACCAGATGTCCAGAAATATTGATACATTTCACATTTCTGACGAAGATTTTAAGTTTCGTGTACGATGAAAATCCTTCAGAATAGCTTATTAAAAGATTGATCCAAGTTAACGAGGATAAAGTTAGTTTAAATCGAAGTTCACGATTAAGGAAAACTACATCTAGTATTCGATGCATGATTTTTTGTGTCGTGGTTAATGTGTTTGTGAAATGATTAGCAATTAAATGTATTGCGTTAGTCTATTCGTATCTCTAAAGTAGAGAATGTATAGAGACGAATTAAAAGGTATTCCATAATTATATGAGTATAGCTAGTCGGCCTTCGACAAACAACGTGACTCGCTTTTTTTTTCTAAATAACTTAGAACTGATCTTTCAATTTATTACGTATAAATCAGCATCGAAGGAAAGTACCGATGCCTTTTCGTTCTCATTGTTTGAGTGATTGACATTTTCATCATTGAAAATAGGATCGGTTGTGTGATGGAAACTACACGTTATCTGCTAGAATCTGGGATGGCGATTTTCATATTAATGTGAGGAACGCCCTCTTGGCTGTATCAAAAATCAATGTTCTCGTAAATATATGATCTCTCGTATAATTTGACAAGGAAGGGCTTCTTAGGGTTGCTATCTTCATCAATCAACTAGGAAATTTTCCTGTCAATATCTTATTAAGTTACCCAAAAATAAAAATACTAGTAGATCGATCATTGCTCTTCTAGTATATATGTCGAAACAATAATAATGAACTTAGTTATTTGTAAAATTTTAAGACTGTTTATTCTTTACGCTCTCCTTATATGACTACATAATAATCGATTGTTAATATACCATCCTATTGAAAATTTACTCATCTCACCATTGATAATGTGCTCTTCGTCGTGACCAACTGGAACAGGGAATACATATGAAACATTAATGTACATTATCATATTATTTCCACGACAATCAAGTATAAGATAGTTCAGTCCTTTGGCCGAAGCTGTAGCTGTAATATTTTACCGATTGCAAATACCATGTTTTCTCGAACCTTAACCTTCTTATGAATGGCCTTAAAATAAAATAAATATCTTCCGTATAAAATGAGAACTAAAGGCTGAACACGAAAGTGAATGAAGAAGTATTAATAAGAGAGAATATTGCCGATTCAAGATCATTGAATAAGGTCGCGAAAATAATTATTTTGTCCATCACATTTATTTATGTTTGCCTCAACATTGAAGCATTCTAATTCTGATTGACTTCTGAGGACAGCATTTTTTTTCGTTAGGCACCCACTTAAAGACCTGAATCACCACGATCAAAACTGGTTACGCTGAGGGTAAAAATTCCGCGTGTATGTGAAGCTTCGAACGTTACCCCACTTGTGAGTATCAACCTCATTCACTGTGTCAAGTGCATTCATACGTTTAACAACTGAAAATTACCTCAATGCAGCGCTCCTCATGGTAAACCTGTTTCAGACTCTAACGCGTTATTGTTTTAATTAGAGATGAGATGGATGAAAAATGCGCAGAAGGGAGGTTGATAAAGGTATTAAAAGTAAGGTGACCTTCCTATGTAGCGAAGGCGCGTGCACAAATGGGTACTTATGTTAGAGGAAAGACTAACGTGAAAGTAAACTGTTGCCTATGAATAGTTCCATAAGGAGAAATGCTCTTGATGGATGGGGTACGAATACCGTTGTAACGAATCATCACTATTTTTCTTCCTTCTTAGTGTTTAGAGACGTAGTATACGATGCTGATACCGCAAAAATATTCCACTCAACTATTCTGCAGATTCTGCAAACTATTTTTCATTTCTGTTTAACCTCATCGTTATTCCGTAAATATTTGAAGTATACAATAATAATCTTCATAGGTCCTTAAAACATGCTTATGTAAATGTATGTTACAAACAGGCAAACAAAATAACAAAGTCAAGAAATATTCAAGGACGAAAACATGTATACATATTGATGCATTTTCATTTTTCTTCTTTAATAAAATCATATACACTGTGGTAATATTTACTAGATAATGTATATTAGAGTTTCATTGAGAATAGCGTATCAATAAATTTTTTGATATAAAAGGTTTTCATAATAATGAGAGTAATTTTTTTTTTCTAATGCATAACCACTAAGCATCTTTCAGTCAGACTTCGTCTGTGCGATTGTCACAAAAGAAATTACTCGCCTTGAAAATCGTGTTTATCTTTTCATGTTCTATAGTATCAATATTTGTATTAATGCTTATAAGAATGTTATGCGATATGATTAGGTATATCGGGCATAGATTCTTTAAACTAAACCTCTTAATCATTTTTGGATCACGAGGCATTCAATTGCGTAATTTTCTCTAAACCGTTTTTTCTTTATCCCGTTTTTTTTATTAACATTACGGCAACAGGAATCATAAAAGTCTCTATTTAGTGTTCCTAAACCAAAGCTCTCTTGAGTCCTTCTTTCTCTGCTGATGAAGCGAGATAGTTGAAATACAACTTTCGAATGAGAACGTTGTGAATTGGCGTGAATTCTTTTTCACGATCGTTATTCTCGATTTAGGAGTTATTTATCGTATGAACTTAATGACTCTTCTAAGCGTATCTTTTCCATAAACGCTTGACACGCTTCAAACTGGTTGCGAGAAAATAGGCACATTTCTTTTTTCGGTAATTTTTACTGAGCGTCCCATCACGAGGGGAAATCTCAAAGTTCATGCGCGAAAATTTAGCCCAAAAACATCATCTTCATATCATGTGACTGTTTCGCCTATAGAGAATTTAATGATCTGTGTATATTAGATAGCGTTCTCGGGGACAAACGGCGTATTATTTCATAGGACGATTCATATCAGGAGAGGGTCAAAGGTTGTCAGTTGACCGCATTACTTACTTGATCGATTCCGCTACACAGTGAAATACAATGTATATTTTTAAGCATTATGATTCAGCGAAAGTAGCCAAAGCATTGTTTGAATGGGATAAATATAGCTTACTATAAACTCTAATGTTTTAAGGTGGATATAAACAGGATTTCCATTTCACTCTTTAGATGATAGAATACAAGATATTATTGTAAAATCACCCAAATTTTGATTACAAGTTTTTGTAGCAATCATTGTTCTCTGAAATTTTTTGTTTCTATTTCTAACTGAGGTTTTCATGTATGAAGTCGTCGAATAGTTCGCAAAGTCAAAATTTAGCACTTTTACTCATTTAGTTTTTTTTTAATCATCCCTTTTCTTTTCGGTTGTTTATGCAGATATATTTCTAACTATTTTTATAGGTATTATGGTTCAAGACAACTGCATACCAACTAAGTTATTTGCAAATTATACAGACTGAGGCACTATAAAAATGTTTCCATTGTACAGCAACAGTTAGTTTGATTGTTCTGAGGTATGTTATTCCCTCTAATCTACAACACCGCATAATCAAAGAAAGAACATCCGTTTAAGGAAATATGCTCAAAGAAGTAGTCGCCGCTGTGTTTTGTGGTTTGGTGATTGGAAATCCTTGGGAAAACGATATTAAAGGCTAGGTTTAAGACAAACTGGAATTCATAGGAACTGCGTACTTGAAGAATATAATAGATATATTACGGGATTGCAATTACTTTAGCTGCTTTGGCCGTGAATTTTATGTGTGACAAATGGATACAAGGTTGCGTATTTTCAGAAACTTGATTTCTTCGAATTATGAAGAGCTGCCACTGAAAATTTATGGGTAATGTGGTAGTTAATTTTATTCAGGATGCTGTTACTTCATTATTCATTATATTGAAATGAAATTAAATATTCTGAGACCAAAAACCTTTTGTTTGTAACAAGAGTATTTCCCGGAATTAAAATTATGATAATTTTAAATCATGCTATGATGAGAAGAGAAAATTTTTCTTTTCTTTATTTTTTGTAGTCCAACTTAAGTCGGTGAATAATACCGACATTGTGAGTGTGTAGTTGCAGGAAGAAAACAAATAAAATGTGAGTCATAAGGTTACTTCACGGAAAGGAAGATGCGAATGTCGCGTCATTTTTTTCACTTTTTATTGTTCACCACATTTTTCTCCGCAGAATCACTTTTCCAAGGTAAACTTCTCTTATGAGAATCGGATATTCTTTTTATTGTCTAAAATCTTCTCGATTATTTATTATGAATAATAAAGGAGAAAGATTGTATCATTTTCGAAAAACAGGTCGGTTTTCATAATCGATTCATTCGATATTATATCGATCGAAAGGAAAAGTTAATTTATTCGTTTCTCATTTTTTCTACACTTAGTACTTTCTATACACATTCCCTAGTTATTTTAGTTGTAGGAATTATGAATAGTCGAAATCGATGATATGCACATATTTACAGTCATATTACAATGGTAAATGAATAGTGAAAATGTATTGTTTTAAAATTTGAGTCACATAACACTCAAATGAAATTCGTTGAAACAGTTGTACGAATTTTATCGTAGTTTTTCGCTTCCAAAGACGTATTTTAAGCTGTGGGGCGATACGCAGTATTGCGTATCCAGGAGATGTAAGTAGTCATTTAGGTTCAAGGACTGAGAACAACTCTTGTCGCGGCTAACTATTATTGCTGTCTGAACAGGAGGGATTTTTTTTGTTTCGCAAGGGCATTGGAATAAGGATTACCTCGAGCGCATTTCCATATAAATTTCCGAATCCTTAGTCAATGTAAGGGAGGATTACTAAAAAGGGATTGGCTTTGAAGTTCATGGATAACTGGATATTTGGCAAAAAGAGCGGTGAATCCTCTGAGTATTTACAAGAGGAGGAAATGTCAATCGTGACTTTGTTATTGGCTAAGTGAACAATAATGAATGCATGAATCACTTATGAATTCTAATTGTATAGTTAACAATTCACAATTTTTGAATCAAATCCTTTTTAAATTGAAATGCAGAGGTTATGACATCAATAACCATTCTGAATATACATTAATTAATTAATTTTACAATTAGCAAAATATGCGATGAATTTCAACAAGATTAGACCATAAGATATATTTATCTATTATTATTATTTCCATTTACAATTCCACGAATAAAAATTCTGAAATATGTACGGAAGTGTTTCCTCAAATGGTAGTGCTCCCTTATTCTCGAAACAAATTATTTTCATTAATATTTTTTAAACTCTGAAGTTGGCAATTTAAACTTCTTTTACGAAGTGTTAAAAAAAATAGTTCAAATTTGTACGGAGCACAAAAATCTAGAGTATTTTCAATTATATAATAATTTTTTATGCTCACTCTGTTCAGAAAGTAAGAGGTGAATCTAAATGAAATTGGAAAAAAAGACAATATTTTAAGGTCATTCTATTTCTTGTAAAAAAGAGATGTATCCATTTATATATCAAGCATATAATTTTCACCTTCATTTCTTAATAATTTTATGCTAAAGTTATGTAATTTTTTTACTCCATTTGCGTCAGAAGGTATGTAGAGAGAGAGCCTTGTTAGCGATTGATTTCCATCTATGACTTCAATATCCTGTATCGAATACCCTTTCCCGCCATTCACCTTGACCCATAGCTCTTTTTTCATATTTCCCTCAATTACGATACGGAATACTTTCTCGCTGGGGGATAATTAGACTTTAATAAATCTCCAACATTCACGATATTTGCGCGAACTTGAACTGAATTCATCCAATGGGCGATCATGCATTGCATTCAATCCAAGCGATTTCAAGCCAAACATTCCGTTTCCTTGACAACGTAAACTTGATAATTGTTTCATATCCTTCTTGGATAACTTTATAGTTTCCTTGATATGTGAATTAGGTATTGTAAGAGAATATTCCTCTTCCATCCATATGTTTTATGGTAATTGTTTTCTTCGAAACTCAGAAAAAGTTAGAGTTTTTACAATTTAAAGACTAGACTTAATTTTCTCTGTACTAAATATTCTTATTATTTTATGATTAGGATTCCGAAGGTGTATTGACTTTTGCGGGTTAAACCTCAAGCAATGAATTGATTTTTGGAATGCACCTTAGCAGTTAAAAGAATTAGAAACCTTAAAGGATACTGAAAACGAATGTTCATAAACTCAGGTTTTGAATATTTTCCTTATTCATGCTGTTCTTATCGGTTCTTGTTAAAATTTAAATGGTTATAAATTATCATCTAAGTACTTTGCTCTCGTTCAAAAACCGAAGTTGTTGTTTCAGAGTAATGACCGATGGTTTATAAAGATAGATAAAACCTCAATCCATTAATTAGAATGCTAATCATACGTAGCACTTACTTACTCAATGCATTTTGAATTCTATTCGTTCATTTGATAATAATTCGCTGCTTTCCATATTTCGTTGATCATTGCCGATTTAACGTAGTTAAATAATTTTATTTCGTGAACTTAAAACGTACTTTATCAAAGTAATTGTGGAGTATTAAGCGTCATTTCAATCTCAACTTCAATCAGAAGCACGATATTTGCGTCACAGAAAAAATAACTTTGGTAAGATAAATGCGCAAAATTATTATTTAACAAAATCAGACTCACGTTAATTGATATACTATGTATTTTTTAAATAAAAACTTTCAAAAAATTTTGAATCACAATAAATTTTAATTTTTTACTCTTTATACGCATTAAGTATAATTAATCGTTTACATTCATCGTAATTGTTATCGGTTCAAAACATTCGTAAATATGTACGCAATTCGCTTCTTCCATTTATGATCTATAATGAACTTAAATTGAAATAAAACTATGGTGAAATTATTAACTGAAGAGACTTTTATTGAAGTAAACAACATAGATTGTTAGCGAATAAAAGAGATAGAACTCTTGGTTCATTTCCTTAAGAATTTAATTGAGTGGATGCTAAATGCGTCTATGAAAAGAGAATCAGAGATATAATAACGCTTACGAAGGTATTTCCTGTTTCATTTATGATTCTAACGATCTCATAATGTAATGATTATCGATAATGATTTATGGGAGGATGTCCAAGTGATTTCCTTAATTGAAAAACTCCAAGGAAATATTGTTTTTCTCCATTCTCTTTCCAGAATAAATGTGTAGGATTTAGTTATCATAAATAGAGGAAAATTTATTTTCCTTCTCCGTATTTCCTTGAACAATATATAGTTTTAGTGCTTTTATATACAAATTTATATTTAATAAATTTAATATTAAAAATTTATTTTATAATATTGCAGTAAATATTTCTAAAAATGAAATGCATTTAGTAACATTTAAAACTACCAAATGACCACCTCTGTTAGTCTGAAAATTTCTATGTAAATAGTTATCCAGTGTGAAGGTTTTAGTTAAATATTAATAGATTACAATAGAGCTAGAACTAAATACTGTAAATTTGATATTTATGGAATACAATCTTGATATTTTATTTTGACACAAATAATTGCAAAGGGAGAAAATTTTTTAGCATATAAACAAATAATCATAATATATTCCTTGATTCAGTCCTTGTACACGTCATTAGAGATCAATTAATGAAAATGACAAATGGTTTTGTTGATACATTCTATAATATATATTCTATACATTTTCCATCATGCTAATTAATTTATATAATCTCTATCTCAGATAAAAAGCAGTTGTTAAATGGAGTCAGCGGCCGGTTCCTAAGTGGCGAGTTGACAGCCATCATGGGTCCATCGGGTGCAGGGAAAACTACGTTGTTAAATGTACTCACAGGATTCAGGTATGCTCTTCGAGGACTTATACTATATCAATACAAAGGGTATGAATCTTCTTCGGAGATTTTTTAATAGCATATTAATTAATTTATGATCAATTTATATAAAATTCTTTCGTTTAAACTACTTACTTCGATTTAATTAGCAAATTAGTTTTTAAAAATTGATAAATAGTTTGAAAATAATGTATATTTTCAGTCAAATTTTCAAACAATATATGAGTATTTTAAATTCCTCTTTATAATTGTATATAATTCAATTTGGGTAAATGTAAACTAGCTTAAATTAAAGAAAATATTCTTAAATATTCATATCGTATCTCAGGATTTTATTTTATTTCTCACTCACTGTAAGAAGCAGTTTAATACTTTGTATCGTATTTATAGAGTGGACATAAGGGATAAGTTTGTTATTGATATAAGAGTATGTTCTGTTATAATAAATTGTTATAACTGCGAGTAAGCAATAACTTGCTGATTCTTGTGCAGCACCAATGGGATGAGCGGGTGCGTACGGGCCCTGGGCCGAGTCGGGTGCGGAGGGAGTCTGCTGAGGAAGCAGTCTTGTTACATAATGCAGGATGACCGATTGTGGCCTCATCTCACCACATTAGAAGCCTTGGAATTGGCAGCCAAACTACGACTCCCACGTGGAACGACACCAAAGAAGAGACGGATTGTCGTAAGTGTGATCACCGAATATAGTTAATAATATAGTTAATAATATAGTTACGGAGGGGAAATCCAAATATCGGATTGGAAGACATTTTATGTTATTCATGATGGATGAGTAATAATTATCCAACCTTCACTTGATGATTGGTCTCCATTGCAAGAAATGGCAGAAAAAGGATATCTCTCGCTTAAACTTATCAATTTATTACTTTATTATGTATATTTCACTGCAAATGTTTTACCACGCTACCATGGATACAAGTAATGAAGACATTCCAATCATAGACAATTCAAGATTAAATAATACTTTACCTATATATTTAAGTGATAAAAAGTTGGCGATATTCTATGAAACATTTATATGAATGCTTCTCAAAAATCCCATTTTGTTTCGCGTAAATCATATATAGTGTTTCCTGAATATTTTATTAATATATATCGTTAAGATAGAAAAATTCCGAATCAACACTTAGCAAATACAGCACTTATTAATAATCCTCAAGTTAAATAAATATGAATTTTAATCAGAATTATGTGGTCCTGTACGTATCGGATAGCTTACTCAGCTTTGTAAAAATTTTTAATTCTTGGGTTTCTCTATCAACCCTATTCATAGTTTCACCGCACCATAGTATTTTAAAATTCTTTAAAGATCGAGTTAATTCTTCTGCATATCCTCAGGTTTGACACTAAGATGTACACTTATATTATAAGATGAAAATACCTTATTCAAACGCATGTGTGTATTCCGACAGGTGGAGAATATCCTGGATACTCTGGGCCTCAGCGCAAGTTCCTCCGTTCGGTGTGGATCCCTATCCGGAGGTCAGAAGAAACGCTTATCCGTGGCTCTGGAACTGGTCAGCAATCCTTCAGTCATCTTTCTAGATGAGCCGACCACGTAAGACCTTAAGGATTCAATTCCCTTGGGTGACAGCAAAATTCCCGTTCAGAAATGAATCATAAACAACCCAAGATTTTGAAGAATATATTTATGTTTTATATTCTAACCAGTCTGATAAATATTACTCAAGTTCGAATTTTGTTACTGTTTTGTTTCTTAGAAAGTAATATCCAACTGCATACAAATCTTGTAACTTTTCACATTATAAATTCCACTTGCAATCATAATTTGTGTTCTTCTAAATGTATGTAACTCCTGTGTACTTTTCAGCGGCCTTGACAGTTCTTGCGCGGTGCAATGCATCGCTCTGCTTAGGCAATTGGCCCGCGGCGGCAGAACTGTTATCATGACACTCCATCAGCCGAGTGCATACCAATATGAAATGTTAGACCACGTATACGTGCTGGGTCAAGGAGGTCAATGCGTGTACAACGGTGCCCCTGAGATGACTGTCCCCTTCCTAGCAAGCATCGGACTCCCATGTCCTCTGTATCACAGTCCTGCAGATTTCCGTGAGTAGAGTACGATTGTGTAATTTTCATTTCGATTTACGCTACTTTAATTTACGATAATTAATTCCCTTCTCAGAGCGTATTCTGTAATCAAGGGTGTGATAAGTGTGGAGAAACTCTCTCGTAACTGAGTTAAAGTTCTTTGTGATAGCGTGGTGTAACCAGTTTAAACTTTTTCTTCTTTTACTTTCGTATCTTTATTCCGTGTTTGCGAACGAACCTTGACATATGTCAGGTCTCGAGCGAAGGTATTTTAACGAGGAATATTTTATGGAGGAAGTTCAGAGACTTAACCTTCACTAAACTTAATTTTTTCTAGCTTTTTTTCCAACGAAACTTTATATAAATGAGAGTTTTCTTTTTTCTTAAAAGTCTTGCATATAAAAAGGTTAATTTTGTAAGTATAAAAAAGATTAGTAATTCGATGTGATTTCATTTGAAATGGATAGGATTTTATTTCTCACAAATCCGGCTTTTTGTACATATATATTATGAGAACTTTATTTTTAAAAATTTTACGAATGAAAATCGTAGTTTATCGTCAGAAATTATTTGAGCACTCAGATTCTATGACATATCTAACCACTCACTCTATACATTGAGAACTAGTTTCAATCCCCTTTAATTATTAATTTTAAAAACCAAATTTATTTCAAGATAATTTATAATTAAAAAGTTTTTAAAGGATATCTAATGCAAATTAGATTCTTTGCATTCTTGCATGCCATCATCATGATTTTAATATGACTTCCACAGCAATTCGATAACTTAATGCAGGAATACGAGTCGAGATTTTGGGAATTATAAAGTTAAAGTACGCCTCAGCCTTTATTGGCAGTACGTATGAAGATGGTAGTTTCAAGCCTTCGAGTAAAATTTATTTCTCATCTATGAGAAGGTTACATCAATTTTCACCAATTGATACAGCATCTGCGATGTTTCAAAATCGTACACTTGTCGAGGAATTAAACTCCGCTACGTTTCAGTATCTTTAAAGCACACTTCACCTTCATTTAGTGAATTCCTATAATCACCTTAATTCGCAGTAATTGAGGCGGCCAGTGGAGACCTGGGTGACCACACGAAGAAGATGGTGCAGGCGGTAAAAGAGAGTAGCGGTGCGTGCATTGAGATATGGCGGAGGGCCAAAAGGGATGAGTACGGAGGGGTGAGCCAGAGTCCATCGGAGTTGTCCGAGATGTCCGGATGGCAGATAATCTCACCCACCGCTGCAGACCCCACCAAAAACACATACGACGAGAAGGAGCCCTGGATGGAGGACTCGAGGCCCATCTCCGAATTTGAGAAATTCAAAATCCTTCTCGGAAGGGCGCTTTGGCAGATGCATTGCGAATGGGTACGTTCAGATGCCTGTTGGTATGGATGCCGGTTGGTTGGTGGTATTTTGTAATGTTACTCAAATGATAAAAAGCCTGCAAATTGTGGTTTTATGAAGGAATTCCCCTATTAGTATGTGAAATTATTAAAACCAAGTAATCTTCGTTTAAATTTAATTCCTTTTATATTAATTACTTATATTTAAATTTCTGTGGTTTGAAATGAGTCTTACTTATCTAAAATTTTGATAGAAACCTATGAAAATTTGTCAAAATAAATAGTTTCTCTCTTTTCAATAATTTTACACGTAAAAGTAAGTCAGTATTAATTTTTTTATTATGAGTATGTACATAAAAGAATTATTTATTGTAAAAAGTTGAATATTCCAAACCTTAAAATTGTGACCATAGGAAGTACTTAACGAAGAAGAAAAATTGTGATGAATTTATTAAATTTCCCTCATTAAAATGAAACTGGATTTACCTTACGGTGGATAAAATGCTTAGAATATGAAAATCTCTGCATATACTCGTCTAAAAGGAACTCAAAGACTTTGCAACCGCTCCTCTACTCTCCCACACACTACTCTACTCTGCTCAATTATATTCCAGCGATGGATTCAATTACTATAATTACAGAGTGTTACTCTTTCGTCTCAAACTACGTTGTTGAATTAAGTAGCAGTTGAGAACATATGCCAACATTTGTTTTTAATTATCGTGCTCTGACTTCATCAATCCAAAATAATTATCTGTAATTATTTAAAAATATACGTATAATTCTAAAAAGCTTAAATCCATCGTAAAAATAAGATACAAAAATGTAGCCTGAAAGTATGAAATACTTCATCGAAGGGTTTAAAAAGCTGAAAATTTCATATTTAAATATCTATTTCGTACCATACCTCAATGAAATTACTTCAAAGAGTGGTTGATCGACAAGGTAATCGATCGATAAAAATTAAACTGGCCTCCTAATTTTGCTACCCAATGGTAAATGTATTCTATATGAAACGTATAAAATATTATTCCTATAGGCATACTATTAATTTAGACTATATTTAGGTTATCACCGATTCTACGAGGTATAGTTCGGTTGTCATGGCAGCTTGCAACACACCAAAAAATTGAAACATATATTTTGTGCGGATATTAGTGATATATAATCAGTACTCATAACGAGTTTACCTACTATATATTTTTTTCTCAATTATATTAATTAGCATCGGAGTTAAATTGGAAAATGAATAAAAATTTAGATTTCACACGAATCGTCATTCATACGTTCGAATCACTTGACAGCATCCACTTACATTTCCTCCTTTAATTGCAGCTCATTAAATATTACTTCGTTTTTCTCGGCCGATAATCGAAATCACGCGAACTGTGTATAACCTTCGGAGGATTGTTATTAAAGATAAGGTGGTAATGGAAACCAATCCGTCTTCCGGAAGGTACCAATCCTTGGAAGACAGAAAAACCACAACCGTTAGCATTATATTTCAATTAATACGCCACTTTATAAAACCATAGAAGATCCATTAGAAATATCACTTTGATTTGAAGTTATCCTTGATGTGTCTACTTTTCGCCACGTTCCTGGAGAATATTCTTATAATCATTCTAATCATCTCATTATTTGAACCTAGATGGTATGATAACGAAACTAGGAAAGCTCTGAAAAAACAAAGAGCTTTACACGCTAAATTAAAAACCATTTCTTGTCCTTCAGACAAAAACTGTAAGATCAAAATTGAATATAGAGAAACTAAATTACATGCCAAGCGAACTATGCGTGAAGCCCTCCGTCGATTCAAAAAGAAGATATTAGGTGAACAACTTGACGAGGACCCTAAAGCTTTCTGGTCGTTTGTCCGTGAAGTCCAAGGTAGAATACAGACAGTAGAATCTTTAAAAAATGAAAGCGGTAATCTTATTAATGATGCAAAGGGCAAAGCTAACGCCCTAAATGATTATTTTCGGAGCGTTTTCGCGAGTAAAAGTACATTTAATGCCGTACACAGGGTAGATACACTTCAAGCAATGCCAAAAATCGCGATAAAGGAAGAAGGAATCATCAAACTTTTGCGACAGGTCGATCCGAATAAAGCCCCTGGACCAGAAGATATACCAGCTCGGATATTCAAACAGGCAGCCGAATTCGTAGCTCCCTATCTTAAATTAATATTCGAAAAATCTTTAAGCGAAGGCAGGGTCCCAAAAGATTGGAAATTAGCAAATATAACGCCTATATTCAAAAACGGGGTAAAGGACGATCCTGCAAATTACAGGCCCATCTCATTAACATCACTAAGCGGTAAATTATTGGAGCATATTATTACTAGCTCCTTAATGGGCTATCTAGAAGCGAACAATTTCTTTGCAAGAAATCAGCATGGCTTTAGAAAAACGCGATCTTGCGAGACGCAGCTCGCCTTACTAATACACGATATTCTAAAATCTGCGGAAAACAAAAGACAGGTCGATGCTATATTCCTAGACTTCCGTAAAGCCTTCGATAAGGTACTTCACCACAAATTATTGCATAAATTAAAAATCGCGGGGATCAATTCTCAAGTATTAGTGTGGATAGAACACTTCCTAAACGATAGGAAACAACGAGTAGTGCTTGACGGTATTTGCTCAAACGTAGTGGAGGTAACCTCAGGCGTTCCACAGGGTAGCGTAATCGGGCCACTCCTATTTTTAATATATATTAACGACCTCAGCAGAGAAATTAATAGCAAGGTTAGGATATTTGCGGACGATACAGTTATCTACAGGGAAATAGCTACCAGTGAGGATAGATTAGTACTTAGGAATGATTTAGATAAAATAATGGCCTGGTGCGAAAATTGGGAATTAGAGTTAAATATTAACAAGTGTTCCGTTGTCAACTTCTTTGAACGGAAAACTACAAATAATGATTTCACCTACAGCCTCCGCGGAGAAAAGATTTCAATAGTAGAATCTGTTAAGTATCTTGGATTAACCCTGACGAATAACCTTTCATGGAATACCCACATCCGTAATACATGTGGAAAAGCTTTAAAGAAACTCGGTTTCGTTAAGAGGATAGTCGGTAAGAGCGTAGAAAAAGTTCGTGAGCGATGTTACTTTGCGCTAGTCAGACCACACCTCGAGTATGCTTGTAGTATATGGGACCCTGCCGATGAAAGTAATATAAGTGAATTAGAAAAGGTCCAACGGAAGGCGATACGTTTTGTTAAAAATTGCTACGATAAATCGATTAGCGTAACTAAATTGCTCAAGGATGCGGGATGGGAACCATTAGAACTAAGAAGATCTAAGCGTAGATTAGATTTGCTAAACAGATTTAAGGAAGAAACGTTCAAGGAAGACGTAGTACAGATCATGCGCCCTCCCTGCTATATAGGTCGATCAGATAGAGCGAATAAAATAAGGGAAATAGATGCGAAAACCGACCGTTTTAAAAATTCGTTTTTCCCTCGAACAATACGAGAAAATAACCGTCTAGGAAAGTAAATTCACGGTGCATGCACCCCCTGCCACACACCGAAAGGTGGCTCGCAGGGTATCTACATAGACATAGACATTATTATTCTATATAATTTAATCCACCATTGGATTCGGTCGCACCATTTGATTGTAATACTTTTGTTATTATTACGTATATTATTAGTTCAGAGTTATTTGATTGTTGTTGCACGAAAAGGTTTCGAGTAATTTAGGCTTAAGGATATCTTTTAAGGATAGGAACTGACTTTAATTGATTTCTGATAAATTTATCCAGCTAAAAACATAATTCCCAATTAAAACTGTGAGTAGAATTGGCTGGATTAATTTTATTCGTTTCCTATTGAATTTACTTAATTATAGAAAATAAGAAATAGTGCTGTTTGAAGCTGTAATACTTATAGAGATTTTTATAGATTTTCGAACTTCTAATTATAATTTACATTTTATGTAATTTACGAAAAATATCGATAACAAGACAAGATTTACGATTTTTTTATTGAAGTGTTTAATTACTTTGGAGGATTTGTTTGTGTGCTTACGCTTTGTTATTTAAATATTACCCTAAAAATTAAATAGTTTTCGAAAAATTATTGAAATAATCTGTATTAACCATAGTAACGAAGGGTACAATTTATTTAGGCAGATACCTCTGATACGCGTTGTTTATTCGATTCCTTTTTTCATCATTATTTTACGTCGAGAAATGAACGCTTATCTTTTGGAACTTAACAAGAAAAATTTTGCTCAGATATGTACTTAGTAGACAGCTAACATTGACTTCTATAGAAGATGGAATCTACGCATCTTTGATTGTGCAAACGTTTTCAATCATTGTATCTGTTATATAAACCGCCCTTGCGTATGCTAACCATCTATTTCTATCATAGGTGAAAGAAATGCGTAACTCTGCGGTTTTTTCAGCTCAAAGATGAAAATCAATACCAACACGGCAGTAGCTGAATCAAGTGGAATGGATTCTTAATGGCATACCATTGCCGTCAAGGTTATTGTAGACTCAGTCCGTAATACCAGGAATAATGTATCTCTTGATCTTAAAGCGTGCTCTTTTACCTCGAACTCTCGCGGAAAATGAAAAGATACGAATTGAATGATGTTTTGATATGTTTTATTTTCTATTTTATGTGAGGGAGTGTTTCAAAAAAGATCCAATTTCAAGTCATCACTAGATATGGATACAGTATTCATGACTAAATTAATAAGTATTTTCTTCATAAAGCAATTATAATTGTAGACAATTTATTCAATATTTTTCAAAGGAAATTATATGCATTTCGTATAAACTACGTGAAACGCATTTCATAATTTTACTCAAATCAATAGGATCTCTTTTTAGGTAATGATTTTATGTTTTTGACCAAAGAGTTTTTTAGATTTTTTCACAAAATTCATAGAGATCAAAAATAAATTCAAGTAAAATTTCCTCGGCTGGAATCCCTAAAAGATTAGAAATAAGGATAATAAATTAAGCGATCGTTTTTAGGATCAACAGAAATATTTGTTAAAATTCTATTTATTTTATTCTCCTCGGAACCATCTTTATTACATTATGGAACTATCAAAACTTACGAATACGTAAAAATTATGAGAATTTTTTACTATTAAAGTTTGAAATACAGATCTCGCCATCGATTGCATAAATTTATATATTGGTCTCTATTGACGGATGAAATTGAGACTATATGATACCGCCTTACAATAAGCCCTAACATATTCTTATTTGTAAAACATGCTGGAATCACGAGATCAAAATCTCCAGCTGGCTGGGAAAGTTTTGTACATGTCACTCGAATTGTCAGATACGTTTTAAAAAGATTAATGGTTTGGATTCCCAAATATAATGAATATATATTCTTATTGCTTCATCAATTTCCATGTATGAGGTGAATTTAAATACTAGAGATTAATATGATACAATATTTGTATAAAAATAGAATATTAACAACAAAAATCAAACAGGCATTAAATTAGGTTTGGTAACTCGAAAACTTTATTGAAGTTATCTTAAATGAAATGTATTTAGAATCGTCGGGTTATTTTATTAATCTTTGAATTAAATTACAGTTTTAGTTTTCCCTCTATTTTATTAATTTTCTTCTTGGCAAGTAATATCTGCTATACGGAAGATGCTACTAAAAGTGGAAGGTAAATTCTATATGCGGAGAACGTTATGGCACTTCTGTCGTAACACAGTCCGCAAACAAAAACGCGGTATGAGAAGTTAAGAGAAATATGCGGAAATATGGATAGGAAGGTGTGTATGTAATTAATAAATCACAGTTAGTGCGGTGGTACGGAAAAGGTGCCTCTTAAGAAATGTACTTGAACTTTCCTTCTCGTACGTTGACAGTTATGTTCTTCATCACTAATAAAGTCGTAATTAAATTATTAAAGCAGCAGAACGTGTAAAAAAAACTAAAATGTTATTGACTGCAAATTAGAATTTCATAACTAAATAGTTTCCAGGTGTGTAGGACATATAAAACAACTGAATGTGGCTGATTTGAAATATTATATTACTGAATGAGAGGTTGGTTGAAAATTGAAACTTGGATGGAAATTTCGAACGGTAATTCAATATAATCAATAGGCTACAACAAGATATGAGCAAAGAAAAATCTTTTCTACTAGGCATATTATAGGGAAAGACCATGTACGTTGAAATTTATTCATCTTTTATATTTCCTATATTGCTGTTGCTTTGTTTTTCCTTTTCACCTGTTATACCTCTGATTTTTTCTAGAATAGGTTTTTTGGTGTAAAATGATCTGAATTTGGTTATACTATCTCATCAGTTGTCCTTAAATTAACATCCATTAAAATACTATACTTTTTGTATGTATTATATAAAAAGTTACCTCTATTATATTTAATCTCTATTAATATTTCCGTATATTGTAGACGGTGAACCAACTGAGGGCGGCCTTCCACGTGTTAGTCGGTGGTCTACTCGCTCTACTCTTCGTTGGTGCGGGGACGGACGGAGGACGGACCATTAGCAACCTGAGCTTCATCCTCGTCTCCATGGTTTATATATCGTACACCACGATGATGCCCGCAGTCCTTCGCTGTAAGTATAAGTTTAATACTCCTAAGTTACAACGGTATGAAAATGATATTCATAAAAAAATTCTTCCTTTCTTTTGGTCGAAAAAATTAGCGATTAAAAGAACCATTTTTTTCTGTTAAATAAACTATATTGAGGATGAATTAGTGTTGGAATAGCATCAAAGTTAAAAAGTTAGATCACCTTTGATTTGTATTGCTGAAATTTTTCGAATTCTTAAGATAATTTTATGGAGCTGATATTTAATAATATATGCTCATTACATTCAAAACATTCAAATAAATCTTTTTAGTTAAGAGTACAGCAAGTACAAGTACTAGAATAGATTACCAAGAAGGAATGTACGTAGGAAGAAATACGGAACGAATCTTCAATCACTGATATATACACGTAATGTTGTTCATAATGTACGAGTTACTTTGATAGTTTTTCTTTCGAAGTTTTCGAAGGAGGATTTTTGGCCATATTTTATATCAATGGTGTCATTCAGAGATCATGCGATACAAAAAAGCATAAAACTTTTCCTTCAATAGAAAGTGTTCGACGAGATTTCAATCATACCTCTATTCCCTTGAAAAACATCATGGGTTTATCATGATTTAATCTTGTGTGATTTTTTTACAGTATTTTTATCTAAGATTGTGAAATTTTTTGTGATATAATCTGGAGGCAGTAGGGGTCAGCGTGTATAACTTTATAAATAAGTATCTCCTTCTTTTTTAATCCTAGTATTTAATTAGAGACAGGAAATTTTGAAAGATATGAAATTTTATGATTTAAATTCCAAATGTGCTGTGATGAGTTTTTATTGTCAAAATTTCAGTGTACTTCCGTCTTTAATTTGATGAATGGACATTATGGTAAGTCAACCTGTACGGAGTAACTCGGTGAATAAACCGTTCCTCTCACTTCAATTCAGAAATATTCATACAGAATTAATATACTCTCAGATATAAAGAGACAGCCATCATTTGCTTAAACGCGTGACGGAATATATTTCACAGTAAGCGTTCGTTCTACAAAGCGATCCGTAAAATTATTCTCGTGATTAATTGTTTCTCGCGTCATCCAGTCACTTCTCTTGTCTTGAGCGTCCGTCAGACGTCACTTAAAGAGAATTTTTTTGGCTGTTGAACGATGGAGTGATATCAAAAGAAATTCTATACGCATTCGTCTCAATTGAAACGGCTTTTGACATATGATTTATGTTTTTTCGTCCGATTACCTTTACCTTTCCGAAGTTCTTCCGAGTTTTTAATAGGCCCAAAGTTGCAGTTGAATCTTTTGTAACCGAAAAAGAGACGTACGAGTTTAATCCAGCGCTGATTTTTTTCATCTGCTTAATGCAAATTAATCGACCAACTTAATGAGTCGCTAATGTATTCTCTTGATATTTTTTGCAGCAATAAACTCAATTGGAATAATTAATGTCTTTCCATCAGATGAATCTTCATTTATTGTGATATCTTAGAGAGTTTTGCGCGATATTTTTGAGTTTAATAGACAAATTTTTTCCAATGAAGTATATCTTAGATTATTAAAAACTAATTTATGAATGGTTCAGTTGTACATGTATTATTACATGTATTCCGTCTTTCAATTTAGCTTGTATTCAGTACAGCATTCGATCTATCATTAAAGTTGCGACTCTGTTCCTTAAGCAAAGAAAATTAGATCGATAGAGAAATGCCTGTTTTCTTCAATTTATTATTAATATTTATATATGAACTAGATATTTATAAACCTCGGATCCGTTTCAATAAAACATATCTCGGTGAGCAGCTCCGACTAGAAAGATCATTATGAGCTATTTCTTCTGAATGAGCATACTGCTTCATTTGTTTTTTTTTCAAATACTCAAAATAGCCTTAAATTACTTAATTCACTTTTGAACATTTTTTTCTATCTCCAACTATTTTATGTTTTTTTCTATTTTTTCATCCTTGTTCAGCTTTTTTCGCACTCTTTATGGATGCAAAAGTTAGACAAGTGATTATATTCAAATTCAACATTACTTCGAAATACTTTACCGACCTTTTGACTTTTTCGATTGATTTTCTGAAACTGGAACTTTTCTTGTCTCACTGTTACTGCTCCATTGCTGTCATCGAGAACATGCAAATATGCAAAGTAACTGGATGTAACATTTTAAAAGTTCATTTGTCAAGGAACTAAATGTATCTCATATCAAAATTTTAATTTAAGTTCCTGCAGAGCTCCCAGTTGTGCAGAAAGAACACTTCAATAATTGGTATTCTCTATGGGCCTACTATCTGTCGTTTATAGCAGCAAGCACGCCGATTCAGGTAAGAATGATTTGCTCTCACTAATGTACCCATCGATATGTATAATTATGATATTTATACATTTCTTTATAGATTTTAAGTCAAAATAAAAGGGCAGGGTAAAATAATAAAAATCCAATCGATTCTTTGTAAAAATGTATTACTTTTAAGTATTACTTTTAAGTCCATCTATTTACAAAATAATATATCTGAATAAATTGATGCTTTTATTTTATTATTAATGAGGTATAACTATTTTCATAATCACAAGAATCTTAATATCGATCCCTTTTTAAATATTGCGATTGAAACACTGCACAGTCAGCAATCACGTATTCCATACACACGGCACACACGACAATGTATAAATGATTTTGTATTCTAGATGGTCCATTGTCTGATGTTTTCTGCCGTATCTTACTTCGGAAGTGGACAACCTAACGAACCCTTCCGGTTTCTTATGTACCTTCTGATCTGTCAGTTGGTGATGTTAAGAGCCGAAGGGTACGGACTTCTTCTGGGAGCTTCTGTTAACCCAGTGGTAAGTTGTTGAAGAAAATCCTCAAAACCAATTAGAGAAGCAAAATATCTTTGTATGTCATTCACTCATAGTTTTGTAAGAAAGTATATTTTTGATAAACTGGAGGAGAAATTATCTCCAAGTTAAGAACAGCGATAGAAATGTTACGAATTATTATCTACTTCGCACGTTTAATCGTCTTTATATCTTTATTTTTCCTCAGAACGGGACGTTCCTGGGTGCCTTGACAACAGCTGTTGACATCGTCATGGCTGGATACATAATTTTAATATCGGACATGCTTCCCTTCTTCAAATACTTCTCTCACGTCAGCTACTTGCGCCAGGGTTTCGAAGGTCTAGTTGTCAGCGTCTACGGATTCGGCCGAGAGACCCTTCCGTGTCCAGAAGAAACAAATTCATTCGATGACGGAAAAGGAACTTACTGTCACCTGCGGTATCCACCAAAAATCTTGGAGACATTTACTATGAGTTCGGATAACTACTGGCTTCCCGATGTCCTTGTGTTGTTTCTGTGGGCCGTCGCCATTCGTGGTGCGCTGTACCTTTGCCTCAAGAGAAGAATGGTCACCGGTTGATCATTGTGGAAAGTGGAAGGTTCTGTGATTTTTAAAAGAACGCTTTTTGCAGTTTTTGCAAATGATTGTTTTTTTTTTTCTCCTATGGAGAAAATAGTGTCGGAACAGTCTCTCGTTTGGGTCTCAGATGGATTGCTGAAGACAATTCAACCTGAGATAGAATTTTATGAGAAGATGCCGTTCACTCGAAACGGGAGCGGAGGTCATCTTCCTCGGGTATTCGAAGCTCAGTGTACAAATACGTTTATTAGGTCAGAACAGCCTATCCTAAGAAAAATTGTCTTTATTTATTACAGGAGCGGCAGAGGCTCTTTTCTGTGAACCATCCTGTATGTTATGTTGTTATTTGTTACTCACATATTCTACGAAGAAAATATCTTTTAAAATTCTCGTTGTTTATTTTTTTCTCTCTAATATCCTTCTCGTTGGGGAAAGGATTATCTTTCCTCAAGACCTCTAAACAACTCCTCATTTTCTATATATTTCACGACGAAATGATCGAATCAGTACTAATATTAAAATTCATGAATATTATTGGATCTACTAGAAAATAGATCGATTAATTTCTATTCCTAATCCATGTGATATTAAATGTGATAAAATACACTTTTCTATTCGTAGTCGCCTCGAACGCTGATTCTAAAAACAAAGAATAGAAAAAGTACATTAAGAAAATCAGTAGTTATTATAATGTTTCGATAAATGTATTGTACACCAGAAAAAATAATCTCTTTTATTATTTTATACAATTACTGAGCAATTATCACGAGATTTGTAACATTCGCGCCTATGATCATCGAGCATCGTAAATAAGAGATTTTGAACTTCCCGCCAGTCAAAAGTTATTTCTCAATCGCTTAACCGTACTGCATTGTTAACAATGGAAATTGCGCTTTTTCATAACTGGAGCAAGCTTGGTCATGAGCTGTGGAATTGGGTCTTGTGTATGCGTACATTATTTAAATTTTAAAATTTGGTTCTTTTGCAAAATTTTTTAGATGGAATGTAACCGTCTCATATTAAAATCATGCCTATTAGTGCTTAATTCGTGAAATAAGATATTTTGATTTTTCGCTCCATTAATCGAGTTTGAGGTTGTAAAAACTATGTAAGCTTGCTGGTACAAATCTCAATGTACCGCAAATACTGTCACTGGAGAAGAACTCATTGAAGTCATATAATTGGGATATATTGTGTCTAAAGGTAAAGTATATAAAGGAATAATTAGAATTACGATTTTAAAAATATTGGGGATTTCCTGCTACGAATCTTCTTCGCATCAAGTACTAAATACCGTGAAGCGTATAGTTGGTGAGTGTACCGTTAATGAACTTTTCTCTTACAGTGTATGAATATTCAAAAATTGGGTGAGTAACATTATCAAAATTTATTTAAATTTACCCAACATTACTGAAATTCATATCACCTGGAGCAGTCACCTTTGTTAAATTGCTGAAGGCTTTGATTTTTTTTCATTTGCATTGTTTAGATAGTATTATTTAAAGTAAAAACAGCTGGAGTGTTCTTGGTAATCTATAACAGAAAGATACTTTTAATTATTCCCATATTTTCTGATTAGTTGAACTTATTTTGATTGAATTGAATTGAGATACCATTGAGTAATATTGATAATGGGATCTCCCAGAGTTAAGGATCCAATTTATTACAATCTAAGTGTAATTGAAATCCAAGGCCCTTGAGTATTTACTTCAAATGTAATTTAAAATTTTCAAACTTTTAATTTTCATTTATAAATCAGCATCTCAAATATTCAATTTCTTATCTATGAGTTGTACAATCTTAAAATGATTTGCACTAAAATCATTGTTATAAGAGCAAGAATTTTTTATTACTGTTTTTTTTCAGAGCTGTTTAAATATCATAATTGTGGTTTAATTGCATGAAATATATTTCACATTATGTAAACTTTTATGTATAATCATTCCTATGTGATACTGATATCATTCGAGTATAGGCCCTTATTTTATGATGTAAAGCATTCTCTCGTCTTCAATTTACCTTCCTTAATCTCTTACATTCTTTTAGTTACTTTGTAATCTCCCTTTTTAACATTAACTCTCTGTTTACTTGTTTATTATTTTCTTAGAGTGCTGTCTGTAAACTACTTTAAAATTTTTTATTCTTAATTTGAACAATTATCTTTTCTGAGGATGATATTCGTATGAAAATTTTATCTTCATATTACTTCAAAAGTATTGTTTTGTTGATACTGTTGTGCTGTCTGCAATTTTGATGAAGTTGTCTACAAAGATTAAACATTTATCTTTGATATTTTAATAGATAGGTTGATATTATCATGTGTCTTGATCATCCAAGTGGTATCAGCTAGTTTCCTTTTGATTTCTGTTGTACTTCCCTTCTCCTTGATAACTTTCCTAGGATCTAACTTGAAAAGGAGTGGTATAGGAGTATAGTCTATTCTCTAAGTATACTCTGGTTTTTTGACTGAATTTTGATTGAATAATAATTCAAAATCAAAATACATTATTGCTATTAATTATCAATTTATCAATCGGTTGTTATGCTGAATATTAATGTCATTATTGGGACAAATCATTATTGCTTGTGAATTTTCTGTTAAATTCTGTAAAAATTAATATTCCATCTAGAATGTTAGAGCCATGGATTATCAGTTCCTGGATTTTATGTACTCTGTTTGCCCCATCTTCTGGGTGAACAGATACTGATCAGTTTGTAAGTGACATCTGCTGCAGATACCTTTGGAATTTTGTGTAAGTATTGTTCAATCTGGTCACTACTATTAGACCTTACCAAGAAAGGAGACTCTACTAGTATGTCAACTACCACTGGTAAATCTCTGAGGGATTATTGTGAGGTAAAAGTCTTACCATATTATATACATCAAGGAGTAGAAATACATTTTTTTCAGTTTGTTAAAATTTCAACTTCTTTATTGTTGTAATCTTTATTAATATAAATTCATGATAGAATCCATGATAGTAAAATTTTTGCATTAAGTTGATGTTAATTATCAAACATGAATGTATAATAAATAAATAATAATACCTACATTATTGAAATTAGAGATACCTGGAGATGTTCTATTCACATTTTCAATACGAGTCATGTTAATTGAGTTGGATGGATATAAGATTGATGATGATAAATAATTGCTGCAGCAATTGAACTAAAATTTACGAGAAACAACCTATCTATCTATAGTTGCTAGGTTTATTTTGATTATCCCTCAAAATAATCTTTGGGAAAATTAATGAACCATGAAATGAATGAAATATTAATGAATAAGTAAGTGTCAACTATTTAAATTATTTAATGAAGCATGACTATCTCAATTATTTGCTGTAATATATCTTTAATTTTGAATAGTACAACAGTATTTTCAAAAGTTAATGAATTAGTTGATACAATAGTTTTTACAGATTTATCAAATAATGATAGCCCTGGTGTAATATATGAAAATTAATTTATTATTCTAATGTATGTCATCAATGTCAACTTAGTAGCATAAAATGTTTTTAATGTATACCATATAAACACAAATGTGTTGCGATAAAACTCAGGAAAACTACATGATGCTCAGCAGCAACTATGGTCACATTTTAAATAGAAATATTAAACTCAAATGTAAAGGATGAATAAAGCTTTAATGTTAAAAACCTATAATATCTGTTTTATTTCAAGTAACTGCTGCTGAGACTTATAAATATGTTCATGATTGCCATATTTCTTATAATAAATGATCTTATAGACTTTCAATAAAATCTTAGCAATGAAAAGGATTTCAATCACATATATTTATAAGCATATAACATTATCTTTTGCAAATCTACTTCAGCCTTAGAGTAATACATTATCATTTAATCTTAAAAAGAATATATTACTAACTCTACTATGCTTTACCATAAAATCTCACTTTAAAGTTGTATAATTAATAATTAATGACTGAGAGAGAATTCTAATTGTAACATCCCATGTAAAATGTAATACTTTATAGTCTTATTTAAACTACATCCATTTTCTACATAATATTCTTATGATAAATGTTCGTATTGTAAAGTTTGATTTATTCTCCATGTTAAATAAATAATGTTAAGTGTTAATAATGGAAAGTGATCAGAATGTATAGCTTTTAAATATCTGTGACTATTTTAATGTAGAACAATGTGTGTAAATTTTCTTCAATCAAACATAACATACAATTTTATCAAATCTGATATTTGTGATTATTTTCTAAACTTAAACTTTATAAACAAATTAAATTCTCATACTGACTCATAATGATAACAAGACTAGTTAATATCACTGCAGGTACATATACATTTTTAATAATCTTTAAGAAATATTAAATAATGATAAATTGAATAATATTATCTCAACCACAACTTAAATTAGAACATTAAAACACAATCTTGTGTAACTTAGTTATGATGATGTTGGGAAAAATATGAGGATAGAAGAAGTAAAATATAGGAAGAATCTGATATAATCAATCAAATTTTAAATGAATATTTCATTCATTGCATGATTTTGTCCAAAGATGTATTTAATGTTAATACTGAGAGAAGAATTATATCGTGTGAGGTAATTCAATGTCATGAATGTACCAAATTAAGAGAAAATTAAGTTATTATGTCCTATCAATTATGATTTCATCATATCAAGATACAACATTGTTTTTTTTATTGGTTAATTCACATGATTAAAACAATTAAGGTTGATTTAAACTCAGAAATATTTATGACTGAAGGATTTATTAATAAAACTATAAGTTCTGTTTGTAAAATTGTTTTCTTTTTAATTCTCAAATTACATAATAATCTCCTCTAAAATAAGATTGGATTGCTCCCCAAAATTAAAATATTTTCGTAGCTGTAAATATTTACTTACATTCTTGAAGATGTACTGTCCCTTTTTAATTGAATTCCAAAAAAAACATCTAAAAGCCAAAATTCCTCGTTTGTCATCCATCATTGAGAATCTCTTAAAAATTCTAAAATCAAATTTCCCCCGTATCCACAAACAATTGTAAAACTTATCATTTTCTCGAAGAGGTGGCAGCACAATGCAGAGCGACTTTGGTACCTCTGGCGGAAAAAACGTGAACCTGGAAAAACTTTTAAGAGCATTTTTAACGTGATCACGAGAAAAAGTTTTTCTCGTTCAAGTTCAGCCCCTCGCCGTCAGAGGTACCATAGTCTCTCTGTCTTGTGCTGCCACAACTCCGAAAAAATCTGAATTTGATCGGCTTAGGAAAAACTTTTTTGAGTGTACGTGTGAAAAATACCCTTAAAAGTTTTTCAAAGTTCACGTTTTTTCCGCCAGAGTTACCAAAGTCGCTCTGCATTGTGCTGCCAGCTCTTGGAGGATTTGAGAAGTTTATTTGAATTATGATACATGGGAGGGGGTATTTTATTTTAAAATTCTGTATTAATGTGCGAATAATTCTTTAATTAAACACTTTTTTCGGACAGAATCTATATTTAAAATATATATAAATCATTACAAGTTCCAAAACGTTGCTTACATATTTGAGTTTTCATCTACATCACTGCAATATCTCTCACTTTATCATTATATTTCTTCAGGATTTCATATTCATTCAGTGAGAAAAAGACTAATTTATATCCAATATATCCTATTTAACACATATATAAATGAGCTCTTCGAATTAGGGCCAAATAAAGAGCAGTTTGGATACTCAGAGATTATATAAAGTGAAGTCTATTACCCAAATCTTGTGGTACAGTCTAAATATAGAGAATAAAATAATAAAAGTTTATACTTAAAATATTTCAATAAATATTTTAATATAAATATGTTCTTACATCAATAAAATACAAATATTATATTTTATTCAATGTTGTACAAGAAAACAAAACAAACATATTTGGTAATGAGAGCTTAGGATAATGAAAACACTGTTTCAAAATTACTTGATGTGCAATAAAATAATTGTGAAGTCCCTAGCGTAAAAAATATATACAGTAATATTTTTCTATAAACTTTGTAATAAAATAATTGTCTTTTACAGAATTGTAAGGAAGATCATGGTTTTCAACTTGAAAAGAGTTTTTTCACATGATACACCAATCTTATATTAGGCGTGTTGACAGATAGCCTCCATTTCAGGGCAAGGAAGGCAATTAGCCGATAAACTGCACATAATAAAAACAGTAAAAATATTGGCCACCAAATGCTGCCTAAAAATTTTCCATTGTCTTCTAGATCCAAGTAACGGATCAAAGTGGCTGGATCTTTGTAGATACAGAATTGACGCCTGCCAGAAGGACACTGCAGTTTGGCACGACCAGACCCATAGAGGGCCTGAATGAGACCCATGAAACTTGGTCTCATGAAACTGATGTGTACAAGTAACTTCATTGGCAAACCTACCTGTCGAGCAAAGTCCACTCCATAAATAGCAAACAGCAGTAACATTGCCATGCACATTGGCCCAATTGCAGCTCCATTCTGTTAAGAGGAGAGGAATTTTTTCATTCTATTAAGATTTAATATATAAGAGGATTAAAATAGAACCTTGGTTATCTTTATAACTATTAGCATTGAAAAGTAATCAAATCGTACATCATTTGTTTCATTTGAGTTGTATCAAATTTTTTTTTTCCTGAAAGTCCTAAAATTTATACTTCTATGTGGTAAAGAATTTGTATCTCTCTTTCGAAAATTAGTAAAATATTTTCATCGCATTAATATGCAAACAATAATATTATTTTTTCAATTTGAATTTCATCCTATTTCCTTCTAGAATTCAGGAATAATTATTAACTATATATTAGTAACAACTATTAACCAAATCTCAGAAATTGAGCAAAAGAAACAAATTTTTTTCCAAAAGACATTTTTTTCCTGCTAAATATGAATGTTATATTTTTACATAACACAGTTCTATAGTGTGAAAATAAGAAAGAGCTAATCAAAATTTCCTATCAACCCTTGGCAAAAGTCACAAAGTTTGTTACTATTTAAAAATCATTTATTATTAATCAATTAGAAAAAAATAGGATTTTTAAAGAATTAAAAAGGCTAATCTATCCTGCACTATAGAATAGGCAGGTTTTAAAATAAAAAATAAATATTTAAATTCATGAGATAGAAGATAATCCAGACTTAAGGTTTGAAAAAAAAAGTTTTTGCAATTTTCATTACAATTCATAAAAATTGGACCCTAGGTATAATAAATAAAATGTTTTTGAATATTATAATTATAGTTAATGCGTCAGTCCTCTTCTTTTAAAAGAGCCTTGCTTTGCTGCAGGATGTTGACTTTCTTGATACTGTATATGTATATATTCAATATTAAAAAACATGATATGGTTATAACTATTTTTTAATTTATGTAATATCAAAAGAGCCTGTAGAACTGCTCCACCCACAAAATTAATTAGGGATCATTGCAAGAAAAAGAGGATCTTCTCAATAAAAAGGGTAATGTAGGACTGCATTATTCTTAATAGTATTAGTCACAACTGATAAAATAAACTGTTGAAATGGAAATCTCACCATTAAGTCTTGCCATCTTGTATGGCTCAAAATCTTAGTTACTTGAGATGAAACTAAGGTTTCAATCTATATTATGTACATAAAAAAATTTTAAAAGGAAAGGAAATCCAAAAAAAGGAAACACACCAACACCTTTTGTGAAGTAGGTATGAAGCATCAATTTTCTGGAATCTAAAATAATTTTTCCTCATTAGTTTTTGGAATGAGCTGAAGAACACTTTATATAAATGAGAAAGTGAATGAATTAGTAGTTAAATGGACTGAGAAAGTCGCAGAAAGCTACTATAAAGAGGGAAATTATAAGCTTAAATCTTCATATATGAAAAGTATTAAAGTCACAACAGATTATTTGATGATTAATCATAAAAACATTTCCTACAAGTTATCATAAAAGATGTGAGATTTTGATTAAACATTTTTAAAATACTCATTTTGGACAACTCAAATATCAACATAAAATTTGTTTCATGTACCAAAACACTAAATAATGATCCAATGGCCAGCCCAACTCCCTCTGCTGCAACTGAAGTGCCAAGGCCAAGTACACAATAGTAGAAGAATCGAGCTGGCTCCATGGGCTGGTCTGTTATTAAATAACACAGAACTAGGAACAGTAGGCCAAGGACAATCTGAAAATAATAAATTGATAAATATATTTGAATGATTTTAAATATATTTTAAATTTATGCTTAAGAACCAAATAAACATCTTTAAAGAAAAATTTCAGTTATTGATAATTGATATGTAAGCCCACAAACCAGGAATATATTGAGAGTGCTTCAATAAATTAAAATTAAGACTGTTTAAACACTAATTATGTAATAATATTAACCTGCAGAGGTAACCTTGAAACAGTAAGGGCTGCATAGTAAGGCTTTAATCCATACCATCCATTAAAATGCTCTCTTCTTAGAAGGGCTACCTCTGATGGAACTGAAAGAAAAAAATTAATGAAACATTAAAAAATATCATTAACAATAATAATCATCATAGTTTAAATTAAAATTAAATATAAGCAAAAAATAAAATAAATTAATGATTAATTCAAAAATCACAAATTAAGTTATTTTTCCTTAGACTCTCAATAGAACCACAATTTATAACCAAAAACATACAATTTCCATAAATGATTTTACTTTTTGAATAATATATTCATTTGAGCAATAAATTCATTTGAATGATTTTTAATATTTCTGCTAATATTAATCACTGTAATAATTGAATTGAATTTAAAAAAGATAATTATGCAATGTAAATAAAATATAGCAAGTTAATTAAATGGCTAATAACAACTGAAAAATAAATTTCAGAAAGATTAGACAGATATGAAAAAATCAACCTTTCCATCATCCCATATCATATATCTGATAAATAACTTAAAATACTATTGGATTCTAATTTTACAAAAAGGAAGAAGCTGTATTCCATTTTTTAAAAGTTTCTCTGTTATGTTTACTTTGGAATAACAGACAAATCAGTGGAAACATTCATTTAAACTTACTCATTATGATTCTAACATGATGATAAAATAGAGCCAATTTTTTTGCAAAAGAAATTGTACGTTCAACAAAGAATTTTTAGCCTTTGATGAATGAAACTGAGGGGTAAAGATGATAAAAAATGATAAGAAACTATTTGGGGAATCGACACTGAGTTTCAAAGGAAAATTAATTCACTTTAAATACTTACATACAAGTACTGGAACCATAATTTGAGTATAGGTGAAGAATACTGTGATACCCAAGCAGAACTTTAAATTGAGGAACATTTGGCCAGCATCATTAAGATGAGTTCCATAAATCAGGGCCATTATCAGCCCTGTCAATGTGTAATGAGCAAACTGGAGATAAATGCCAACCTTTAAAAGACAAAATAGGATATCAGATCTTTCAGCCCACATAAATACTTTGAACAGGATGACTACTCAAGAGTTAATTCAAAAATACTGACTAAGAGCTTGATAAAATTTGTTTTAAATAAACTACTTTTTTAATTTGTCATTATAATTTTCTAACTTATATATTATAAGAAATTTAGATGTATAAAATAAAGGTACAATAGAAAAGAATAAGGATATAAAGATAAAAACCACAAATTGAATTAATAATCTTAAATATCAAAGCAACGTAAAATATCCATCCATGCATAAAAAGTATTTTAAACTGAAAATTCTGGCTGAATTCCATGATGGAGTTGTTCTTTTAATGTTTAATTTCATATTGAACATCATAAATATTTCCAATTTTAGATAATTCATAGAATTCTACACAATTTGTAACTTCCAGAAGTGAGCCATATTTAGATAAAATATGATGTAAAATAACGATTTACACAGATATAATGGATACCAAATCCTTGTCTTTTATGAAATATCACATATTATGAAAAAAAAGGACTCATCGATTAGAAAGAACTCTACGGGAAAATCTTACAAAGGTTCAACTTCACAAAACTTTCATTGTCGATATCCACTATTACGAAATATGCAGTATAGGCATTGATAACTTGACCCTTACCTTATTCCTTCTCATCTGAAGCATCATTCTCCCCAAAAGAATGACAAATTGATTCCATTCGGACAGCCTTACTCTCGATCTCCCTTTAACTCGAGGTTCTGGCGTCAAATCTTCACCAATTATTTTGATTGGAGAAATGGAAAGAGCAGCTGTGCCATCCTCACCTTCCATGGAGCAACTCCTCTTACCGTTGAGGATCTCCAGTGTTAAAGCTATCACATTGGGCTCATATGGACCCTGTGTCATCTCGATTACTGAGTTAGACAAAACAAAAGTCTATTAATTTTAAACCAAAATGCATTGAAGGATTAGTAACCATTTACTCAAATTCTCTGTTGATACAATGGTATTATAATAGCTAAAGAGTTGTTGCTTTCATTACATAACAATCCATTTAATTAAGTCATCCCAGACAGTGAAGTATCCACATCATACACCTCTACCAAAGGAGTAAGTTTCCACGTTAAATTCCTATCCTACAACCGAACGTACCTACGTATAGAGCACCTATACGGAAAGCAGGGGTACTAGAATAGTTGCATTTTACGTTACGAAGGATTCTTCTCGAATACTAGTTCGGAGCACTTCGCGAGCAAGCATTAAATCTTTTTTGTTGCGTGATTTTACAGTCTAGAAGTGGTTAAGCATTACTGGAGCATTTATTTATATAGACGGTATTTTTTTATACTTGAAAATTTTATCGTAACTTTCTTTCACCAAATAATAAGATGAGACGAAATGTTTGTGATGCATCTCAATAAGAAAAAATTAAGAAAACACCTTACCGCTCAAATATTACTAATGAATACATTTGTTAATTACGACATAGACGGATAATTACGCATAACCATTTGAATGCGAATGGCTATCAGGGATTAATATTCACACCTCACAGTAATGGAAGAGAAATATCCAAACGTTTTTTAAACAATAAATGTGAGGAAAGGGATTATGCAATATATTTTTTAGATCTTCTACGGAAAGCATTTTTTTCGTTGAACCATAGAGGTTGAAGAAAACATCTAGATTTTAATTACTTCACAGAAGAAAATAATAAATGGATTTAACACGTAAAAAATAATTGCTTACTCATCATATCGTTATAATCTCTTAGTTGTGATGATAGCATACTTATTTGAATACCTGCAATGATGATGTAAGAGATCATCCCAGACGTGAAAATTACCTAAAAACGAGAAGAGTAATGAGAAAGGCAAACTGACACCTTCGTTATATTGTAAAAAAGATCTTATTACGAAATCCATAGAATGAAGCCCTTAGTAGGATAGTGTATGCAACATTATATTCCTTTCTTCCACGAATTAGTGAAGGATTAATTCAATAACGACGATTATTACTTTCTCATGATCTTATAACCTTCAAAATAAAAAGATAAATAAATATCCTGAAAGGCAAATAAGATTTTACCAATATTTATTTTTTTTGAAGATGTTTACCAATATTTTCTAAAACTAATAGTGCTTTTGGTAATGAATAATTATTATGTAGATTGTCATCTTTTATGCGGAGGAAGGAAAAAATGAGAAATATCCTAAATGGGATACATACTAGTCGGTAGGATATTGTCATTCTACACTGTTTCTAAGATATGTGTTTCGCAAAAAACTCTTCTTTCTCTAAAATTGAAGTACTAGATTTTTGTACTAAGAACTACATATATTCGGGCGAATGAACTAATCGGTTCTCAGAAATGTTTTAGTTCATGCGCACTATGTGCCAACTGCTTGCTTTGCCGAAATACAATTTGTGAGGAATTTTTCAAGCTTAACACTCAGCTATCCTAAAATCAGCTATCTGACGCGATTGTAGTTTTAAGCAATTTCATTCGAAGGGTAGTATTTTTCATATATTTTCTGCATTTCTGTAATAAATATTGCTTATATTCTTTTAATAACGTACTTCATATTCCGCATAGTAAAAAATTCGAGTAAATTGATATAAAGTACAATGATATTTATATTCATAAACATAATTACTCATTCAAGCATTTTTGAATATATAAATAAGATACAGAAGAAAATACCCTATTCGCATACTCACCGAAGTCTGCCGGATTGTGCGACAATGGACAAGGAGGTTGTGGGTGCAGAGCATACGCTAAGAATGGTGCGAGGGCATGAGGCGTGCCTTGATAGATGCATTGGCCACGCACCAATACGTAGACATGGTCCACTTGGCCAAGGAAAAGGGAGGCGGGCGGTTGATGCAGAGTGGCCACCACCGTCCTTCCGTGTTCTGCAAGCATCTTCAACAGCGAAACGCAATCTCTAACAGCCACCGAGTCCAGCCCGCTGCAAAAGAGTTTACTTTGAGTAACGTCTTTTCTCAACATAAATCAAAGATTAACCGATGAATATTACTGAATCCTATAAGATGAGGAGAAATTGAGTATTTCGTTTTGTGAAGGTAAAACGGGAAGACAAAGTATCCAATTGGGGAGAAGTTTAGAGCATAAGGATATGCCCATAAATAAATAGTAACTTATAAACCCCAAAAAATATGAACTTTAATGTTCAGTTAGCGTTAAATATTATTCGTTTCCAAATGAATTTTTTTTCTTGCCGGAATTCAACATCATTTCCTCTTAGTCCTATAAATAAGTAGTGTCACATTCTGCATTTGCATCGACAGACTCTGATAAGCGGAAGACATTAATTTTCTCACCTCAATGCTTTAATCTCTTGGCTTGGATCTGTTTCTATTTACCCTACGTGAGACAATACGCTGCTTCATCATTTTAAAAATAGAGCCCTATGCAACCAAGGATAATTTTCATTTGTATAAAAAATTCAAGTGTTTTGGATCACGCGAATAACGAACGCTAACCGTCACTTGATTATCGAAATATGTTCGATTCCGGAGACAATTAGAGCCCCTGAGGTCATACGTCTCAAGGACAGCGATATTTCATGCGAAAGTATAGCAGACATGATGCACGAGACTTGATCGGTATTTTTTTCACGCAAAAAAAGAAGAGACGGAGTGCAAGAATGTAACTTAACCAGTATTCTGCACATAATAATATGAGAAGAATAAGACCGCAAGGAAGCAGTTAATCTTTAAAAAACATGAAGATAAGGGGAAATAAAATAATTGTGCTGAGATCCTGCCACTTTCTAGTCGCGGAACCCAAAACCTTCGAATAGTTTAGCTTAAATTTGTGAAACCTGTGGGTGCTAATGTCTTCTATTTCAAAGCATTCAAATATATCCGACCAATTCTTCGAAAGAGATTTCAACGCTTTAACGAGGCGAAAACACGTCGAGTCATCATTAGTATCGATAGGAGTTCGGAGAAACGAAATGAGCTTAGCGTAAAAGAATCTCAAAACAAAACGAACGTTCGTTCTTCCCTTCAAAGAAGAAAATGATTTCGCAGAGGAAGACGCAAACAGATGACAAATCACCTTCAGTAGTTCTGATAATCAATCATACCTGCAGAAGATGGTGATGAAACTTAATAGCCTACCGTACAATGTAGTTAATAAAGAATCGTATAGTTAATCATTCATTCACCGATTCACCTTAATACTTTTATTTAAATTATTACCTCTGAAATTCTCGATTGGTTTCAAGCATGTTAAAGAGAAGTACTTTAAAACTATCCGTGAATCTATCGTGAAGTTTACGCCGTGAAATCAAAAACAGAATAAACTAACTATAACTTACATCAATTCATGATTATTGATAAATTCATTTCATACTAAAGGACATATTTTTAATGAAACAGACTTAATTGCTGCAAATTATATTCAAAATAAATATTCCAAAGGTTCTAATTATACGGAATACGACATCACTTTAAGGGCATATAAATATAACCCGTAACAATAATTCAATATAACAATAACTCCAAACGCCTATACACCTTCATCTTTTCGTAATTTTATTTTTCCTAGTGAAGTACCCGAATAAAGAATTTTTTTTTTCAAGTTATAGTACTTTTCAAAAATTCTTTTAATTGATTTTCATTAAGTTTCTTTATAGAAGAAAAATTACTTCAAACCATCGTTGATTTTCACCACTGCTCATATTTTTCGAGGAATTAAAATCTTGAATATCAATATTAGCTCTGCTACGCGTTTGAAAAGAAGGTTCGGCGTAAAATATGTCTAAGGATTGCATACTATTTGAAATCGAAGGACAAGTTCCAGGAATCCAACACTGCCTATAATCTCACCTTGAAATCCTCGTATTTTAGTTTATTCTTTCTTTTCTCAAGAGTCTTTCATAGAATTTCATTTAAAAACGAAGTAAATAGCATTTGCTATTCACGATAGAAATTTATAGACACTTGAAGAATATTTTATGAAGGAATATCACTTGGCAAATGGCATACTCACTTACATCTTTATTACGAAGTTATAGAGGTGATTAAATAACCTGTCAAGCTGCTTTTTTACAATAGTATATATTCTCTATGAAGGTATGAAAAAAAATCGAAAACAAAAACATACTTCGAGAAAATATCATTCCGACATCAAAGAATTCTCCTTATATGGATATCATCGATTCAAAACACGCTCACCTAAAAAATTGGCAACTTGTCAAAAACCCGAAATTTCTTCGATTCGGAATAATAAATGATGAGATCATAAAGGATACGAGATATTGCGATAAGCCACGTCGAATCCATAATAAAGTCTGCTTCGGAATACATTGATAAGATCAGAAATCCTAAAAAAACCTTTCAACTCATAATAGCATCTTCTATTGACATAAAAAATTCAGCGTTTATTATCGAACATATCCCTTGAGAATCAATTATCTTTCCAGAAATATAAGTTAAAATTTATATACATAGAAAATCGTCCTTTGCATCGTAAACAGGTCAGTATCCAAATGAAAGACTGAATATGGTCTTATAAAACATTTAAAAAATTAAATTAATTCATAGCTTATTAATGGAAAGCAATATTTGAACATGCTCAACTTATCAAATAAGAAAAATATAAATGTAAGTAGCTATTCAAACATCGATATTTATATACGATACAGAAAAAATTCAAACACACTTTATCATTAAATCTAATATCTTTCAATTTAATAATTACCATATTATGTTTTCGAATGGCTGAAAGCTTTTAAGAAATAAATAAAAGAAATGAGTGTCAACATAATTTAAAATCAAATATTCGTGATATTTCAAATTTGAAGCTAAAGAATACATGACCAAGGAACTTTTGAAGGATCATCTTTTGAAGGAGAAATGAGTCACTCGTATTGTAACATCGAATTAAATATTAACATAAGGCGAAAGCTTTAGCACTCACGTTGTAGGCTCGTCAAGGAAAAACGCTGAAGGATTGCTGACCAACTCAAGTGCTATGGAGAGACGTTTTCTTTGACCCCCAGAGAGCTCTTCTACCATCGTATTTCTGCAATTCGAAAGTCCCAATGTCTTCAGGATGCTATCGACCTTGGGTAGAGAAAAAATCACCAGTAGAAACAATTATTTCCTTGTTTGTAGTTTCAAATGGCTGCTTTTTATCAGCTATGCATCAAGTGTACATCTTTAAATGGAAACCTTTTTCCATATAAAATGAGTAGAAGATTGCAAAAATTCCTCCATGAATCGTTTTATCTTTTAACAAAATTGTGACAAATTTACGAGACTTATATTTAAAAAATGTGATTACTGATCAAAAACAATTTTTTTGCTGTTTTAAAACACTTTAAAATATACGAAAAAGTTAAATCTTAGAATTAATATATATGAATGACAGTAAAATAATAAGTTTTGTTCAATTTGCTTGGATTGGGTCTAAAGCAACCACTAGCTGAAAGCTTATTACGTCGATGAAAGGTCAGGAACCATTAACGTTAAATTTTGAAAATAATACATTGTTGATAGATTTTATACGTCTTATATTTTATATAGGTTTTCCATAACAAGTCGCCTTATTATTTCACCGAGGCATAATAAAATAAACATTTTTTTCTCTAAAATTTAAATAAATATTTCATAAAATAGCAAAAAATAACACAGAAAAGAAAATAGTGAAAATTTCTTCTTGTAATTCTGAATCAGACTATAAAGAGAATGATTCATTTATTTAAATAAATATGTATTACTTCTTTTCGAAAGAACTTTCCATTATAATCACAGCATCAGTATAGAGACAATCATTGGTTTGTTAAACCGTAAATGAAAAGGAGTCATGGAAATAAACAATACTCAACAATACAATATTAAAATAAATTAATAGGTTACTTCTAGACGTGTTTATAACCTAGAGAATAAATTATATATACTCTTAATTTGTTTTAGAGGACTTTTCAGAACAACAGGCCGGAACATCTTGATTTTAAACTTTTCACACTGATGCTTTCTTTTCCAATAACTCGACCTTAGCGATGTAAAGTCATGAACGTTACGATCCACTCAATTTGAGCCCAGTATAACAAATAATTAAAATTAATTGTATCATAAAACCGACATTAAATCATAAAAATTTTCTTGAGGAAATCAGCTCAACGTAAAAATAAAACACTTTGGCGAACCACGGACAATTTTCTTGAGCAGCCAAGAGGAATCATTCAGCGGGAAATTAAAGTTTACTCGTAAGTAAAAGGATAGGAATTTTTTAATATCCACCGTTTTCATCGGCTCAATTATTTCCTCTTCTTTTTCTTAATGTTCACTTAATTGTCTTGCAATCATTTCTCCACTCAGTTATTATTTACTTACTGCTACCAATAATATACGCTTTTGGAAAAAACGTGATTTATAACCTCAACGGATATAAGTATCCCTTAAATATTTAAAAGAGTTATTTTCCTGTTATACTGACGTTTTTTATTTGATTTTGATCATTTGTTCTCATTGAATGTTAAAGAAACGGAATGTTTTACACTTCATCTAGTTTCAAGCACATTTTTGTCTTAGCTAAATTATTTTCACCTATGGGTTTGACAAATAAATTACAGTGAGGAGAATATTCTCAACTTTCAGTAACATACAAATTAAAGATGGGAAACAGAAAACTTGGAATTATATAAAACTATGAAAATGTTTTAAAATAACCGTTAAAGAATTTGTAGGAAAAAAATATTCTAATGTCGAATCGAAATTCAAATAAACGTCATTTATAAAAACAATTAATAAATTAATCTATTTTCACCCAAAGTCGTCGCGATAGAAAATTTTATTCAATATACGTCGCTAGGTTTAAAATAAATAAGTTCCCGGTAACATTTAATGTATACATTTCAACATGACCATGAATACTCATGTCATCACTCTACTGAGGGAAGAAATTCTACGAAGAGTTTTTCCTTCCATCTCAGATAATAACGCAATCTGGCGCGAAGCTAAAACTCACGTAGGATTACGAATAAATGACGCCTTTTTCAGGAGCTTAACGCGAACACTCGGTCGTAAGAATTAAAGTCGAGAGATTCGTGACTTGGGTGACGAGATGCGAAAATACCCAGCGATGGCGAAGGCCTACGATTTGACTGTGAAGCACGTGCTGTGGATACAATAAAGAAGAGAATGGGATTAGAAATTCAGGAGGGAAAAAGTGGATACGGGTAAGTATGGTAACAGATGCGTGTTTAAGTAGAAGATTGAAATAGTAACGAAAAAATGAAGGGAAGTAATGAATAGTAATAATAATAAATTTAAAAAAATAAATAAAATAAAAAATGAATGAAAGAGGTAGGAAATTGAAGAAATATTTATGAAGCAAATTGTGATAATGAAAAGATATAAAAAATACATATCTAAGGTTTCCACGGAGACAGATTTTTCTTTAAACGCACTTCTTATAACTTTCGTTTGCATCACGATACTTCTAAACTGCTCCGAGCAAAACGGCATCATACACGTTGACCATGAATTACCAACTCTCGTGGATAGAGATGAAAGGATTCCCGATAATGCCAAGAATAATTTCTGCGCGATTCGACGTAAAACAAAACAGGAGTCTGCCACTTATGATTTCGAAACAAAAAGTTTAATTACACCCTTCGTTCGAGCGAAAAAAAAATTAAAAAGATTACCATTTCGATATGTAATTTGACTCTCGTTAATTTTTTCAATATTATAAGGAAAAGAATTATGATTATATGATCATATGGAATTCTGAATACAGCTTTCGAATTGATATTTTATATGAAGTTTAACAGAGCTATTATAACCTTTCAAATCTCTCTTCTGATGGAATGTGTCTTCCTTAATATTATTACCTAAAATAAAGCTAGCACAACAAGAAAAATAAGGAATATTTAATTCCAAAAAAGACTACTCTCGTAAAGTTGAAATTTAGAATAAAATTCTGTCGATTATTTTTCTTTTTTATTTTTTATTTCGATTATTTTTCTTTTTATAGATCGTTCAACATCTCGTAATCCATCTTCCACATTAAAATGGCAAATGTCACATTTGAGCCTGTCTTCAGTTTTATAATTCATTGCCTATAAATCTACGTCATAAGATTTTTTCTTATGGGAATTAGAACGAAGATAGCTTCAATTGCCTCAATTAAGATTCTTCCGTGCAGAAAAACATTATAGAGCTATTTTTTCCATACGCTGATTCTAATGAACAATTTGCATAATTGAGGGTTGTTATCAAGTTCCACTCTTGGATTAAGTGTACGTGAAGCATGTCGTGTTTCATTTCCATGGTCAGTAGGTGGAATTACCGATGGAAGCGGATGTTAAACGTATCATCCGAGTACGGAAAATTCTTAATGATTACGAATACTTCTGTATCCGAAAGAAGAACGAAATTTCGTAACTTATGCAAAGGCTTAAATAAATATTCATATATATATTTGGTACATTCTGAAATTAAATCTTGCAGTTTCTTAAAGCTGATAGTTTTACGAGATATTTTAGCCATTGAAGATCATTAGCCAGACATAGCAATTATATTTTATATATTACATATGAGTGGATCATACTAATTTTATGAATAGTAATTTTACGAACCCAGAAACACGATATTATTCTTTGGAATCGAATGGATAGTCAAATATATTTGCATCTTCTCTAAAATGAAAAAAGAAGAAAATATCACAATTTTCTGTCTTATTGGCCTCTAATGTTTTCCTAAATGTAAAGTTTAGTTTAAAATAAAGTAAGTGGAATTGTGTCAGACATTCCATGCAAAACATAAGTTTCATAGGATGTAGATAATATACAAATTTATGAAACTAAGAAGTTAGTAAATGAAAGCATAGAATATACCACTGCTTGCCTTACAAGGTTATGAATTTCCTATTAAATGCTCGGAATGAAAGTAAACAGGAAAATATTTATTTGTGCACACAAGATCGTGTTTGTTGGCTATTGAATATTAGTACACAGATGATGAAATATGTAATTGTGCCTTGAGGACATGTGCAGAACTACCTACTGTTTGGAATATTTTCCTCATTGCTTTTCCCTTTTTATAAAATTGGCACTAAAAATGTTTGCGGACGTTTTTATACTTCAGTCATAGGATTCTCGCAGAGTAGATACCCTGAAGATTTCGAGCATGTTTGGATTCTTGAAGGAGAAGAAGTCATAACGAATAGAAATGTTATGAGTTATCAGCAAACACGAAGTTTGAATGAAAAATAAGCAAAACTATAAAGGGATCAAGCTTTCATTTTGATATTCACATTGGGAGCAATTTATGTCAATTTTTTAAATAATCAAATTCAATCCCATCTGAGTGGAAAGACATTAGGGAGAAAAATCAAAACTTAAATAATCGCTTAATGCTTTGTTTTCCCGGAACTACTCGTAATGAAACCTCCTGCGCTTATTAAACATTTTAAATTATTTCCACTCAGCTTCTTATTAGGAATGGCTTGAGAAAGTATATGATGACATAAAATTCTACTCAATTTCAGAAATTAAGCATATAAACTTTTTAACGGATAAATGTTTTTGTTGGAATCTTGCGTTTAGAAGCATTTGTTTCTATAGTAATTATATCTACTTATAAATTTTGATTAACCTCTTGTTTAGAGTTATCTGAAGAAAATAGAAACGAGAATAATTTCTATGAATTTAAAATGTTAAAAGATACGTAATTATAATTTAATAAATAAGAAATGGAATAGGATATAGAGAATTAACGTTTATCCTCCTTGCTGACCTCTACTTGTGAAACTTAAAATCATTTTCCACGCAATGGAATGCATGTGGTGAATAATTTCGACAGCCCTTGCTTTCAAAAGTACAGAATAAATTAAGGAACAAAAAAATTAGCCTCTGGGCTCTTGGATAATGCGTTAGCTTTGGGAGAAAGCAGTCTCAACCGTTCGATATATTGCATGGACCAAAAATCACGAAGTGAGCTTAGCTTTCCGCGTATTTTAACATTAGCATTCCAACGAGCCTTGCTTGAGTTACGTTCTATAATGATTCCCCTTATAAAATCCGTTCGATAAACCTCATCTACGTATCATTCATAACATTTCAAAGAAAAAGACGTATTCATCTTGTGATTGTTTACTGTTCCCTTGACTACCATACGTAGTTCATCTTCATCATAGGCAACCACGCATGGCAAGCGAGAGAGACAATTGCAATAAAGAAATAGCGAGCGTTACCAACTCCGATTCACCCAACCCATCGAGATGTTGACGTCTGTCGCTTTTACCGTCCCCTTTACATAAACTGCATCGCATAATCTCTCCTCAGCACTTTCCCTTCCAACGCTATGACGGTCAATCTTTCTCTGCCAGAGCGAAAAAAAACCAATCGGCAGTGAGTCCACGTCTCCACCCACCGAAACGTTCTTCCGCCGGTCACGTGCGCATGCGACATGTGGTTTTCCCCAAAAGAACAGCCCTTTCCTTGTTTAGAGCTCTTCATCTGCTGTTTGAGGCATCTGATCGTTGAGATGAGACCCTTACGGTATCTTATTCCCACTAAGATACGTTATATAGAAGCAAACACGTAAAAAAGTGGTTGGACCAAATAAGATCACGACTCATAGGATTTGAAATTCGTAAAACATAAGTAAACGATTTTTAAACTCATGATAAATTTACGAACACAATTGGAATACTACAGTATATAGAAGGATATCGGAAAGTTTATCTCCCAAGACGCAAAAAGATTGAATGAAACTTGTCGTAATAAAGAAACGTTGTCGATTAACTTCTCTCTAATACATTCAAACGTTCACATTTGTATTCATATGATTACATATTTCGAAATTTATCTGATTTTATTGATCTCCAGTATGAAAGTTATCGGGTGTAACGCAGTTATATCCTTCAATATATATTTAAAATTATGTTATTAAATAAAAATTCTAATGGAAAGAGACGAGAAATTATGAATCAAACATATTCAGTTCTATACAATATAGCTAAATATGTTGTTATAGCTAAATAATTTGTTAAGCATGGAGATATTTTCATTGGACGTCCGTGAATTTTATAGAAGCATTATTTAGAGGAAATCAAACTAAATATGTTTTTTAACTCCTGCTTTTTATGTACGTAATGAGAAATATTTTCAGAAGTCTTCTGAAATTAAGTAATGGTTTTCTTTATTCAATTCTTTCACCTCATCATCTTCTAATTTTTTATAACATGAAAAGTACATTAATTTTTACGTATTTTGATTTTCCAGATACTGTCGAGTAAAATCGATTCACTGAATTGTAATCATGACAATATATTAAATATGAAACAATAAAAGTGCTCGATATATTTTATTCTTAAATCTTCACTTTAAAAAGGTCATTCTGGATGTTTTTAAACCAAAAAACAAGTAAAAGGCCCTGCATGCCCTTCATTTCGACGGTAAAAGATAAAAATATTTTGATTTCAAGAACACCAACTTCAATTCAGAGAACGCCACCGGTATAAAGAGAATTTATAATACAAAAATTCAATAAAATGATTCTTGCAACCTTCAATCAATTCCCACAAATTTTAGTACGTTTTCTTTTATACGAATTGTTTATTTACTGTTGAATATGATACTTTTGTTGACCGAACTGTTATAAATGCAAAAAGACTTTCCAGTTTCAGAAATTTCCTTTCCAGTCATCACTTTAGGGTAACATCGTTCTATTGATAAAGCTCTGATGAAGATCGAAATCTTCAAGTATTGAAGTGCAGCAGAGAAAAAGCAAGCAGAGAATAAGGTGATACTCTATCCACCCAGCGGGAACTTAGCGGGAATCTGGTTTAAAATAAAGCAGGAAACACGTATAAGCCTAAGGAAGATAACCAGTTTTTCGCATGGCAGCTGTTCTTCGAATCTCACTTGACCTACGTTATTATTCAACCGATACTCATAAATAGGATTTGCAATCTTTTAAGAGACATTCAAACATATGGCAAAGGACGTGAGTAAGAATATAAGTCCCATGCTATGGCCATAGAACGTTATGTATAGAACTAAAATCATATAACATTGCAAATAAAGTCTATAAGAGATATTAAAATTGAATATTGTTTTGAATTATATATATACAAGATAACTATTACTATTCATTGAGATCTGGATTAAAAAATGGAATTATGTTTGGATAAAAATCAATTCACTGATATTTCAAATGCGCCATAAAGGATGTCAGTTGAAGGAACCTGTCTCGGGCATTTTCCGAACCACCGACCCTCCTTGTCGAACGTTCACATTGTCCTTGAAACCAAGTTGTCAACCCACTCATCCCTTTATTGAGGGCTACCAATTCACTTGGAGGAAGTGCATCGCGAAGGAGAAGTATCATATTAAAGAACCGCAAGACTAAGAAAGGTTACTCACTGTATAATTCCTCTCAGAATTTAACTTTTGCGTCTTTAACGGAGTCGAGGTAAATAAAATGATTCATGAATTGAAAATAATACCGTAAAATAAACAATTTTCTCTTTCTTTACTTAAAAGAACAGCTTTAACAGTCTTGGATATTATTTTAAGACTGCAAAGAAAATCATAATTAAATTTAATCTATTATTCTTGGTTACTACGTGATTAATTGGAAAATCTTTTGGAATGTGTTTCAAGCATAACTACTTTTCGATCATACACTTACGTTTCTAACAATTGAAAATCTTCCCTATATTTCTATATTTATTTTACTCACATCATGACTATAATATTTCTAAATTCAGTACCTAAAATATGAAACGTGGATTAATGGAAAAATAATAGATTCGTTTTTCTATCTGATGAATAATTTTCACGAGCGTCTAAATTCCGATCCTTTGTCTTCAATGGAATTTTTTAATTTACACTCTTTTAGTATCCCATTATTAGATCAACCTACACCATTTACCCTAAACCCCTTCCAAGAGCACTGCTGGTGTAGTGGTATCATGCAAGATTCCCATTCTTGCGACCCGGGTTCGATTCCCGGGCAGTGCATCTCCTTTTTTATGTTTATTCCGCTTGAATTTGTCCTTTCTAATTCTTAATTCCCAAGTTCTTTGCTAATATCTATTCAGCCAAATGGCAAAGAAATATTTTCTTAATCATTAGTGTAAAAAATTTGGATTGGCGTTCTATCACATGATATCTCTCATCACGAGAGATACACGAGCATAAACTGCATCTCTTCTGATGGGCACTGTCTTTTTGTTGCCACTGTAATAAATCTTGCTGTCAATCTATTGTCCACCGCTGAATATGAATCAAGGTGACTCGTTATAAACTGCTTGCTCGAGATATTTTATAGGATCGAAAAATAAAGGGAGGTTTTGTTGATAATAAATTGTAAGGATACCGATTTTGGGTCCATAATTATCGAATGAATTATCGTACTTAAAAAGACTTTACAGTGCATGAGAATATACATTGGTACCTTGTCGTTTATGATCCATATTCAGGCTATAACGTAATTAAATTCATCATTTGTTATTCTTCGTAGAATTTATGAACAAAATTCCCATGTGGATTTTCTTCGAGGTTATTTTACCAAAATTTCACGTAGGAATTATCTGCAAGTAGTTTGCTTGACACATCTATCACTCTGTTCATGTTCTTTCCATTATGAATTCCTGATGATTTGGAAGAGGTCATCAATGTATATACTCATGTATGCAAACAAATCCAAATCTTGGGATTCTTTCTTATTTTTGTAAATCATCAATTGAAATCGGAAAATTTCATTCCTGAGACGTGAAAATCTAGATGAATCATTCACCGTGAGTTTGATTAAGCTAGAAGAGGTTTATTATCAACATTTCCTCAACATGTATGAACTCGATTACTAGCGATGAATCCATTAAATAATAACTATATGTTTCAAAATACTATTAATAAAATATACTAAAGATTTTTTTGTTTCAAATAACTATAAAAGGGAAAATAATCACAAAAATAGATATAAATATTAAAATGCTTTATATCTAACTGCTTGATTGAAATTGATCTTGATTCCTTAATGAGATAATTCTACAAAAGTGAATAGTTTCATATATCGTCTCCATTTCGCAAAAGTGGTCTACGTAAAAAATAGCTTCAAAATCTCTGAACAGAAAGACTTTTTCCAGGTCATCCTGGTGTTTAGCGTCCGGAAAGAAACTGACAACACCGGAGAGGATCGCTATCAGCGCAACTTTTGAACAATCACGTGTCCAAGTAAGACCATTAGACTCAATTCCTCGTGATCTTGCTGTGGACAAACGTCTCACAGCAATTTGCATTCACTTCAGTTGCCTCCGTAGATAGCGGCCTCCTGGATCGACCACTCTTACGTCTGCCACTAAAGAGACCTTCCTGGCACGCTTCAAGGTTGGCCCATTAGACTGTCACCATCGGCCATCCATGTATATTTATGGGTGCTTACTGCATTCAGGTCGCAACTCATCTATTTCATAAGGAGTGGTACTTACCAAAGCCGTCCTCTGCTCTGCTGAAGTGACCCTTCTGCCTAACTTGAGTCTAGCAGACACGGACATGGCCTCTCCAGCGGTGAGTCGCGGCTGAAGCAAGTCCAGCTGTGGCACGTGACATGATTTCCGGTGGAACTCGCTAGGATTACGAATCCTCCCGTTACACGTGAGCTTTCCCGAAACTCCCCCACTTCTCCTGCGAATAGAAAATCCAAATTTATAGACTATCATAGGCACGTGCGATAAATAACGTGACTATGGATACATAAGGGTTTGTATTGAAGGATTGATTATAAGACATTTACAAGTTACTAAGCAATATAACCTCGGCGTTAATTTCCCGCAGCATACTCAAAGATACGAATAATTCAATTCAAATTGCTGAAATGATTTCAAACTTCATTACCTTTGTAAATGGTACAGCCATAGAGATAAGTTTATGCTCAACCATTACTGTATTATAATGGATGACAATAAACGCTCTCGTACATTAAAGTACATGTCAAGCTTAATCACTGTTATTCACGAAGTGAATTTACGATAATGAAAAAATTCAAAGTATAATCACAGATCTCTGGCTAAAAACAAATAAATTTCAAATCTTTTGCGCAATGCAAGAAAAAAAATTGAGTTGTCTATCTCTTCTTATTCTCTACCAAATATAATAGTTGTTTTACTTCGAGGAAAATAAAAGAATTAGGAAAACAATTCAAAGAAAACTTTTTGGCAAAGAATCAAAGGAGATCTTAATTCTTTCAAGAAATGATATAATGAAAGAAAGAAACCCCTACGAAAATCCTTAAATAACCCTATATTGATGTTATCTATAATAATATGAAAGTAGCAATTATTTTACTCACACCTCGGTCGTTATACAATTAGGTGGAATCTAATTATTTATTACATTTACATAATAAAATTTGTGTGAGAGAAAACAAATTTTCCCTTCGTAATCTTAATCTCAAAAACAATTAAATAGAAAATCTTGCTATTCTACATAACAAAATCTAACGAAGCTAGTCAATTAGGAGAAATTCACTTTTTGACTAATTAGTGCATTTCTCGTACTTATAAATTAATTATGTTTCACAACGTTCATTAGAAGGAGCACTTTGCACGCACTTCCTTCTCGTCTATGACGCAAAACGAGAGCAAACGAATCTCATAATTCATACTGAAATTAGCAAATCTTACAGCGAACTTTCTCGCCAAGCCTTTACATTTATGAGGAAAAATTAGTAATCGGTGATTTACTGGATGAATTTGCAACGTATCGTATTTAAAAGCCACAATTATTGAATTCTTAAGATCTGTGTTCACATTAAGAGTAGTGCCAACGATTGGGAAAACTTTTAATTAGGCGAATCAAGAAATTGAGAATAATTCGAAGTTATTTCCTTCAGCAATAAATAATCACCGTTCGAGAATTCTCGAACAGTTTGCAATAGTTATCTTTGAGAAAATGACTCCTTTGAATAAGAGGATGATATACTGACGACAATACAATGGAAATTGGCTACATTTAGTGGTAAACGTAATAATGTTTTCGGAACTATTACGAATGAATTGCCATTGAGAATTTCTTCCGCTCGGTATTTTCCTTATGAGGAGGATTCCTTATTTCATCAAATTATCTTAATCGTGGAATAATGATTGAGACGATTAAATGCCAATTAGAATAATATGGGAGAACATATTTAATTTTTTGTTTATAATCCTGAGCTTCTGAAAGTAGAAAGTTCGCATAAAGGGAAAAACTTCATCCGGGAAATTTTTTCGGAGCAATTGTGAATCTCCAAAATGTAAAAGCTTAGAATTTAAAAAGCTAATAACCAAACTTTAAGAGAGCTATTGAAAGAATAAAAAATCTTACGTCTATAACATATCTAGTTCCGTAAATCGTCGTCGGAATTTACTTGGCATCTGAGTTTATCAAATATGTTCTTACTTTAATGCCAAAGGTAATGTACTTACTTTAACTATATAACTTGAAATCACACTAATTTATATTTTTTTTTTAATACTAAACATATAAAATTCATAATCTGTAGACATTTGTGAAGGAAATTTCCATTAATATGAGTAAGAAAACCCTTCTACAGCGAAATACTTCAATACTTTCAAAAATAAAACATGTTTCTTAATCAAAATCAAAAATTACGAAATATAACTTCCATTATTGATACTACTTGTGAATTCATCTTTAATTCGAAACGAAGGCGTGTGCTTTCTTTTAAGTATGCGTTTCGGGATGATAAAAGTTATATCCGTTGCTTATTTTACCATAGATATTTACTAGTATTATATCAAACTTTCTGTAACTCCTGATTTTGAAGATAATGGAATACCTGTTTTCTTTTCCGTATATTATTCAATTTTTAAGCATTTTAATTCCATAAATGATGTAATTCCTCGTACGTGAATTCGGGTTTATATTATTTTATAACTCGAAATTTTGACGACTCGTATTTTATAATTCATTACGAACATGGATCGTTTACTATAACGGTATGATTTCATAACCGAAACAGCTGATATCGATTCTGACATCCTTAGTTCCAACTTGAGCGCGTAGTTGATTTCCTCACGGAGGATCTGCATCAATGCTGTTGATTCCTTTAAACATCTTTGAACAGGGAGGGCAAACAACTCCTGTAAATATGTGTCGATGAAGAGTCAACATCAATAAATACTCCCTTGTTCACTTTACTTATTAATACTTCGGTATGAGCATATAACGATATTTAACTGATTTGACGTTGTAAAACATACGATACTATACGCGTAAATGAACACGTCGAGATTTCTCACATGAAAATCAGCAAACATCTTTACGATTACTCTCAGCAATATGCGTTAATTATTCGCAAAAACAGAAAATCAGGGAGTTTATAATACTACAAAGTTTATATGATATTTTTTAAATATATAATAATATGATATCTTGTTTTTGAAAAGATTAGAAGATGCATCTTTAATTCTTTTTTTCGTTATTTTAACGTTGCAATTCAGTATACCAGGTGTAACGAAAAAGGTAACGTTTTAAAGGTAGCTACATAGATTATATGTTTGTTTATTGAGGAATGAGTCTTTACAAAAACATTGTAGACAAAAGTTTAAAGTTAAATTTGAGTTATTCAGTGAGATATAAAATAAGGGTTCGTGGAACATATATTTATAATCCCAGCGATCTTTTAATTGACCTGGAATCCAAATCGCTGAGAGGATAATTAGAATGTGCAAATTTACTTACGAATGGATAAAAGATTTAATTTTTGAATTCAAAATACGAAATTTTCAACAGAAGTGCATTTTTGGTCCCAGTGAATAATTCAAACAATACATGAATTCAGAGAAAAATCCCGACGAAGGACAATTTCGTTTGAGCGCGCGTCATGAAATGCATCAAGAATCGGTTTGTTCTTTACGTACAAAATGCAGATTCGGTAGCGTATTTCCGCCACCAGTTGAACGAGGCATGCAGAAAATGCAGAATTCCCTTTGTTTCCTTTCGAATCTCTATCATGGCTCTGAACCAAGTCACGCCTACGCACGTGCTCCATTCATTTTACGTTGTTTCCCGACCTCCAGAACAAAAAGAGAATGTCAACATTGTTGTTTCACTCAACTCAACGTTTCTGTTCGCTGATTGAAATACTGATAACATGTCTTGTTCCGAATTTCAGGGATTTCTCAAGGCAGCAGACATTGAATGTCGTTATGAAGATAAAAGATGCATCTCAAGAACATGAGGCGATTAAGTTCTATGATCTTCTAATAGAGTCATCAATTCATTATGATTTTTAATTCAGTTTTCTTTTATCCTAATCCGTATGCTAAAAGTCTCGTTGTCTATTGTATGAATTGTATCGAGAACGTCTAATATTCAATAGTACGTATTCTAATACATTAGTTCTACTAATTAATTCTGATTTTCCTGTCTCCTTTTTCTGGAATTTTAAAATTACATAAAAACAACCAATGATATCTTAGAAGAATATGGTACTTTTATCGATAACTCCGATAGGATTTTTTATCCTTGGAGAGAGAAAAAGGCAAATCCTTAATTACACGTTTCCTCAAACGTATTTTTCTACGTATCTTGCGAAACTAAACTCGTAAAAGACCACCTCCACTTTTATCGCTCTTTAAACTTTAACGACTGTGAAATGAATAATTTATAGGTTTTCTTAACATGTAAAGCGGAATACGTTTCATGATCAAGGAAATAATTTTCCTTATTTGAACTAGTTTAAGGCTTTATCTACGTATCATACCATAATAAAAATATCCCACTAAAGTCAGATAAAACCATTCTGAAATAAAACGCATCCTTTGAAAGTAATTCTTAGAGACAAACCGTTCTTCGTCAAGGCTCTAACTCGGATGTCGTATGTACAAATGGTTGCATATATTCATGCGTGAATGCGCGATTCTATATCTCTGGCAACGGGTTAAAAAAGAAGAGACAAGAAGCAATTTTTTGGCACAGAAAGGAATTCCATGGAAAAAACGAGTGAAAATTTTTCGGAATTCGTACGTGAATCTACGAAAACGAGGAAGAACGGTGAGGTACAAAGGAAGAGAAACCGTTTCCTTATGTATACAAATTGGAGAAAGACTTCATTCATAAGGATAAGAACAGTTTAGCGATAAGATCTAGCGATGAAAATTTATGAACGGAATTCTAGTCTTTGGAAAATGGTACATTAGAAAGGAATAGAATTAACTCCGTTCTTGCTAGTTGAAAATCTATATTCATTATATTATGTGAATAAATATTAAATGAATACTTCTATTACAATTCTATATTCTTGCTCTTAATTAATTATTGTTGATTGTCTTTATTTCTGATACACATATGTATTCTATATATTGTTTATTTTTTGTAGTTAACAAATATTATAATTTAGAATATCAAAATTTTAATGCGACATTTTATTTTATTCAGGCGCTTGAAAAATTTATTAAAAATATTCATTTATTTGTATTTATGCAGATTTTAATGCTTTAACGCAGTTTTGATCATTCAATTAAAAATTAAATTCAATTGCACATGAAGTGAGTCATAAAATACTACCAATGCTTCACTTTAAATTTATCCAAAATCTTAAGAAACTGTGTTCGATTCAGTATGATAGAAAATGACAGAAATATAAAATTCCCTGTGTCGAAGAAATACGTACAATTTCTTTTGATTTATTGGTAATGATATACGTGCTGAACACGAATAGAACATAAGAACTTTAAATTTGTTATGTTGCCAAACGTTTAAAATGTAGAAAGTGGAGATTCTTCGCAGATCGTAACCACTAATTCTCCATATAACTACTAATTCAAATGCCATGCACAACAAGACATACGTGATTATTAGAGATGCTACTTGGACATGAATATGACTAACTATTCGTGCATTGCCAATATTGTAAACCTTTCCTCATTGCATCATTATAATCGATGAAAGCAATAATAATCTACAATGACACTGCATGGATGATTCTAAGATATTCACTCATTTAAGACGAGGGATGAACATTTTCATGCCCCATCACTCTTGATTCTAGTAATTTAATGTATTTGGAGATATGGATTATTAAATCATAAAAAGTATCTTAGAAATCGGAGCTTTCAAGGATTTTCTTTAATCGCTGTTGCAATCTCAATCTGCACTTTCAAAAAGCAAAGAGATACTGTCACATCCGGCTTCTTAATGAACAAGGAAACAAGCTTTACACAAATCGGTATACTACAATTTTAAACGGTACAGAAATCAATTTTACTCTTTAGCTAAAACTCTTATTCTTTGGACCTCCTAATTAAGATTATTAAAAAAATATAAGCTCATATTTTGCCTGTAACGAATTAATAACTTCAGGAAGGTTCTTACAGTACTTTAATTATATACCTGAATCGAACGAATTCTTCAGCAGATCAGAGATACATACATCGATATCGTACCTTCCGGAACCTTCTTGCAGTGAAGCACTGTTTGAAAATTTCAATCCTCCGCAACTCGGGAAATTCAAGGCGAAAGTTTCGTAACAGTTCCTCCAGATCTAACGAATCGGATTCTCGGCTCGTACCACCAAAGTGTGATGTCAATGTCACGCATCTTTCGATTAAATTCACACCGTGTTACATCACTGTCCGGTGCGGAATTCGTATCGACTGTTTACGAGTTCGTGACGAGCGAAATTATTCCGCCATTGGAGACTTACTTAATCCCGCGTAACTCGGAGAGGGAAAGGGCTAAGTTTGAATCAGACGTTATCGAGACAGGGAAGCCCGATTTCTCGTCTGCCTGTTGCCAGGAACACTACTCAACAGGCTGCGGAAACTAAGTTTCTTCGCCATGTCATAAATATTTATTCTCTCGGCAAGTTCAGGCTGGACGTGATGCTTTTAGCTCATCTATTGAAATTAGTCTCAGGGAATAATGGCTCAGTTGTTTCTCGGAAAATGCGAGAAAATCTTACGTGAATCCGGACTAGAGTAGGATATCAGATGGGGAGGAGTACATTGTGTAAAGAATATTGACAATTGTTTGGAGCAACGTAATTTACTGTTTATAGAGAGTCCTTCGCTAAAAAGAGCGAGCAATCCTACATAAATTTTTCCCAAATACGAATTTTAATTTTCTAATTCCATCAATATTTCTGTAACTGTTGAGAATCAATAACAGAAATATTCTTCACGTTGGGAATTTTTTAAAACGTTATCCAAAGAAGTATATATTCGATTAATATGATTTATTCGAAAAATGGTCGAATGATTAATTAAAAGTACATCTTTACGAACTTTATCAGAATATTGATTAATCAAACATGAAATAAATTATTCTGAATTTTCATTTTGATGATAACATTTGTGCATAAAGTACTTTACATCACTATAAGTAATTTTGTTTCAATTATTCGACTTTTTAGTCAATCAAAATTACACTTAGCATACATAGAAAAAAGGGTAAGCCTCAAAGAGTAAATAATCATTACAATTTTTCTACTATGCCCATGAGTATTACATCAACGGACGCCATTTAATAACAACTAGACAATAAGACACAAGATATAGGACAAATTTTCAATAGTACTCTTCTCTTGCTCTTCCATGGCAACCAAGTACGTTAACCCGTATTCATAAGCAATTCATCCATAACCCTTTTAACGTTAAACGAGTACTACAAAGTGAAGCGTTATTCATAATCTTTTTTCACGATGTCCGAGTCAGCAGTTTAACCTAGGAAGACGCTTTATAGCGTCATCAAAGACAGGGCGCTCTTGACCCCTGATTTTGACAGTTATTAATGGAAATATGCGGCACATTATGCAGAATCTGCAGAAACAGCTAGGGTGAGATAAGAGGGTTGGATTTTGCCGATGCTGCTCTTCTTACCTCAAACCAGACAGGATGTCCATGAGAGTACTCTTGCCCGCCCCAGACGGTCCGAGAATGGCTGTGAGTTTACCCGCTTGGAAATGGCCACTGACGGACTTGAGGACGTTCGTGCCATCTGCAAAAGAAGAACACTTCAATTAAACGATCTTTGATGAGTCTTTTCTCGCATCTTGGGTTTCTTTGTGCTCAGGTGTTTTCTTTCACAATCCAAATCTTAAACGTATAATTTCTATGCCTTGTATTATTACAGAACTAATTTAAGCTCTTTTTAAAATTCTATATATATCTCCTTATTTTATTTATATTGGTTATATTTAGAGTAAAGTTTAATAGTTGTAATTTTACTAAATATTATACCTCTGAATGTATTTTTATAATTATTAATAACATTCGTATAGATAGTCTAGAAGAGACTTAGAAGCTTAGCCCCACCAAAAGGGTTTAAAAATCACTGAGACTTTATACGAGACGAAGTTAATTAATTTTAATTTAAATCACTAAAGATGATATAATATTTTATATAAATACGTTATATAATTCTATAATCAAGGTATACAAATATCAGTGAACTTTCGAGTTCAAATAATATAAGGATGATTCAATTTTAACATTCACAGCAAGGTAAACATAAAACTGTACAACATTAATAAATGAATAACTTTTATTTACATTTCAAATATTTTCTCTATATGTTTAGCCATACATCGAAAGAGCAACCGATTGTCCTTTTCATTGAATATAGAGTATATTCCTCTTGACAACACATCCTTATAGGTAGTATTATATTGTGTTATGTAAATTTGGTGTTTGCCATCATACCTAAGGGTTTCATATGGATCACCTTGCATTCATGTTTGCCTGGTACACTACAGCCATTAGTAACGTCAAGCATTGTCGATAAGTCCGTTGGACGGGTGGAATTACTTATGAAAAAAAGATAGGAGTTCGATATTCACGCCAATGGTGTATCATCGCCTATTTTAACAACAGTATTAATTGGTAAAACCATGAGTTTATCCTTCATCAATCGTGAATCTCGTATCACGACGTAATCTTTCATTGATATGCTCCTTGTGAAGACTTCACGCGCGTAGAATGCGGTGGGAATTAAAATGGAAGATACTGAATCAGAATCTAGGATAAAAATGACTCACTGAGGAATTAAACCGTAATTGTGAATCTGTGGAGGATGAGTGGGGAAATTTTTATGGCTTTAAAGTTGTTTGTTTAGTTGTATTTTATAACCTTGGCAATTCTTTTTCATGACTTTGTTAAACAGAAAATTTCCAGTTCTAACCGTTCACGAGATATCATATACCAGGAAAATTGTAAGAAATTGAAAATATGAAATATGTATTAAGTTACGAATTATATACGTGGGAAATTCCCTCAAGAAGGTCATAATAATACAAGAAATATATTCTCAGTATAGAAATTTGAAACTTTTAATAAATTTAATTATTTTAATTAATTATCAAATATATTAATCGAATTCGATTCAATATTGTAGCTAAACCAGTGTATCGTCTTGTTTGGAGAAGTCGATTATTGGACATTTTATTCACCATTTTTAGATAAGAATACGATATTTAATAGGTCTCAGGAGTTAATCAGAAGTATTTTATAGAGTTATCAATACGAAAATTCAATCTCATACTCATGTTGTTTCGCCATTACATCCATGAGCTACATGGAAGAATTTGATGCAATATTTCTTACTCTTTATCATACTCGTATTTATTATGTATGAATCCTTTTTGATTCATTGACTTCTCTATAATTAAGTCGTAAATTAATAAATATTCGCATGAAAATTTTTTACATGAAACAATTAAAATACCTAAATTCCCTTATTTACGTGATAAAAATATCACGCTTGGAACTCAGTACAATTTTCACGTATTAAATAATACACAGATAGAAAAAAATTACAAAGATCTCATATTGCTAACTGTACGCTTCATAACTATGTTTCGTAGTGTTCACAATCGACATTTTCCGAATTCATCCGAAGAAACTAAGGAAATTGCATTCTTTTCTTTAAATAGAGTCTTATGACGCAACAGTCGGCGAATGATCACACATAAAACACATTAAATAAGAATATTATGTAACGGACTCTGAGGAAAGGATATAGAATAAGTTCGCATCGCGATCAATCCTCTAGCAAAGGAGTAACTAGCTGTTTTACGTAAGAGAGAAAGAACTTGTTACACCAGTATGAAGCACGGATAATAACAAACGCTATGTTCTCTTGGCGCAGAAAAACTTTCTAAGCTCTTGGTACACAGATTTCCGGCTCAAAATAAGCCCAATGGAAGAGAAACTTACGGGCAATAAAATGAAAATAATCTAATATTTTTATTAACAATGGATATAATGCTAAAAATGAACACATTGCTCGAGAACCAAATTTTCTTTCATTTCAAATTGATTCACTTGGTTCGAACATCGCATGTTTTCTTTCTCTTTTGTATTGGTCTAGTAAGAGATCTTCATGAACTACCGAAAGATTTATAGTAAACATTTTTATCAATTTCAGTCTGGAAGGTTTTATACTATAGCATGAATTAATATTGAGTTAGTAAACAAAGTAATTCGCCAAAAGAGATTGTATGCTACTTTTAACGATAACACGGTTCCTTTTGCAATTCTTATCGTAAAATTGGGAATTATTTTTCGAAAAAACATCTAAATAATCATTTATCGAGAATCTAAAATTTAAATTAAGTAACTTCCGTGGCTGAAGGATGTTAAACACATCAATATTTCAATGAATGACTTTTCAAAATGACACAGAAAGATAATTTTAATACTGACTGGAAAACCCGGAAGAATGTAAATTGAGCTACTTTGTAAAATTAAATTTAACGTTATTTAATGATATTTTAAAATATTTTCCATAAATTTTATTACACTAAAATTCCCCTCTCATATTCCTCATTCCTTGTCATGCCACGTTACTACCGCTTTCCCTTCCCTTTCCAGCTCTTGAGATGGCAGTGCACTCGAAGAACATACTCAGTTGCGTTTCCATAACTGTTACAGGACCAAGCAGACTGAGTTACTTTCGCTAAGTTTTACATCGGTTCAACGTAAAATTCTTCAAGCTCGTGTTTAACTTATCCCAGCCTCCCTTCGTTTTATTCAATAAAGCTTAAAAGTAAGTGAAGTATCCTTTCATTAAAATAATACAATAAAAAGAGGAAAATTTCATTTGATGGATAATGCATAAATATCAGATATAGGAATACTACACGAACCATAATAATTTCGCGATTGTCACAGAATCTCTGGAGCTGTAGCTAAAAGTACAGCTTAAAAAGTACGGCCGTAAAGCATCAACGATTTATCTAGGACACATGGATTGATCCTACCATAAATCAAAACATAAATAAACTTCGAAAGTAAACGCCGGATTCCTTTTAATTCGGAACACTGAGAGATATGGTATTGCTAGCAATTTAGCTTAAGATATTCGTGGAAAGTTGCATGAAAACAATAATTAAAATATAAATAGCTGCGAAGTACTTTTCTCCCCAAGGCATACTAGTAGACACAATTAAAAATTCCTATAACAGATCTATCTCACTGATTCGTTAGTTCGGCATAGATATCCACAATTCTCACGCAACAAAAACTTTTTAATACGCGGATTACGTCCTTGAGAGCACAACCCTCTCCCGTGGCACTGCCCTCACGTTGCATCCACTCCGTGGTACGCTCTTGACCCGCACAGCTGAATACCATGGGGGATATTTCGGTAACGCTCGATTCGCAAAGAACAATGACGAAAGAGCGTGTTATTATCCGCGCGTATGAGCGGTCTGATGCAGGATTCGCAAGGAAGGAGGTCGGCGCGAGTAATTGACCGAGATCCAAGGCGATGTTCAAACACGAAGTGCTGCAGCATTAGGGGAAGGGAGACTTCACGGTCAGTGTCTGCTCTTGTCCTTTCTTAAGCTTCCTTCTTCCACGCACGGCTGCACTTTCTCGCTCCGCATGACCTTAAATTCCTCCTCTTCCTTTCCTTCGCCTATCTTTCTTATTTCTTTCGCTTATCTTTCGCCGATCTCTTTCCACCATATTTCCTTCTCCGCAGACCTTTCTGACGCATTCTGTCAGCCCTGGACTGAATTCTTCTATGCGAAGTGGATATGGGATTGTGGGTTTTTTAAATTCGCACATTTCTTAAAAGAATACTTATAAAAAGTCGATGCTACAAAATGATTTAATTAATATGAGGGACTGAAATTAAGAGCCTTTCTTAACAAATGGACAGTGTATTCATTTTATATGTTCTTACCAAAAATATCTCGCAGAAACTTGGAACTCTATAAGTTTATTGGTAAAGGAAGGAACATTACTATTTATTAATTTGGATTAAGGATGAAAATGTTCATGAAGTTCAAACGAAGATAATTCCGAACGTTTAGGTACGATATTTTTTGTCGTATTGGTTCGGGAAAAGCTCTGGTTACCCTTTGGTATCTTATTGTTAGTCGTATTTCATTACAGTGGATTTTTATCATTCAATATATAAGATAACAGGGGGAATCGATTACAGTTTGATTATTTTCAAATGTTTAAGAACGCTCCATAAAACATGATATGGATTCAATTATGAGTATATAAAAATTACATCACATCCTCAATATCCGATAAAATAAAATTACTCGTAATTGATTATTTTGACCACTGCAGGGGGATCAAATTAAATATAAACTCTTTACAATATTCTAGACCAAGGAATGTGTAATAATTGTTCCTTTAAGTTCGCCCTTTTTAAAAGTAAAAGCAAGCGGAAGTCCTTTTCCACCCAACACGATGAAAAGGGAAATGTTAAAAAATGTTTTTAACCTTGCCTCAAAGCTCTTCCGACATTTCCTTCCGATTGAAGTTCCTTGTTTCCTGAGTTTTCCGCGGTTTATTTACTTCGATTCCAATTGCTTTATTGTTGTTAGCGCTATGCAACTGCGAACTCCTAGAAGGGTATTAAGGAATAATAAAATCCAGACATTTTCGAAACAGAAGTTTCGCAGTCGGATTTATTAGTAAGCGGAATGGGTATTTTTCTATAGATTTAATATCAAAATCGTTCATCCAAATTATAGAAGTTCATCTCAACAGTACTAGACTTCCAGGCTCCCTGCAAGGCAAAATATCGTAGAGTCCGACTTCTTGTTGGTTTGAATTGAGCTGAAATTAATGAAATTATGATTCTTGTGCATTTTAGTACACTTAAACTTATTCCAAAATTGTTTGGATTTTTTAATTCCTTAATGCTTCCAGGAGTTCGTAATTTCATTGAGCTAACAACAATAAATCAACTGGAATCAAAGTAAATACTTTGCGTTGATTCATCATTTCTACATCATGTGAAATATCACAAATAAACGAAGATTATGGCCATATTAAAGAGATATTCAATAGTTTCCATTTACTTCGATTTCGGTACGATATATTCACCCTCTAAAGTGAAATTATGATGGATATAGATGCTAAAGGACTTTACTAAAAATTTTCCTTGGCGACCGTTTCTATAATAAAGTTTTCAAAGACCAATCAGATACTGTAAAAAAATCATCGAGAGATGAAAATAATAGTTTCTAAGACAGTCGTAAACACTTTTAAACCTGTTATTCGCTGCCCTTGATCTACCCGCCCAGTATTAACCTTTGATACGAACTGGAAGCCTACTATATAATCAGTAACATCTTATTTCGCTCCACGGGAGCAAAATACCATGACATTAAATATAATTTTCAGTGATTTATGGCTACATTTATGGCAAAAGTCGTCTTTCAACCGTAAGTTTAACTTTAATTGCAGCATTTATTGGATTCGACACGATGTTTTCATCTACCCGCATGTTTTTCTCTGATCCAGTATAATATTAGCACTGTATTAGTGTCCGAGGCGCTGAATTTTCAAAATACAATCATGATTTATAGCAAAGATCTTTTGCCCTTAGAAATATTTTAGGCAAGGTTGTGAACGCCTTCTAGATATCACTATTTTAATACATCTCAGAATGAATAAGAAACATAAAATTTGAATTATTTTTTGAATTCATAAGTATTATCCTTTCAGAATATTGGAAATATTAAAAATTTCGCAATAAAAAAATATGATGTGAGATCCGTACGATAAACTTGCTATTATTTTAAACGGATGTGACAGGATAAGTGATCAAAATTAACATTTAAATTAATTAGTATCATTTGCATAGTATAACAGAAACATATCTACCGTTTGTTCTCGAGTATTCCAGACAAATTTCAATATTCATGATAGATAATCCATTATATTACGAATTCAAAAGCCTTAAAACTTAGTAAATCATCAATTGTGAGATTATTAAGTGAATATCATATTATAATTCATTTTGCTTCGTGGACTTCGACATTATGCATATTCTGCGATAAAGTAACGATGTTTATATTTATAAAGTACCACTTTCGCTGAAATAGCACCTGATAACCTTATTTTCACACACGAAAGAATCCAAAATCGCGTGGAAATTTTGAGATAATATTTTAACAAGGTCAATTACATCACTCCCCGGATCCTATCTTCAAAAATTTTCTCTTAATTTTTCAGCAATATCTAGATAGAGGCCGTAACTTAACAATCACAGCCTTGAGTGCTGGATTTGGTTGAGCGACAGCTCGGTAAGCTGTACATATTCTTCTAGATTAACGACTTAAACATGAATGTTGTAATTGTACCATTTGCGCCATAATATTTTCTTTCGATCATATTTTTTGTTTTCTGAGAGTGTGTACACAAAAGAAATATTACTTTAAAATTTGCATTAATACGTGTTGATTTCGCTCTCTATCGCTATTCCTTAGCAACAAAATAACTGACTTCAACGTACCTCGTCTCCTAACATTATACGGTGTTTGATTCGAAAGATTTCCACCTTGGCACCTGATTCCGAATATTCTCATCCATTAGTAAAAATGAGCCCGTGCCATGATGCGAACCATGTAATACGGGACGAGAACATTTAGACGCATAAAAAATTGAACGTTTTGCGAAGCCGTCATTTAATGAGCCGTATGATGAAATGAGTAATTCATTGTCGGAATAGAAGCAACCAGACCGAGATGATATACAGTTATAAGTGGAAAAAATTCATCTCAAAGTACATATCCGTTCACACGCAATTGTGAGTGAAATATCACTTGTAGCAATTCCTTCGTATATTAGCAAAAATTTCGTATTATACCAAAAATGTTAAAAAATAGAAAGTTCGCTTTCATCAAATGAAACTCAGTTGAGATTGACGGTATTGCTAAGCCCGTAATTTATCATTCTTCCAACCGATTCCTCTTGATCTTTCATTTTGAAACATTATGCTAAAGTGCCATAAAACCTATATTTCGGTAAAAAAATTAATCATAACGAAGAGTCAAAATCTGCATTGTCACTCTTATGGAACTGAAACTTATAGCGAGAGGGATTATAATTTTCTAAGAAAAATCTTTTTTTTTAATTTTAGGAGCATAAGCATAAGGAGAATCGAAGCGAATATTTTCAGAACACCCCTTGTTTTAAAATGATGTGTTAAATTTTTTAGTAACCATAAATCCGCAATTTCTGTCACAAATAATACCCGGCAATAAAAACCAGGCATATCGTAATTGGATCGCAACTTAGTATATAAAGTTAGAGTATAATAACTCAATCAGCAGGTTAGAGTTCAATCGATGAATCAACCGTAATTCTAGTGTAGACATCGCATGATGAAACGCTTTATGGAGACGTAATGTTACCAAGCAAATTCGGAACGATTTATTGCGAAGGCGTAAAAAATTGAACTCGGATTAGAGATGGGAAATGGCGTCACCTGTTCCACCACGCGTCGTTGCCTTTTGGCGGGAAGAACACCAAAAAAGTGGACGTCTGTTATGCGCTTGAGCGGAAAGTTGAAGAGAGTGGAGCGATGAAAAAGACAGAGGAAGGGCGTAAACGGAAAATAGAGGGAGTAAGAGACAAAAGAAAGAGAGCAATAAGTTTCCGAGTATCCAAGGAAACGGTGAACATTCAGAATCTAGCAGATTTTCATTAATCATTTCCTTTACGTATGTAGCGTGCGCTATCTCCATTATCTGCTAATCGCGCAATTACATAATGACTGGAATGCAAATATGATTGAAATTTGCATAAATTTTCGCAATCCTGGGGAATGAACAATTTTCTCAAGAAAACAAATTGAAAATAGTCTCATATATACTGGTACTAAGGAGAGAAGATTTATCGTTCGATGAAATTTTACAGTGTATCATGTCACGTTGAAATATTTCTTTACCGAACTGATAAATTTGTATGCTACAGATTAACTTCATCCTGTAAACTTTTATAAAATTTAAAATACAAAATAGTACCCTTGTGTTATCTCTAAATGTTCACTGTAGTTCTCAACAAAATGATTCAGGTTTAAATAATTCCATGACTAGATCCGTTTTGTATTTTTCATGCTTTAGGAAAGTTATTTATTATGATCATTAATCTTGTTACTTAATGATTTAATATTTCTAAGTCAAACTTACATTGAACATGAAGTTATATTAAAGAGGTTTGTCTCTTTAACGTAGTCATGTTGAATCGTGATGCTTTATCGTATGATAGTATATTTTGGTATTTTCTTTTCATTTTAATGATATCTAATTTTTAATGTGCATATTTCGTGTATGAAAAATTACAATCCTACGATAATTCGGCTATACTTGTCTTCATTGGGATAGTTCGGGTAAACACATCGGTCAAATTAATCAAAATTTCTTATCATTTCATAAATGGCTTATTTATCACTTGACTGAATCTAAAACATTTAAACCACAAAAGCACGTAAAAAAATAAAATATTCTCGTAATTTAAGCCCAAATATCCTTGAAGAGAAAAAAACTTTTTTTATACATGCATGACGGAATCAAAAATGCTGTAGCAGTCTTTTATATGTATAGAATCCCATTTGAATATGCTTCATTTTATCATAAAATGCTTAGTTGCTTAGCAAATTAAATATTAGAAATGTTTACATGTATTTTTGTAAAAAATGTTTTATATTAAAAATTAATTTAAACAAATCATTTTTCTAATCAATTCCAATGGTCTTGAGCTAGATTGAAATCTTTGATGGATAAACTAATTAATCAACTGCTAGCTAAATGTAAAAATATGTAGAATAAAGTAATACAGTAATATAATAGAGAAAAAATTTTTCCAAATATTTTTCCGCATCAACGAAATTACGAAAGTTTCAGTTGAATACTTCGCTGCATTATGGAATCTTGATCTACACATCACAAAATCGAGACAGTGTGCATTTCGAAGCTAATTTAACCCACATTCCAAGAGTCGATAGATTAACCCTGTTCCTACGTAACTTCCTCGTCTTCTTTTCAATGACGACAGAAGAAATTATGTGATGAAAAACATCTGAAGAAATTGTCACATGCACTTATGATTAACGACTCTGAATTCCCACAATTTCCGAGGATTCATAAAAAAATTCCTCTCATTCTTTCATCGATAAATGAATGCACAGCAGCTCAACAAACATGACTGGACAATTGGAAGCACATGACTGCTCGTAGATTACCAGCTTTACGAGAGAAAGGTCATGAGTCAACGCAATTCTCGTACCTCTTACCGCAATTCCGAGCCAAATGACAATTATTACACGTTTCAAACTCTCTGTGGGAATTGTGATACTTGTCCCGTTCAGACTTACGTTATCCTTATGCTATTGAATAAGCTCAATTAATTTATAAGTCACTCAAAGTGATTGGTGGAAATTTAAATACCTAGGAGCTGATCGCTTTCAAATTAATAGAGATTTTTAAATTATCTTTCAAGTAGCACGATACATATACATTTGTAGCTGGGTATCATAGATTATGACAGCCATTAGCCGTGCTATCTTAACCTCTATAGAACACTACTGCTATCTCGGAACACCGATTTAGGCAGCCATTATTATCGGTCATGCAGTCTCCTAATCTAATGAAATGCTCATTTAATTTTGATGCGCGACCTCAGAGTTTCAAATTCTGGCTGTTTTGTACCGATAATTAATAAAATATTAGCCTTAAACTAATAATTACAATAATAATTAATTATAAAAGTATTTCAGTATTTACGATTCAGTTTATCATAGTTCGGTATCATCAACATTGCGGATTCTTCCACACTTGAATTAGATATATTGTTAGACTAGCATTATAATTCAAATATTAAAAATATTCGAATAAATATTTTATTCGTCTGTTTAACATTGTATAGATTTAAGATTAATATTCATCTGAATGCAATAATATTTTTGCCAAACCTTTTATTTTATAGATACTAGAATAACCTTCAAGATATGTCAATGAATCTAGATGTAGCCAAAACTCGTAAATTTCACCTTTTCGTATCAAAATATGGATGAAGGTACGATTTAAAATAAAATATTTGAACGTGAAGGTGAATTCCTGGATTCCACACGGTATTATATGGTAATTTCTTTTAAAGAAATAAAATATTTAATAAAAATAAATGATTATAAATTGGAACAAGTTTTTTTAATTATGCAATTACTAAATTTGGCAATAGCACAGAATTTGCACGCATAGAAAACTTTTGAAATAATGAACGATACAACGAATACAATCACACTTATATCGTGCTTTAAGCAAGTAAAAATAAAAAGCATATAAATATAAAGTCAATCAAGCAATATTAGTCAAATAATAAGAAAATTATATACATATGCACCCAAATGCCCTTTAATTGTGCTAAATACTCGTAGCTATTTCTAAGACGACACTAAAGAAAGTTATCAAAACAAAAGAATTATTAAAACCAAAAAGAGCTCAATTATCAAAGGTTAAAGTGAGTAAATTTAAAAAAATTGCAGCTATATTTTAATGCGAAAAACATTATGAGTATCATCTTTAATAGACTTTACAAAATAAACTGCCGATAAATCAGAGGATCCTTGGATTACTCAGGACTATTTGATCGACAGTCAGACTTTTTTCCCGCCTTTTTTATTGGAAAATTTCCGTGCGCCCAACGTGCAATGTCACCTTCACCTTCCTACTTAAATGATAATGAATTTACGGCGATTTAATTGATCTTGAATGCAACCGAATTGCCATTGAAGAATGCTGACTCAGGTCACATATTGTCGTTCTTTATCTTGATATTTCCGCGAATAAAAAACACGTCGCCGATTACATCTTGTCATAAAGAAATAATCCTTGCATTAGAAAAACAATGACCACCTGACAACGAGAATGACGTACAATAATATGCCATAAATCCCAGTATGTTTTCTACCCTTTGATAATTAAAGGCTCTGACGTAATTTTCATACTCGAATCCTTTGCCAAGATCCTCTCTAAGTACTGATTGTATTATAACTCAATCCAACTCAGTATTTCCACGAATATTGCAATATATTACGGAAAACTGCATTTAATGAGTTTCAAACACAAGACCATCCAATCTACGTAAAATGGAGACCCGTTTCCAGGAAGAAGTCTGTTTAATAATTCCCAACTCCACCCTTTCATTACATCAACAGGCACTTTCTTTGGCTGGTAACGTGAAATAACTCACAGTAAAACGGAGATCTCACGATTCCATTCACTTCACACGTTTCCCATTCAACGAGTGTCAAGAAATCAATGATTTAAATTACTCTCTGTTTCGCGTGAGTTTTACTCAGAAAAGGAAGTCTCTGCACTTTGATTCATGGAAATGATTATGCGACACTCTTTCTCTCGGTGATACTGACTGATGATGATTATACGATTTCCGTTTAAAAATAAATATTATGCACTATGCATCACTTAACACTTCGACATATTTGGGCGACAGGGTGAATAACTTAAGGTAAAATAAATGGATAAGAGATATAATATAAATTTCCGAAAGCTTAATAGCACTTTGAAAGATAAAGGATATCATGCTATTCATAATTCTTCATAACTCATAAGCTTGTAAAATGCGTAAGTGTAAAATGAATCCAGATGAATTTATTGAAAATGCTTTGAAATAATTTCACATGCACGCTCCATGGAGTGAATATTTAGAATTGATATATATAGTACAATAATGAAGTAATACAAATCAAAAAAACGAAATATTTAGTAAAGATGGATTTTTAGAAAAAGACAAAACAAATGACTAGTTTTATTTATTCCGTAAAATAATAACCTGATGCAGAGTATGTAAGTAAAATACTATAAAATATTTCCACATGATATTCTTTTTAATGTCCTATAAAATATAAACTAAATATTGTCCTCAAATATTAAACAAAAGTGAAAAATATTTAATCAACTTCAAAAAAATATTCAACAACTCAAAAATATTACGTAAAAATTTATTTTTACCCTTCCATAATCCTGAAATATCTTTCTATCTTGAGTGCTTATGTTACGATAATCAATCATTTGCACTGAAATATTTAACAGGCAAGAACAGTAATTATTTGCTAAGTATAGACATTTTTATCATCTGAGTTGATCACTTATGTGTACTCTTTAAAATCTAAAAATGATTCTAGTGAAGAGAAAATCTTTAAATAAAAAAATTGAATCCGTTTTAGCCATTCATAACTTTTACATTGAATAAACTTTACGCTATAACTTAAGAAGAATGACCTATATAGCGAATGAATCCCTAGTATTCTCCTTCATTCAACAAGTAAAGAATCTTATTTTAACACAATAGGGAACAAAACATCTCGTAGAAACCTGTAGTAGTAAAACCTGGATTATTTTGGGCTAGCTAAGAATTTTCGGCATTTATCGTATAAATTGTTTAGTTTAAGAGTATAAATGCACCTGATTCACAACGGTAAAACATTCAGGGAGTTTAAGAGAATCGTATTATAAATCAAGGATGTTATTTCAGAAGCTGAGGAAACGAGAGTCACCAAAATGAATCGAAATTTTAGATGAGTACTCGAATAATTTGAGTAAAAAGAAACATCGTGAATGACGCATTGAAAGGGGCAGGCAACCTTAGAATGAATTACCCTTGGTGATCGGAAAGCTTTTACCTTGAATTTTAACATTAAGTTGTTAGCAAATAAGAAAATACATGTGTGTATCCATGTACCTTATTAGTACGAATGATTTTAATGCATCGATATTATCTTCATGACGGAATCCCGAGCGAAAATGTGCATCGCATGGGAGCTATGCTCTTCGTATCGAGTAACAGTACATTTATTTAGAGGTCAGAAACAGCGGATATAAAACAGCTCAGAGTCATGAGACTAGAAGATACTTTCTAAAGTAACTCGCATTGGAAGCGAAGTAAGAATCACGAGATGTTGATGCGAAGGACTTTGGATGGGGAAAAGAAATGAAGAAGGAAATAAAAAGCCATGGAAAAGGAAAAGGTAGCTGGCGCGGAACTGGAAATGCGACGAAAAGATATAAAAGACAAGAGATATTATTTCTTACACGTCTATTTCGCTGACTGCTCTTGAGGTATGCGAAGATCTGAGCGCAAAATCTCCCTGCCAAGGAAGCCAAGGGAAAATACGCGTCTTTCTTGCGAATTTAGCTCAACGAAACCAGAATTTGATGGCATATTTGATTATTTAATTCCTTGTACTTACTTATTACTACGTTAAAAACGCAGATACATTCTAACCTCTGCAGCTAATGTTTTGTAAAATTTCACTATAAATATGGAGCATTGCACAAAATTCTTTGTAGAGGTAAAAAAATGTGACCAGTTTTAATTTCCGTGTTGCAAATTTGAATTCCTTGTAATGCAAGAAAAAGTATATATATGATTATTTTATAAAAATTTCAGATCTAAGAGAAACCATGTTAGATCAGACAAAATTTAGGATTTAAAACTGCATGTCTATGAATTCTTTGCAATAATTTCAGTTGAAATGAGACCTTTATGCAAGATGAACCGACTGGAAATACTTGCTACTTGAAACATAAGTTTGTAAGTTATTATACTAATATAAAACTAAATTAGTGAGGATTAAATTGTATAAGTTCATAGTACTATATCTTTCCTAAGAATCGTAATACAATTCCCATTCTTCTGAATTGTAACTAGATTTAGTATCATGAGAGTAGCGAATTCATAAAAATAGTCGGACAGTAAAAAGATAAAAAAATTCACCTGGAAGATGTCCGTAATGTTAGTAGAAGAATAAAATGACAATTTAGAGGCTCTACAGACTCCGCTCATGACCCACGAAGGACACGAAAAATTCGAACTTTCCCTTTTTCGTGAACATGCACGCTCGTTGGCAACACCCATCCAAATAAACAATGGAACGCCTTTAAAAGCCCCGATTGTTTGGAACCGTTTCCTTGACAGTTGTCGATCACAAAGCGCGAAAACGTGGTTCGCCTATTAGCGCATCTGGCTCTCTGGACGTACGAGGATCAAGGGAACCGTTAATCGCTGCAGAGATTTATAACGGTTGGCGAAGTGCAGATCTCGCGGAGTGACCGGGAAAAGCGAAGAAGATGCTGACTTGGAAACAGTCGGTTGCCTCTTTAATTCCCATCCCTTAAATTTCGACGGCCGCCGTTCTGCAACGAGTCGATTCGGAGGTCGCTGACCGCTGGGACGAAGCGAAAGGGAGCGGGGATGGAACCTCAGGAAGTGCAGATAGACCCAGAGCAATGAAACCAGCATTTGGGAGCGTTGCTCTCGAGTGAAATTTCCCTGCGACGGACTCAAGGACGCCCGCGAAGGTTGGGCTGGTCCCTTGCCAAACTTATCGGGATCGTTGAAAAAAAAAGGGAAGTCATTGTTGATGTAACGAGGCGATGAGCGGTGGAGTAACAACGACCATCCGTGCAGACACGGGAGGGCCATCGAGCTTTCCAAAAGTGAAGGGCGAAATTTATTACTCGTCTGGGGAATCGGACGTCTCTGTATCCAATTCCTCGATTGCATAATGCAACTACACTTTGGTTGGCATAGTGATACAAATTCAGGTTCATGTACGATAAAGGAAAATTGAATCCATCTACGATGAGATAAAATGTATGGATGCATGCCGGAGCTATTTCTGATCATCCATTTCTGAATTCTTCAAAAACCTGAATAAATAATATTTTTTAAAAGCTATTGAAAGCTGAAGAATATTTTATAGTTTCAAGAATCAATTAATATTTATATGTTTATAAAATGCTTATTAGGAAATCCCGATGAGCTGCGACTATATCCGATTCTTTTTCATAGTATAAAATAATCAGGATTCCTAATTATATTAAGCGGATGTTAATACTAAAGAATAAACCTTTAAAGCTCCAAGAGTGACGGCTAAAGTTTCACTCGTACATTGATATAATACCTCAAATTTCGCAAGACACCATGAGTTGTAGAATCTTCAATATAGAAATCGAAACTCCAAAATTTGATGTGGAAAATATAATTGACTTTTTCGCCTTAATTAATAATGATCGATATCTCTATTTGTTTAGAGTGTTTCCAACCCGAAAAATAACACTAATTAATCAAAGGAAACCTAGCACTTTCAAACTACATTCGATATAACCTGTGTTATCCAATTAATCCTTTTTCTGTTCGGAAACTGAAAGTTGTGAAGGGAATCAGCTAAAACTCAGCTCAAAAAACTGGACTTTGGCCTTCTAAACTACCTGTATAAACTTATATAGTGAAAATACCGAATATACTTATACGAAATAGAAATCAAATTTCAAAAATAATGCTTGCAGACAGATCAAAGAGTTGGTATCGCAAGGTTATGGTGGCGTTAATTGGTATGAAAGTGAGGGATAAGAGTTTATACATATTAAAACAGTTCCATTTACTTCAAAATACCCATGTCCTGGACGTTTCACTGGTTAATTATTTCAGTGACGCGGAATCAGTCCCTTCGACGTCAATGGCAAGTTTCCAGTATCGAATAGAAGATATATTCGTCAGTAGAAAGAAATTCCCTCCATCAGAGGTATTAGTGGAATTTACTTCCGATAACAATTGATGAATCACTTTTTCGAAGTATTTACTCAGCAAATCCGCCTAAGAGATGAACATTTCCAAATAGAAAGAGAAGGTTATTTATAAATAAAATATTATCTTGAAATACTTCATCTTATTATTTAATATATTAGTGATGCATGTCCAGTAAATGATGGTATGCGAACTTTATGTTTAATTTGATACGTAATCGGTCACAAAAATAAAACGTTGTTCATTGGGAAGTTGAATCAAAGCGACTCAAAAGAAAAATGAACATGATAAATAAAACAGCTCGTAATATTTCGAGTTATTCTTCCAAATTTTAGAAATTGCTTTGGGGCTGAAATTACGTAAAGTCAACATTGCATCAAGAATCCAAGGGAGATTTCAATCAATTTAAGAGCATTCCTCATTTCGGTAAATAGAAATCAACAGATATATCGCAATTCATTGTCGTGATCTTATAATTATCAAGTTTGATAGATGACATCATCTCTCACCATGAAATGTAACGAACGAGATGTACCACCATATTCAGATTATTTTCGATTAGACAGAGACAATTTTGTGCATCCCAAGGAAACTTAAAAAAAAACTCATCGATAAACGTTTCTCTTATATCCCATATATATTCAATATGATACACGACCCTCCTTGGTATATCTGGTTTTCACTGCCTACATGATAATTTGCGTCCTTAAATCAACATTTTTATTTTATTAATATTTTATAATTTATTATGATAATCAGCTTCGCGAATGCTGAAATAATATACGCTTCCATGACTGACTTCCATGAGGATGAAAATAGAAGCAAATAATGAAATACCACTTGTTAACAAAATATTTTCGAATTATCGTGTTTTCTATCAGATGACCAAAATGAAATACTTTCATTCAAGCTTAAAGCTCGTGTTTCAGTCTGCTGAGCACTTGACGATTGTGTGCCCACTTGTCTTATTTAATATTGACCACTTATCCACCTCATTTATTAACAGGTGAATACGCTTTATGGCCCTCTTACAAGCACTTTAAGAATACAAATAAAGCGCCGATTGATTGGAAATCCAAGCATTGAGCGATATCATAATACATGCTAGATTACGATATGTCTATTGTAATTTTTGACATAAGTTATGTTATTATAGTCTGATAAATCTGTGATTCGGATTTACATAAAATTAGAAAACTCTTTCCGCTAAATACATAATATGATGAGGAATATAAAGAATTTAGCAAATTACAAATCAATCATGATGCAACAGGTTGGAAAAGCTATGATTCACACGAAGTTTGAATTTGGTAAAAATCGTCGTAAGCAGAGAAACGGATAAGTGATCCTAATATAAATGTATTTCTTTTTCCCAACATTTAACATTAGGAATAATGATAAGTATTTTTAAAAATAATCACGCTTTTAAATACATACATTTATAATACTCGTGCTCAGAATAAAGCTAAAATTTCAATTCATCGAAAAATAAAGAATGGGACAAACTTCATAGCAAAGCTGTATAAAATTATAAATACTATAAGACAATTTGAATAAAATAAATATATATTTAAATTAAATGAAGGAATTCATTTTATTTGGTTAAAATTTTAAGCAGAATAACCTTAGTACCATGAATCCAAAATAACATTCCAATTTATTAGAATCGATATAATATGAGCATAAAAAGTTAAGCATAAGAGCTGAAGAATTACGATCGATAACATTTTATTCTTCCATCAGCGTATATAAGCACTAATGAACGCCCCATTGAGATCAATTTCAGTTTGGCTAATCCCCTCGTATCCGCATCAATGCACGCATCTCTAATAGATGCGTTGAAGTCTTACGATGACAGTAGCAGGCAGAGTGCCTCCCGACAAGGCGATGACGCTCATGAATTCCCCACCGTCTTGTAAGAAATATGCGAAAAGAATTTAAATACACGCTGGCGGTGGATACAAAAGCACTTCGTAGGTTAGTGAGATAAACAAAAAAACTTATATGATATTCAACTGTATATATCATCTGAAATAAAATAAATTCTGTTTATCATGGATTAAGTCTGTTCTGATAGCTAATTGACAAGTTTATTTATATTGGTTTTCGAGTAGATGTGCATGAACTTCTACTGAAATAATAATACAACAAAATTTTAATTCATTATTATATTCTATGGAACTCGAAGTAGTATTACAGAAAAATTTTCCAGATTATCGTGTTGACAATACTTCAACATCGCTTCGTTAACTAATTAAGATAAGTCAAATTAATTATGCATCCAAGGAAACCGATTCACGACAGTCATAAACATGTTGTTGATTACCAATAGATCTAGCAAACGTAAAAAAGTCATAGAAGTAGAACCATATTGTGTGGTATATATGTATAACTGCTGAACTTCTACGTCTCGATTTTTCATATTTTTCAATCGTTTTATTAACCACCGAAAAAGGCAAAAAATTAAAATATGACATTTGTAAAATGTACGATTCATCCTTACTCGCTTATTTGGAATCTGAAAGGACCACTTTGTTCGAATGTAGGGCATTTGGAAGTATTAAATCCCAAGAAGAGAGTGTATCGATATAGGAAGTCCAAATCGAACGCTACAATCAGGTTGAAACAAACATTAAAGTGCTCTTAAACAAAGGAGAATGTGATTCGTGACGCAATATTTGATCCATCACAATTTCATGAAGTTCGTGTTTTGCGCAGAGTCATTTTGAAACGTGATAGGGGAAGTGACTCGAAGAAAATCATGCTGTGATCATACGGGAATGGGTCAAGCGATTATTGGGAATATTGAACGCAAAAGAATTATCGCAAATCTAATAATTATGCCAATTAAATGCACAATCGTATAGAGTTGCGATTGTCAGGACATTTTTCAAACATGACGGAGAATTCCAGAGTTACGTAATGTAATAAATATGATATTTTAAGTGTGATGGCTTATTAGATGAAAGCGAATCTAATGCGTACGTTGAGCTAATTTTACAATCACCCAAGATAGTCCGTAAATTAAGTAATTCTTACATCACTATTCCTCCCTCTTAATTATTAACACAATCTTCTTCTGATATTGCAAATTATATTGACCTTCGGGACCAAATAGGTTGAGTGAATCATGGATTAGAGAATTAAGTGCGAAATTTCTCCGATACCAAAATGTAGATAAATAATAATGACCGGAGTCAATGGAAAAATATTTATCGAGTCGTAATAAAAATTTCTACAAGAATTTGTGGTTGTATTGGTACATAACGAGAATATACAAGTTTGCCTTTGTACTTGCGTTATTTGATTCAATATATTTGACATTTAACCGTGTTGTGCGTATTTTGCAACAGAATAAGTTGCCAAACCTGCGGTATTTTCTATTTGAATTTGGAAAGTTACAAAAACAATTGCTTGCATTCACACTCTGCAACCTGCTGGTATCAGTCTGCGTGGTACAGTATACATCTTTTCAGATGTGAATTATTTTTTCAAAGACTGTATCGTCAGTCTCAGTAGGAGTTTCGTCATCTATGGCTGAGATACGCGTAATAAACGCTCTTATTTCTGTACCTTTTCCGATGAAAGGATGATTCTCAATTGATCCAAATCGAATAAAAAATGTATTGGAGTTGGAGGACATCAATGATTTGGGCACACGCTTTCAAGGCCAATGCGATTACTTCTCAAGTCTGCAAGAATCTCTTTTTAGCATGAAGACGTTTCTGTACAGCATACGGTGAATATAATCACTGCATACGCTCTTAAATAATTAATTAAATATATAACTCAATAGAAATTATTTGAAAATGGAAAAATTATTGTTCACAAAAAACAGCTTAATTTGACGTCATCATGTACATGAATGTGGCAAAATTAAAATATTTACTTTAAATATGCTCCGATAGAAGACGATACTCAATTGACAGATTGTGATTATAGAAGGTAGTATTATATGTAATGTATAAATTTCATTTATAGTTTTATAAAAATTTTAAGACATTATTTTCTCATGAGGATTTTGATAGGATTGCGTTAATACTTTTTAACCAAAATTCCTTTCACAGCTTCGTAAAAATTAAAGTTTCCGATTGTGAATACTTTTTTACTTTAAAATAGATTTTTATGGAGAATATTCATTCAAAAAACGTTACAAAAAACTTGCAAAATTTTTATATAAACCGATTAAAATACTAACGGAGACAATTCAAACTAAATATATTTTGTTTAAATTTAAATGTGAGTTTAAAAAATTGGGAAAGAGGCTAAATATATTCAGGAAATTTATTTTCGATAAGATATCAGCTGCGGAAGTTTTCGACCTTCAGCGAAATGTTGTGCACCGAAGGATCGCTAGCTGATATGCTAAATAGGTGACGCATATGCTAAACGTAGGTGAAGAGTGAAGTAGTGAAGAGATGCGGTGAAGCTAGAAAGCCAAGTAGTAAGTATGTTAGTGATCGCATTGGAAGCAAAACGCTGTCCCAGAGGTTCTTGAAGGGAATTTCAGCGTGAACGTGAAAGGCCGTTCAACTTCTGCTGCTCTAGACAGATGTTCCACTCAATTTACATTCATAATGATAAGTTCAGTTTGTAATCCAACACATTATCTGTCGTTAGGAAGAATAGAATGACGTCGGAAATTCCCATCGTTGATCCTTTCGTGTTGGGACGGCGTGTGAAACAGGAATGCATTATATAGAGCGGTTGAGCCGAAACTTCTCCATCGGCGGGTCAGACGAAATTACTCAAGGTGAGCGGGCAAATTCCTTTTTAATTTTATACCCGCCGAGGTGAATTTTCGCAAAAAATATTATCTTCCAATCTCCAAGAACACAAAAACGCTTTAAATCGATAAAAATACTCTTGCCTTTTTCCCTCAAATACTCAGACGATCCCTGACATTTTACGCTATATCTAGTCAATAATTTTTGTAAATTATCATTGGAATTTCGAATCAAGTAGTTTTAAATTCAAAGGGAGCACATATTGGCTGCTAAAGTATCATTAGCTCAAAAGATTCTGCACTTTTCTCCTTAAGATAATAAAATACATATAAATTTTGACAAAATCCCTAATAATCCATTGTTGTTTAAAGGGGACGACTTCGACTTGATCTTAGTGCGCGAAAAGTAAAAAGGACGAAAAAAGAAATGCGGAGAAAATGTTAAAATGAGTCTTCTACGGGACTCATTCACTGCATGGTTTTTCCTAGGAGAAAAACATATCATGGCCGAGAGATTCGAGCAGCTGCTTCCTTTAATGAGTCATCGAAAATATAGCGAAAAGAAAACAAGATTTCATAAAAGAAGATAATATGATATAAAAACCGTCGAATAAATATTACGTCTCTATTTTATAAATTCAATTCAAAAAGAAAACTTCTCTAATACTATCATAGGAACCACATATCCGTCTTCACCGAAAATTATTGTAAATCGCTATTCCATTTGTATTTCAGTTGCCATTTCCATCGGCATCGGCATTTGAAAAACTAGCCTGTAAAGTGAACAATACTCTGCTGTGACTTATTTTATCCTTTGTCGTCATCCTCGTTTTTTGCAGTAGTTCCTGTCTACAAATCTTCGGGAAATAACTTCATTCACTAGTCATTCATAGCCATAATGCTAACCACACTATTACCTCAACGCAAACCACATCGTTACGATGACTTACAACTCTTATCGTATAACAAGTGAATTTCTCCATTCCACAGTACCCTTCAAAGCACTTAAAATTTAACCAACAACTTCAAATAAATGTCTACTCATACATCATTCACCATAAGGATGCTAACCACAGAGCCTAGTAATCTACTGACAATAATGCCTACATACTTTCATGACATTGAAAAAACCGGATACATGAAAACTCGTACTGTTGTTAACTAGATACAAAGATGAAGCTTAAAAATCTATCTCACAGTTTCCTCTAGATAACATCTACTCCTTACATCTTCCGCAACCCTTAGACGGGGAGAAATTCTTCTATCTCTCGGGTACAGACTAAACCCAAATAAAATGCGCCCTAAACTATTATTAGCACATTATAATTAGGAATGCGCTCAGAAGGGCTAAAGACGGAAAATTCTTCCGAAACCCTTCAGGTCCCAGGAGGAAAGGAAGATTCGTTTCGGAAAAACTTAGTATCTCGCCTTCCTATCCGGTAGAAGGAAAAAGCACCGTGGCGGTCTCGGGTCGTGCGGTCTCTCCACAGCCCATTGCGGGATCTCTTTTCGCTCATCATCACAGCCTCTCTCACGAAGATACGCAACCGAAGGATCAAAGACCTCTTCAATCCCCATCCGGTACGGGCAGGTTGAATTGTAGAAGGAAACTATGAAGAATGCATCGTTGCGATGGACGACTAACTCACGCGTTTGAACGACTTGTTGCTCGGCATATAAGACGAATGCCATAACGAAATGTACATCGGCCCTGATGCAAAATTATTACGATAGAAAACTTTATTCATTAATTTAATAAAAAACTAATATCGTGCTCTGGTTAAAATGCGTATGAGGTCATCTCTTGTAGTTTCACCAACCGATTCCATTCAGGTGATTGCTATTAAGAATCGTCTAAATCAATTTAACAATATCACAAGGTCACAATATCTCCCTAAATGCAAGCACAGGCTAATTAAGTTCCCACGGCCATTTTAAAAATATGATCGAAGTAAAAGAGATGCGATTCTCGTACGGCGAAAAAGTATTTCATGAAAACTTTACTGCAAGGAATTTGACATAGGTATTACTGAAGGAAGAGCTTCGCTGAATCTAGAGAAACGGGTCATGGTAAGTAGTAAATTTACGAGCGATAAAGGATATGGTAGAATATAAGGAAATGAGAACACTTGAAGAGTAGGAATAAGCCAATCTTAGGATTGCATTCCTTCTCCGTTGGATCGCCTACGAAGATTCAGCTTCAGCGCAAGCTGAAAGAAATTTTAACACAATATAATCCCTATAATCGAGACAGATATCAGAGTACGAGTACGTCTCGATACGTAGCGACAGCGGAACAACTCTTTCAGTAAATAAACACCTTGAACGAATATTTCGAAACGGCCTTCCGCAAAGTTTCGCTTCGACTTTACAGATTAAAAAAAGATTAAATGAAATTTACGAATCTAATTCGAAGGTATCTCCTTAAATTGAGAACCACGGCGCCCTCGTTCCAATTTCTCAAATCTAGCATTTAAACGGCCAATTTTAATAATTTGCATTATGCGTAGAGAGACACTTCAGGGGAAATATCTAGGGCGGATGTGTTTCCTGAACACATGCGTGTACGTAAACCGGTGCTACACCATGCTTTCAATGTCAGATGCCGAAGCATGATTTCTTGCGGCGGATAGAAAGACTTTGAAGAGAAAATCGGCATATGAGCGGAATATTGAGTTCGTTGTGAAGAACAAATACGCTGATTCTGATGAATTGTTCGATGATTGTCATAGATACGACTTTAAGTCTAAATATTGTCGTGAGATACTATCAATAATTCCGCATATCTGCATGGAAACCGTAGGGCTAGTTCAGGTATAGGCGCTAATTCTTCTCCTATCGTATTCCACTAACAGCTCGCGGAATATATATCTGATCTTCAGCACCCAATTCAAAATAATACACCATTCTGAGTGTCGCTGAACGACGGGACACGCGATGCAACGTTCTTATAGGAAGTTCTCAACAACCGTTCCCTCACCTACTCGTCCATCATCATTCGCACATCACTTTATCACTGTCACGTCGCGATGAAATGTTCGTGGCACATTTCCCGCTTCAGTTGAGGCAAATTTTCCACCCCCAGGATCCTTTTTACCCCCATTACTTCCAAGACTTTTGCACAATAAGAAACCAAAAAGTTCGCGAAGAGCCATGAAGTCGCCAATTCACAAGTGTTCTCTGATGAGTTTTTTCTTTCATTACTCCTTCGTTCCATTTCATGAGCTTAATCGCTGAAAGCTGCGGACAAGGAATGATCTTCTTGAGCAATTCTGTTCTAATTCATACGCGCCTAATCGTAAGTGCTGCGTGCACTTCTTTTACGCTACGATTAACGCGACGAAGTATTTTATTCCAATTAATTTTCCCTCGTGGTTTCTTGCTTTATCACACAGGGTCTATGTTGACGATGAAACACAATCATTTAGCCAATTTGTATCTATAAAGCAGCTACTCTAAGGAAAAGGGCAATAAGACGGAACTGGAAATAAATACACTTGTTGAAGAGGTCACAAATGTGTTTCGATCAAGAACTCTCTTAGTGGTTATGGAGACATCTAAATTCCATTGAATGTTGCGATTTAATAACGATTAATATCCAATGTATTAAAATATTTCGACAGTTCAAGCTGTCATTTTACATGAATTCGTTCCAAGACATTTCCCAAGAGCTTGAACTAAAAATTCGAAAAAAAACAATGAGCACCATAAAATTCATCTATATGGGAGAAAAGATTGGACTAGAAGGGGGAGAAATTGAAAATTCGCAATTTTTCCGAAATTGACCTAACAACCTGTGAAGGGAACGAACGATTTTTATTCTGAAGTCACAGTATCAATGAGAAACGAAGTTAACCGAGGTTATGTTATAAACCTTTTTTCAGCGATTAATTGTAAAAAATGATTTACTTGATATGAGATCGGAGCTAAAACAAAAAATTTAATCGATACGCGTAACGATATTCATAAGAAACCTCCGTTCAGGAGTAATTCAAATATCCTCACAATTGAACAAAATAATAGTTCATAATCTTGTCCGAAATCTTAAACTTCTCAAAACTCTCTATTAAATCAAAAAAGCGAAATTTTTACAATAAACACTGCCTCGATTATTTCAGAAAAACGCTTCGTCTCCAACCACCGAATAAAATTACCCGGATATTTGAGCAGAGCCTTCATCGACCCTTCCTGATGTCAAATAATTAAGACATCTTAAATTCAACTCTGTCATTTTTATGTACATATCTTAAATTCGAAGGGCGAATTTATGAGTCGCTACTGGAGAGAAAACAACTCATATCCGTGACCATTGGCAGGTAACGCAGAGAAGGGATGAACACCCGTGGAGTTTCTCTTCTCGGCAAGTGTTACTTAGCCGTCACTTAGTAGGCGAACCAGTCGGAATAAACCATATATAATAGCTACATCCGCTTACCGCTATTTCGCCAGCTGCGGGCTGTGAAGCTGAGGTCCTCGAATCCGATGTCCAACGGTTCGGGCGCTTGGCCTCCGCAATCGAAGATCAGGCCCTCGTCCATTCCCGGCACATTCGGCGAAGGCACTGGAGTGCTTTGGTTCTCCCAAGAGGGGTTTCAGAGAGGCTGAAGACCGGGGAGGGAGGAGAGGAAGGTAGGAGGACGGCAGATTGTGTACGGAAAGCGGGTTTCGTTCGTCGGCCGTCCCTCTAGCGGGGATCGTGGGAAATCCAAACTCTGGTTGGCGTATTTTTTTTCGCCGGGGGTTTGAATTCCACGATCTTCCAGACATGAATTTTGCGTGCAATGAGTTTTTAATACTAAATTGTCCAGGGTATACAACTGTTATACCCTAGAATCAAATTTGATTTCGAGCGAGCCTAAAATTTTAGATATTGTTAGGAGACAACACTAGGCTTAGAATTCAATTTACATGTTCTACATATTTATTTTTTATTTAATTCCTAATCAGCGTAAGATTAAAAAGGCTGACTCTTATTTTTACTTATTCCTATATTCATTCATATTCGATAAAAACTATCGAAGTGTGGTAAGTTCCAAGTATTCTTAAATAAGGTAAAATATAAGTTTGACATAAGAGCGTATGAAATTTCATTATCTCTTCATTTAACTTTATAGGAAAAAGGTAAATTCCAAGATTTTCCTTATTACTATATGAAAATTCAAATTATATTACCGATGATTTTAAATTCTGATTTTACGAAATAAACTTCATCGACTTTTTAAAAAATAAAAATTATAATCCAATGGAGCGTATTTCTATCTTAATAAGATGATACAAGCCAAAAATTCAAATGTATATTTTTTTGAAAAACCAGCCATGCAATTAAATAGAATCTGTAAATTATCACACATTTTTCTTAGGTTGTCTTTCTAATAAAAATTGCGTGTAAGCGTATTTAGGGAAGAAAGAAAAAGTCCTTCCGAAGGTCAGATATTATTCACACTTCATTCGTTTCGAAACAAAATATCCACATTTAGCTGGTAATAAACATCTTCTGAACTTATACGTCAAGATGATATCTTACCGATTAAGCTCAAATTGAACGATATATAAACTCATGTAATTCATTATCGTCATTAATTTTAACCCACTGAATATTACTCGAGAAACGATGACCGTTAAGGGTATGGTTAAAAAACAAATAGGATGACATAAAAGTAGCGAACGTTTCATGGTCAAACTAATTGGTACTGTGACACAAGTAGCTCTCAAGTTCATCGTTAAGGACGTACATCCCAACTCATATCTACAAATTTCAATTAAGAAGGTAAACGGGGCAGTTTCAACATATTTCAAAATGATATCTAAGACGAACTTTGAAGTGCTTCTTGCCAAATTTTCTGTTATCAGACTGATTAAAAAAATATATATATTGCTATAATAAATCTCCTTTGTTCCCTATATTTTTCGTAAGCTTCTGAGAATGAATTTTTTGTGTGTTAATAAGAATATCTTTATCAAAGATGTCGTAAACTGTTTTTGTTTTGAAATAAAGGGGTATTTCAGGTAAGAGAAACCTAAAATTCTTACCACTTCCTGAAAGGCTTCCTTTTCCTAAATATCTACCTGCTATGACCTTTTCCCTTTTAGTTTCCCTCTCGCCCTGAAACTCTCTACCCAAGAATAAAACAGTGAACATAGATAGTTGCCTCAATGACCTTGAAAAATTAATTGCAATTCCATATTATTATCCATTCAACTTATTAAACTTAGTATTGTTATCATTATTGTTGTAACAGACAAACACAGCTCTGTTCCAAGAATTATTCATGCAAAATTGTTTGAAATGAAAGAGAATACAAAAAGAATGAACATAAAAAATATAAGCAAATATCTCTTTTAAATACTTTAGTTTTGATGAAATTTACCTCAATATTGGAAAGCTTCTTACAATTACAATTTAATTTATGTAGTATTACAATTTAAATATAAATGTTAAAAGTATCACATAATTATTGTATTATATACAAACTCTTTGGTGTGACTTATTGAAATTTCGTGAAAAAAGTTTTTAATTGATATTTGTTGAATTTCCTATAAGTCTTCTTTTCTGAATACATCATATTTTTATTCTAAATTATCACAATAACTCTAATAATAAAACGCTACCTTTTCCCGCTCTCCTTGATAGGAAGGATACATTTTTCTTATCAATTATTTACTATTTCACACAATCTTTAACCTATAGAAACATCGATAGATTCCAATGCTTTGAGTATAGGTGTCCTGATTCAAGATTCCTATAAAGGTCCGAAATTTCCAAATAAAAGCAAGAATATCCGTGTTTTTAGGTTCCAGAATCCATTGTGTTACAATTGTTATCCATCCTTTATTTGTAAACAGTATTATTTTTTTCTTAATCTTGGAGATATCGTCCGATCCCCTGACCTATATTTTTATAACTTCCTGCTCCGATGACCATTTCCTTTATTCCTAATAATTTGATTAATAATACGCTGAGAAAATTATGATTTATTAACATTCTCATGATTACTTACTGTAAGTAAGGCCATGCGTTGTTAAGTTCCCTGCTTTATTGTTACCAATGGAACACTTTAAACGATAAGGTGCTAGCGATCGAAGGTTTTTTTTTAAGGACGTTTCAGCACAGCGTGACATCAACTTCCGTTTTCACCCATTTTCCTGTTATTCATAAAGTCTAGTCTCTGCATAGTTGACATAGTAACGTGTGAAATACTTCCTTTTCCCGAGGTTCTGTACACCATTGAGTGGGCTATTTTAATGTGATGAAATTTTATGGATAGTAGTAACTAATAAGACGTTCAGTTTCATAAGATAACACCTTACTACGGAAAGAGGGAAAGTAAAACAATTTTTTTTCAAAATGAAAATGATTAAAACATTAAAACACTATGCATAGTTAAATTGATTCCGTAGGAAAATGTAAATTCAATCTCTTTCTATAAAGCTGCAATTTCGTAAAAGTAAAATAAGTTTCCAAAAAATATTTTAGTTATTCTAAAAAAATAATTTCACAAAGTCACCCTAAAAATTAAATCGAAATTTATGCAAATAATAGGAGAATTAGCTGAATATATAATATACATTATCTTCTGCACCTGTTCTTTTCAGTTAATAACTCGAAATTATCCCATACTCTCTAAACCATAGGAGTTTTGCTGCATAACTTTTGTTTATGAAAAACACAATTTCTTCCGCATTTCTTCCCCACAGATTTTCATTTCTTTACCGCGTTGTTAAAAAATGAATGATACCTACCGATTTACATATGCAGCGGTATCATCTCTCAGTAACTTTTTATTTGAAACGTAGTAAGCTACCTCGACAATTCCTGATGTGGACTACTATGACATAGGATGATTAACAAAGAATAATACGACAAATGTGAGCCATATCTCACAATCAGTTGGAACCTTATAAAGCTTTACGTGCGAATGAAAATAAATAGAAATCATAATACGTTACGCTTCCTGTTTTTCTTCGTATAATGAAATATCTAACAAAAAGTTAAGTTTTAGAATTTTCATCTAATTTAGATTTATAACTATTTCGGAGGCAGTAAAATTTGAAATTTTATTAACTTTTTACATTCAATATAAAATACATTTTAAAAATTAACAAGCTCAGACTCCATTATTTAAATAATCCAACGAAAGATTTCTACTATAGTGCACAGAAATCGATAATAATTTTAATGGTATTCTATTCAGATTGTCTTCTCTATACAACTCGTATACACTGTACACGAGTGATCATTACTACTGTATTAAATAAAACCATGATTCGATATTTCTAAGAAAAATATTGATAACAATATTCTCCCATAATGCATAAGAAACTTGTCATAAATTAAAAACGTCTTGATTTTATTTTCTCAACTGCTGCGTATTAATAAAAAGCTCAAAAAAAACGTTAAGTATTCACAATCTTATCGTTCATAAAAAGGAAAATTGCATTATAGGTATAATTTCCTCGGTTAAATCGTAATTATTATAGTGGAAAGGGTATATTTTCTTTGGAGAATAAGATTATACTTGGCTAAAATTCCAAACCAATAACTGACACGTAGGAAACCAGATAATGAGATTAATGTATAGCTATCTAAATAAAAAATTAATATACATCCTCATAAATGCCAGAAGCAGACCAACCCAAATGAAGTTGTAATTCTAAATGGCAAGCAAAAAGAAAGTTGAAAACTAAGACAGTTATTACAGGTCGATATCTATAATTATGTGCGTAGAGCTAACATAAATTCACAGTTTCTTTTCATTCTGTTAAATAGTATCTTAATTTTGCTTACAATAGCCAACGTATAATCTTGGTAATATAATTAGTAGGAGACTTTTTGAACAAGATATCATTCCAATGACAGATATACATGAGGAATTGCTTTGGATATGCTAAATTTTAAGCATGAAGATGCTGGTCTTTACATTAGATCCCAAGTTTTTAGAATATATTTCGTACATGGTCATTTCGGTAAACAGCGAGCGCGTTCTACGAAAGCCATCGTTAAAAAGAAATGATAGACAAAAATTTTCTGTCATCCTTCCCGAGATGATAGATTAATTCTTTAAGATCAGAAAAGAACAATAATCAAATAAATAAATAACTTTGAAACCGAATCAATCATCTTCGGAATGAATATTAGCAGCTTAGTTTCAAGATTACTATTTCCGGTAAATTTTGTTTTTGCAAGTTCATTCGTTGAAATTCCCTGAAAGAAAAATATTTTTCACGTGGACGTTGTAGTGTTCCCCAAAGGCACGCTCTCGCAACTAGATTGTACAACCAACTTCCGTGATAATAAAACTCAAATATGAGCACGCAACGAAAGACAAGCGCTGTGAACTAATATTCTATTTAAGTATTGCACGTTTGCAACTTATGATACGTCCAACTTCATAGGGAGGTTCTAGGAGCACGTGCCTGTTCGTAACATTGCCTTCGGCAGGTTGAGGCTACCGAATGCGTCACTTTTCCCCATTCGGCATGCTTCGAGAGTAACAAATCACACGAGGAAGTGGCGGAACCGATTGTCTTCGGCTAACTAGTTCCGATTCCATTCTTTGAAAGAGGCACGCCGCCCCGACTCTGTTTCCGCGCTGTCGAAGCGTGGATCGGAAAATAGAATCGATATAAATGTAAAGAGGTACTCACTGAAAGCTGAAAATCGCGATGGAGTTGACTTGGCAACATCCGGTTCTTGTTTCCATTTGTATTATTTAGCTGCAGAAACGCATTCGTCGAAAACCGGTACAGTTTGAAGACTTCTTCGCGGAGTTGAACGAGGCTTTGTTGATTCTTGCGAGAGATACGTCGCATGAATTTCGAATCGGTGGCGGCCATAGAGAATTCCTGAAAACAAGAGGAGTTACCAGGTGCGTAATAAATAGTTTCTTTGTGGAGACATATCTCGATCGATCGCGGAAACAATTATTCACGACCAACAGAGACCACATACAAAAATTACATGGAGCATCATCGACGCAAAGCATCACGGTTAAGCAGTATTTACTATAAATACTTAAATGGAAGAGGAGACTTTCAAGTCTCAATTTCGCCCTAAATAAAGACATTATTATTATTATTAATGCTTCGGGGCATATAAAGTATTAGGAGAATTTTTGGTTCCCCTAAAATATATTACATATATTAATATTATGGTAGAAGCGCATATAGAACTGAAAACTATTTTGACGGGTACATACATGAAAAAATTGCGAAGTGCACTTGACGTAGAAATGTCTAAAAACCAAAAACTTTATGACCGTTTTCCATTGTGAATTTTCATTGAACATTGCATTTTGTCAAACGAAAATTTCAATATATACGAATAGTGAATCAAATAACTTCCCCTGCCGAGATTTATACGCCATTAATTCTCCAATCTTTATCATTTTATACAAAAATCTTAGATTACTATGCGTATAGAAAACGAAACTTTAATGACATTATCAAAAAGATGTAAAAAATATTGTATGAAAAAATGTAGAATTCACCATTATGCAGCACTACGTACCGCTTACTATTATCAGCTCTTAATTCCCAACTACCGGTATGTTTAAGATGTCACTATTGTGAATAGCCATTTTTATAGATACATCTCTTAGATACCGCAGCCCTTATTGTTAGATAACGCATATTTTTGCACGAGCTTGGAGAACGGAGTGCATAATTTCCAGTCCTCTGATTGCTTTCGTTCTGAGAGAGTCATCACCTAATCACTATAAATATCAATTCGAGAGGTTGTAAGTCTCTGCACGAAAGGTCCCGTATCACTTGCGTTGAACCAACTTTGTTATGTAATCGAATTGGTAATACAGAGAAGCTGAGGAGTTTACCAACTCAGGAAGAGAACTGCATTTAATAGATTCGTTCCAGGATATACAAACAAAAGCGGAAAAAATTAGATATTAACAAGTAAAATTAGGATCACGAGAAAGAAGATAATGGAGAGCAGGGAATTGCCTTCTATGGCACGATGCCTTGCTTACTAAAGAAAACGAAGTTTCGAGAGAATACATAGGCTAGAATGTTAAATCTCCTTAGGTCGTATACTGTTTGACATATCTCATTCACAAGTGAAACGCTTCGGTAATAAAGCATGGAATGAAAGGACGATACATACGTATATGATATACGGAGCGGATCAATACAGATACAAAATAGGGACGGGAATAAAAGAAATATTGTATTAAGATTATGCTGTAACCTATCTCTTGAGTTAAATTATAATGACAGCTATTTCTCGTCACCTAATATTCGAGGGATTTCAATTTCTTTCGAGGACTCATCAGTTCATCAATAAACAGAAGTACGTACTCTTCGTCATTTAAATTAGTTTTAGCTCTCTAAAACTTATATCAAATTAATTAGAATGATATGTTTTGCAAGACAATGCGACTCCAGATAATGGTTGACGTAGCTTCTTTGTTTTATCTTTTCTATCATTGGTATCCACCGAGAAGAGGTAGTTAACATTTCATCTTTGAATGTAAAAAAAATTTAGTCAAAATATTAAATGGATAATGAAAATAATACTCTCCTAGTTATAAAATTCAGACTCTACCTCCAGGATGGTAATCACTTCTTTAATTCACCCCTAAATTTTTACGTTTATTGCTTTTGAGAATGAATTTCGAAGCCTTTCCCGCAAATAGGTCGTCATCTGATTTTAAAAAATAAATTCTTTGTTTCAAAAAGTCGCAATAGAACTTTTGGGTCGCGTCGGAGACAAAAAGCCCGCGAAAGTATTGTATCCCCTTGATAGTAAGTCATCCGTTTAAACGGACAAGTATTTCACTTGTTTTTATTTAACTTTTCTTTCAACTTTTTCTTCGTTTTTGCGCACCATTCCATGTCATCATTTCCAAGCAACAAATCTGACATTAGCAATTTTTATAATTATTTAATCGCCGTAAATAAAGATAATAAGATATAAAAGAAGTTAGAAAAGGAGGTTAAACTACGGATTTAATGTTTTGATTTACATCACGTAGTTGTGAAACAATAATGATTATTCTGTCATGTACCTTGAAAATGCCATTGCTCTGCACTTTAGAAAAGCATTTGACAAAATCGAACTCGATAAGATGACGTATTATGAATTTAATCTCAAAAATATATATAATACAATAACTATATTAATAACTATTGCGTGGCATGATGACCATTAGGATTCTGTTGATGAATATATTTTCCTATGAAAAATTCATATTATATTCATATTATTTTATATATTGTTTCCTATATCATTATAGAGTTACACTTTCAGCGTTATTTGTTATTTTCATTGAATTTCACTCCTTTCCATGTTTTCCAATTCCATGATTTCTTTTTGTTATGTTTGACATATTCAATCATCCGTTTTATTAATTATTGAACCAGTTAAGTGTTATTTTTTAAAAGTAACAGAACATAGCAATTACACGCGGAAGAAAACAACTCTCTTGTTCTTAGATGGAGGAGGAGTAGGATTGCAAGGACACTAGGAATTAAAATGAGAATTAAATCACACATCGAGAACTCGAGAAATAATCAATACATCTTGTAGACTTCAACTGCTTAAATAAGACAAAAAAATCGCTTAATAAATTCTCTTTTTTACTTTAAAATCTGCATTAAAGGAGATCCTCCCGCCAAACGCCACTAGGCGGCTCGCGGAGTATACGAGTACAACTAAATTCTAAATCTACAGGAGAGGCTATCAGAAATCCAATTTCCCTCAGCAGAACTGCAGCGTCACCCAAGATCCTACGTCCATCCATTTCTTTCTCCATAGCGCCAGCAACGCGACTTTGACACGCCTTCCTAATAGTTAACAAATCATACGCTCCATAAAGGAATAAAGATGAGCAACGCAATTTCTACTCTTTTTTTGTGAAACTAGTTTGGCCGGCAAAGGAGAGAGCTTCCACGTGGGAGAAAAGAAAGGTCTCCGCAGAAGCAATTGCTGTTCGATCGCCGCTCCCCCAAGGGTGAATTTCAATGCAACTCAGAGATGACACGATTCTACCAGAAATGCTCTTGGGAGAATAGGATGAATGAATCTAGCTTTAGATTGGATGATCAAAACGGAAGTGACGCAGAAAATTATATTCAATCTGTTATGAACGAAGTTGGAGGGCTAGTTAACATCTGTAACTTTTTAAGACTCTCCGTTAATTGGCTTAAAATTACCTCAGAGACATTTGTTGATAACATAATTACTTACTACTTCTGAACTGATTCAGAAGATAAAATGCTGAATCTAACTAAAAAGTATCTCAGCACTATAAATTAATTGATTAGAATAATATAGGAAAAATTCAACTCTTAATTGGAGAGTATGACTGAAAATTAATGCTATGCGCAACATCTATTACTAAGAGATAGGATACAGCGAAGTGTATTTAAAGAATTTTTTATACTTAGGTTTTTCGAAATAAAAAATTGACATAAACCGAAACATTTGCAACATCGTTCATGAGCTAATCACTAAAAATCTGCAATTCACTTTTTAAACTGGATGAAGTATTATGTCTATCTCGAGCAGCAAAAATTACGGTAAATAATTAATACGAATAAATATTATGAGAAACGTTTAAATTTAGGAAATCGTGGGACTTATGATCACCAAATGTCACCACTCACACTTTTGACCGGTAAAAACATTTCACGGTTCTAATAGGACAGTGTTTTCTGGAAGCACGATGTACGCGATAATGGTCTGAGAAATGTAAAACGAAACAAATGCGAATAATTCAATAAAGTAAGGTCACATCGATAATAATTGGTCATTCAAAGAACTTTGATTTAAATACACTTGAGCTATTTAAAATTTATCATATTTAATACGTATTTTTTACGAACTATTAATTTCCTCTACCGATTGGGAAGCCGTATGACAATACAATAAACCACTACAAAGTCAATGAGTATATAGCAACCCAAATCATTACAAGCATATTTACATTGTTTACTTACGTACTCTATAACTGAGATTCATTTATGATTTAAAATTAGATCATTGACTGAGTAATGCGAGCATCTGAGATCAAAATTCAGCGTAATTATCGGGAATAGCATCTAATTTTAATGAAAATTAGTTTCATTTCTTCAGTTCCGTCGTACAATTTGAATATGGAAGGGAATAGCACAAAAACTAGAATAATGTTGAGTGAGGATGCAGATGCATTTGAATCGACTAATTCCGAGTCAGAAATGGACAGAAATGAAACCCAACCACCTCTAGAACCTGTGTTTGATGGAAAGGAAATAAAAATTGACAAGAATCTGGTGGAGAATGGTTTATCCGCTTTGAGTTTACGGCATTTTCCGCAAAGTTTAAAATTTTCTAAAGGTTAGAAAATCTGAGTTCACTTCATCAAAATCTTCGGAACTATTGTTAATACCGATGTTAGACGTTATTAAACCAATCGAGAGATTGTTCACAATATTTACCACGACTCAACGTCATACGGGATCAATTTTAAAACTAATTTTATGACCCTTAATTTCCTAGGTCATTCCACATACAACAGATTCACACGATAAACACATTTATAGAACATTGATTTTATAGTATTAAGAGTTCTCTATATCTGTTTACGATGTATAACTGCGATTGAACTTATAGGCAATTGTTCTTGTAAATAATAGTAAGGTTAACTACAACAATTTATCGGATTTTTACATGAATGCTCATAACGTTCCATTCAATGATTACAAATGAGATGATTTTCAGCAACCTTATATGTTAAATCAATTATTGGGTGAAAGGAAAAGTATGTGATATAGATTCAGGGTTAATTTTGCAGTAATGGAATTAATTGCAATTTTCTTATACCATACAAATTACAAATTGAAAGTATAAAATTCAAGGAAAAAATAGTTTGTACATTGTATATGTCTAATTTCTGATTTTCTTTTTAAATCCCAATGTTTATTCATTATTTACAAAAAGAGTGAAGATAAATTTGCTACCTACATCAATTTTTCTTTTCCAATGTACACTGAGAAATAAGGACTTGCACCGAGCACTTTTGACTGCTGATAAACAGCAAATTTGGTTAAAAAAGAAGTTGATAAATAGATGAAGTGGAAGTCTATCTTCTTTTCCACAGTCAAACATGCAAGAGAATAATATAAATTTATTAATGCCAATGTGTACATACTATCAACCTTTAAGCTTAATGGAAAATTCAATCTGTTCCCCAAACTGTAACTTCCACTAGTACGTCTCTTAATCCATTCATCTATAATTGATACCCATGAGTTGAATAAATATGTTGCACACAGAATTTCAAATAATTTCAGGAGCAATTCAGGAGAGGAACACATTTTATGATATCCACCATCCTGAGTTAAGAAAATTAAATTGGGCAAGGGTAAGTAGCAAGGGATAGTTGGACTTTGTTTTTCTACCCTAAATAATGTGCTCTTTCAATACAATTTAAATGCAGACAGAAATGTATGAATAGCAAAAAAATTTGTCATGGTAACTTCTAATGTTTTCCGATTCAAAATGTTGATTGAACTTTACGAACTCTTCATCAAGAGTAACTAGATGAGTGTTGAATAAAAAACTTGAGAGTAGATATTACCATAGGCAATTAGAAACATTCTCTCTCTGTTAAAATGTTTCACAGTATCTTTTATTTCCTTCATATACTAAGAAAATACCTGAGGAATGCCGCAAAGAATCCATAGAAAAAATGTTCCTAAAAGTAGCAACGGAAATTTTAGATGATATATCAGCAGAATCAATTCACAAGTTGCCCTTGATAACTGAAAATGACAGTTCTACCAAAGTCAAAGAGTAAGTCTATAAAAGTATATTTAGAGTGATAAACTAAACATATTTATAAATTTATGCCTGTGTTATATTAATTCAATCCATTACTTACGTAAATGTTTATAAAAATTAAATTTAAGTTATTTATGATAAGTTATAATTAGATGTTCAGCTAGAATTTTTTATTTTCTTCAACAATATTATCCATCACTACTTAATTTTAATTACCTAATTTAAAGTAATCTTTAATTTCAAGGAAATTATAGATACTGTCAATTTAAAATAGGTTAGAATTATAGCAATTCAAAATGTAATCTTTAGTACTTCACTGATAAAAATCAGTATTTTATTGTTTGTAAAAAAATTTATAGTTATGGCTACAAAAACCAAGAAGTAAGCTGAATGATGATTATGTATCCTTAAGGATGCAGAAACAATGGAAAACTTATATAAAAACTAAAAATGGAATGCATAAAATTGGCATTTAGATTTCATCAAGTATATATAAAGTACATCCCAACCATCCCTAAAACAATTTGAGTTCTCAATTGGAATGAAACAATAACTTTTCAATAAATGCCCTATGAGAGCTCTATATAATTACTTTTGAGATTCTTTGAGGACAAAAAAATGATTGTTGTAAATGTTGAAACATAATCAGCTCAAATGTAATTTCCCTTTAGCCATTACAGAAAGACTCACTTTTGATTCCAAAAAATAAATTTACTTTCATCCCTTTACTTTAAAATTACAGGAACACAAGATATTTTGAAAATATATTGTATGATCTACATAAGCTTGGGTTTTTGATTTAAAAAATGAATATGACAAAGAATAGCTAAATTATTGAGACATTATTCATGAAAATGTATCAAGGATATATTTTCAATATTTTTTCATCTTTCAAAATTTCTCAATTTAAAATGTCACAGTTATTCCAAAAATAACTCAAAAAATAGTAAAAATAAGTAGTTCATTTAATAACAATAACAAACTCTAACAATAAATTTTCAAAGGCTTCAGAAGAGCAACTTGCAGTGTGAAGAGACAATAATCAATGAATCTAGATCTTTGGTTAAACTACACTCGACAATCTTAGAGTTATAGGTACCAATATTCTTTTCTTATTTCCTTTAGGTCATCAAGAGCTACAGTGAAAGAAATTACAAAGGACAGTTCAAACTCAGGCAAATCTAATTTCCTATACATATTGGCACCAAAGCAGATGGAAGATCACAATGACGAAAGTGTGACCATGTTAACCAATGATGCAAAAGATGTTTGTGGATTACTTTCTCAAGAGGAAAAGAAAACAGGTAAAGAAACAGGTGGTGGTGAAGAAGGTGAGCTAGAAGACAAGACCAAATATTGCTGTACTGCTACTGATAGTTCTGTTGGTCAAAATAAATGTAAATAATTGCAATATTAGAGATCCTGTACAACAAACCTACAAGAAGTGATACGACATCCTCTTTAGCTCCAAGTTCAAATTATAATAGGATTATCTCCAGATCCAGTGTGATAAAATAGTGAAAGAATATGACATAAAAATTATTAAAAAACAAGAAATATGAATTAGTTATAATTACTAGAGTAAAAATATATAAGATAGCCATTATGCTAGATGAAGATGCTTTGAAGAGGAAGCTTTAAGTTGGATGACAACTAAATGAACTTCCTTGAATTTGAAAAATATCAGCTGACAATTGAAATTATAATTTATTCTTTTGGAAATGGTGATGAAATTAAGTTGATAAAAACTGACATACTCAACATTAAAAAAATAAAACACTAATAGAGCACTGGGTAGACTAGAGGTAGAACTGCTTTAATTTATAGTATCTTAGATAACTATTTTAAAATAGCTATTAAAGGGATTTAAAACCCATTCTACCATGACAATAAATATTTCAAATTCACCACTTCAGTTGTCAGTCATTTAGATGAATCGAATAAACTTAAAGTAACATAAAGAACTGATTTTGAATAAGAAATGGAAGAAACAAAATTACATTTTTTCAACAAATCATAAAAATAACTACAATATGCACTTGCAAACCAAACTATTATATATCAGCCTACTAATCACCAATCTGCCAGAAAATTTTCTAATTGTAATAGGTAAAATAAGTGTTCATATTTGACAAGATAGGTCTAATAGGAATAATGATAAGATATACAGAAAACGATCCATCATGACACCAGATCCAAAATTAGATCTGATAGATGTTCATATTTTCAGTTCAATATTTGTGAATAGGGACCTATCAATGCACATGAAATTCATTTTGATGGATTTAATTAAGATTGATATCTTAGTTTTGAATGTTAAAATACAGAGAATTATATATAGATGATCAACAATAATAGATCATAGAAAATTAATATGCCATTCTAAAAGAAGCATCTGCCACTTTCAGGAATGAAAGGTTTAATGAATGAAATTATTCCTTTTTCTTCCATAATTTTTTGAGTTTAGGAAAATATTACAAGCAGTTTCTTTATACATTTGCTACAGTGTGATATATGGCACTCCTTGGAGGAACCCATTACATCAAATATCTACAAAACAATCACTATTATTCAAATTAAAATCAACAAAAGATTACCTACAGCAAACTTCTGGCAGTGTACAATTTTTACTTTTAATCTTATATCCACCAGTTAAAATAACTTTTCTTATTTATCCTTTCAATTATGAGCTAAATCTTATTAAATGTATCCTTAAAAGATCACACTTTTGAATTATAACATGGTTAAATTTAATATGCAACTAAACACCAAATCATCAATGTGACAATCCCCTACAAACAAGAACCAAGAAATAATTTAAAGAGCAAAAAAAGGGGTCAAATAAAATATTTATATGCAAAATACAAAATAATTTCATAATACAGTGACAAAGCATTGTGATCTCCTTGTCACATCCTTGTAGATGGCATTTGTACAAAATATCTTTATACATGCTATCTTGTTTGTTTCCAGTTCCGTTTATTCAATAATAATTGTAACCACAACTTGCATAAATTTAACACTTTGAATCACAATGCTTACAATATAAGCAAGTCCTTCAAGCAAGAAGAAATACAAATTACAGAGCAGAACTGACTTCACTGAAGTCAATATAGTCAGCTCATCAAGCACTTTTGATTTCCAATTCCTTCATTCAAACTCTTTCAGACATACAGACAAAAACTTGCTGCTTAACTGAACAATGCTATGAAGGTTCTATTAATGATCTTGAGGCACAATGAAATTTGGAGAATCATAAAAAAATAACATGTAGTAACTGACCCAACAAAAATATTCAAAATGAAACTGAAATTACAAGAATTCAACAATATTTTTAAGGTACTTCATTTTCCAATAAATATTCACTCATAGCTCATTGCTGGTTAATTATCTTGGAATGTGCGTAAGGCCTATCAACTCTCCCTGAGAAATGAAACACCAGCATTTCACTCTCAATGTGCTATCTTTAAGAGAGAGAATATCACAACTTTTATGATAAATCATTTCAAATAAGCTTCTCAAGTTAAACATCGATGACAACAAAATTTAACAAAAAGGGCAACTAAAATCTTGAAGATTCTATTTACCAGTTTAAAAATATTACTACAAGACAGCAATTAAACAACTTCTGTTAACCATCACAGTCATAACTGTTTTCATTAATAATTACCTCAATAAAAACAAAACTGTTTTTGAATATCAAGCTCAGCTGTACATGACTGAATTATTAAAAGTTATAGTTAAAAACTAACCTTCTTTATCAAAATTTCAATCTTATTCAACCAAAAACTATCAAAATTTAACTACAACCAGTCTATACAATGCTGAGCAATTTACTTTAATCATGAAAGTTCTTTTTCTGAAGATGAACAGATGTTCAACTTAAGTTACTCAAATACATCTATACTTAACATATAAACATTATTTACACAAATCCTTTATACCACATGCCAATTTACACCAGAAGAAAAGATTCCATACATAATTGAAAATTAGCAATCAAATATTCAAAAGGTTAATTACAGCATAAAGTTGTAGAATAAATTTAGGATGAGTATTATGAAAAGAAACTACTGCCCAGTTGCAACCATTAAAGACTTACTTTGTGCTTAAAACTCAGAAGCTATACTTGAAAAATACTTCACTCACAAATTGATTTTACTGAAAAATATAATCCCATTAAAAGCTATGATGGGCTTAGGATAAAGACATACATTAGATATTGCTTTCAATCATTACCTATTCATAAATCATTAAACATACCTTTTCCACATCATAAACCCAATGACTTCAAAAGAGCCATCAATATGAATTACCATAAACTGCTAGAGATAAAAAGTCATTTAAATAAGCCTTTCAGTCAAATAAATTATTCTACAGTAACCATAAAATCAACAGTGTGTTGCAATATAAACACGATTTTGTAAACAGTCATTAATGAGTTTCTAAACTGCAAATTTTCAAGCTCATTAAGTCATTTATTTATCCTACCAAATGTCTATAAATGTGAATTCCCACCAAGATATAATGATACCTTAAAGTCTCTATGTATAAAAACAATAGCAAAAGTATGGTTATGCCAAAGAAGAATAAAAAAAATAATTTTGAAGGACGATATATAGACTGAACATTTTAGGATGCCATTAATGAAAGAGACATCACTGCCATCAATTCTCAAGGCACACACAATTCACAACATAAAAGACTCAAGCACACAGCAATGGGAAGTTCCAATGGAAGTCCTTTCCTATCCTCTTCCATAAAAAGGAGGATGAAAACATTTCTTGACAGAACAATAAAGAAAATTATGAAAGCCAAAAACAAGAGAAAACATATATTTCAGAAGTGACAGAAAGGTTGTAAAGATGACCACAATGATTTACAAAAATAATGAGATATATAAACAGAACAAATTTCACTTAAGACAATCATATAATGATAAAAAAAAACAGAAATATTAAGTCTGGAAACTTAGGAAGGAAAATATTAAAACCTGAATGCTATGTACAAACCTTGATTAATAGGCTAAATGAAATGAAGAATTTATGATAAAAGGGAAGTCATTTAATCCTACTCATCACTTACACCATTCAAATTAAATTTATGATGTACCAATGTACATCCAAGGCAATGACAGGCAGCAAGGAGATGAGAAGTCAAACTAAAGGAACTCTGACATTGTCTCTCTGGGGACAAATATTCAAAATACATCCATTGAATATTCCCCAAGTATGTTCTGATTATGAAATGTCTTATTTTATGATGGAATATGATTAAATTTTATAGAATTACTCACAGAATTTTCAAAATTATTGTTAAAAATGAGCAGCGAGATGGTGATTTGTAAGAAATATAGATGAGCTTAATATGCACAATGGGAAATGCAACAAAAAAAACCTTCATTACTTTCCACTCTCAGCCAAATATTATGTACAAACAAGTTCCAGGATGAAAGTGGTTTCATACAAGACGAGGAACCTAGTACATCATGGATCTTTAAACCTGAATAAAAACCACTTATGCGTCCAAATTCCAAAAGCACCCATATATTGCAATATTCTGCATCACACTATAAATTTCTTCAATTTCAGCAAGTTCACCCTTTACTTTGCATACCAAATAATACCATTAACGCTATGTACTCACTTCACTTCACACCACTATGGTCACTCCTTTTGATATCTTGGCACAGGTGCGAGACTACCCGCCCAGACTTCAACCTATGTGCATGTTCTTCTAATTTTTAAATGTGCCAAAAATGGGTGATGCTTCAATATGGTGTTAAAACAACTCACAAGTCTCCTTGCAGCAGGGATAAACCAATATTGGTTTTTCAAACACTAGGGAGACTTGGCTGTGATGATAATTTCAAAGGGCTCAAAGAGGAAGATGGAAGTTTCATATCAACTGGATTTTATAGGAGACAGGGGGCAGCTGTTGTCATCCTCTTTTTAAAGAGGCAGCAGTGTAGGCATGAATCCATCCAATCTAAATGGTGGACATATTGGGTATGTTTTCAGTGCGTTGCACTGTTCCCAGGCCTATCTGCAGCTGCTGACCACCCTGCCTCCTCTGCACTTCACAATTTGTGATTGGAGGTAAGCCAGGTAAGACCTTCATAAAGACCATCTCCACTAGTTGCACAAGATGGTTGCACATACCAGTTCCGATCTCTGATGCGAGTCAAGCCTAATTTTTCCTGAATTTCATGTGGTTTCATAGCTATAGACAGAGAGAGAATAAAGAATGAGAATTGCAGAATAGACAAAAACTTATAGCTGATAAGAACACATTCAAGCCCAGAGATCAAAAATATAATATTAATTAATAAAATTACAAATTGTATTACATTATTACTCTTAAATCACAGCCAGAAATTTCATATACTAGAGAATTTATCTGTTTTGATCAGGTGAGAATGATAAATTAATTTAAATTAATGAAGTACATATCTCTAAATAATTAAAATAGACAATATATTTATGGAGTAAAATTTCAGAAAGATCTAAAGCTTGACAAGTTTGAAATTTATTGTTTCTTGTCTTTGATCGTTGAATCTTACTTACAAGGATTAAAATTTCATAATGCAAATAACCAAAAGCATTCTATCTGAATATAAAAACAATAATGGAAAATAACATCTTAGCAACGTATCTCTTAATTTTAACCAAAGAGAGGTGCCAAATATAATCAATTTTTTCACATAACTACACTTCAATTGTGAAACTTCTTTGTTAACGCATTAAAGGATAAGTCATAGTACTGCGATTTATCTTGTCTATACCTTTAAGGTGAGAGCCATAGTAATATGATCTATAATTTGGTTAAATTAACTTTTTTAAGTCTAAATTTTTAATGATTACACAAAATATTGCCCGCTCTAGGACAAAAAACGAGGGAGGTAGCCTTTACTTACCTAGCATACTTTTGTCAAGATTGCCCATCTTTAATGTGTTAAAAAGACTACTTTGTTCAATTCAATTGTTATCTAATTATTTATTAGAAAAGTGAATTTAGTGAAAACTGAAATTATTCAAAAATGATTTAAGCTAAAACTGGCTCAAAGATAAAGTATTGCTGACAAACAATTTTCAATTTTTGCATCTACTACTAGAAAATGAGAGGAATATATTTCAATAGAGATAAAATAAATTCCTTCTCTTTACTTATTAAATAAAAACCGACTTAAATTAAGTTAGAGATCCTTTATGGAAAATCAACATCTGATATTAATAACAAGAACTTATTCCTATAATCAATATTTCAAAGAAAGCAACACGCATTTGCCGGCCTCGTTGGCGGAATGGTTAGCATGCTAATCTTCTAATACTGAGGTCCCGGGTTCAAATCCCGGCTGAGGAGGAAATTTTCCTCTCAGGGTCTGGATGTCAGTGACGTCCGTTGTTGAGATTTGAAATCTCACTGTAATTGTCCCGTAAGAGGATGTTTGTGAGGTATTTGTTAATAAATAAATAAAATAAAAATTGCTATTTTTTGGATTCAATAACATACAGATGACATTTTAAAAACTGTTTTGCAAGTACGTTACTATATTTTTCTTGAGAAACTCACCATCTGGAAGGTCCTGCTTGTTGGCAAAAATGAGAATTATGGCATCACGCATCTCTCGGTCATTTATTATGCGATGCAATTCTTGCCTTGCTTCATCAATGCGATCTCTATCAGCACAGTCTACAACAAAGATAAGGCCTTGAGTGCCAGTATAATAATGCCTCCAAAGTGGACGGATCTTGTCTTGACCACCAACATCCTGGAATAAGAAAACAAAACAACTAAAATTAAAAAAGTTCATTCACTTTCGCTTAACCCTGAAAGTAAACCAACATTTCAGGGAGAACTAGGCACAGTTTAGTTTACATAAACTCAAAAATTAAAATTCGATCTTTCTTATCTTAAAAATTACGTGTGATTTGTATAATAAGTCATAATTTTTTTTTTAAGGAACAATAATAGATAACCATCCCGAATAATGGAATTAAACTACTTTCCTTCCTATGTAAATATCAAGCCAGAAGCATATAATTTATGGAATAAAAAAGTCTTTGGACATACTAACTGACTTAATCTATAAATGATTCTCAATTTAAATTGAAAAAAGAATCATTAATTATCTGTAGAAATCATAATGAATCATGTTAATTAAAATATAAACTTACCCAAACATTGAATTTAACATTTTTATAAGTGACTGTCTCCACATTAAATCCCACAGTTGGAATCGTAGTTACCGACTGTCCAAGTTTTAATTTGTACAGAATAGCTAAAAAATAGTTGAGGAAATACATATATGACACAACTTGGAGATTTTGAAATAAAAACCTAATTGCCTAAAGGCTTCAAAAACTAATAATGGTGACATGAATAAGGAGAAAAATAAATTACCATTATTAGACAAGATGTTAAATATCAAAATGTTAAATGCTTACTATTAAAAATTGTTCTACCAGCATATTTAAAATTGACATTTTCACAAATGTTAATTTGTTTATTTTGATTATCCTGTAATTATCAATGTTTCTGCATATTAATTTGAAAATAAAGATTGAAAATTCAGAGAAAGTTGAACTAATCAAATTCAATCCACACATCAAACAGGCACAAGTGTACGTAATTTTACCATTACATGATAAGATTTCTCTAAGTAGAATGGCAAATATCAGTAATAAATCATCAATGATACTTTACTTTATAATAAATTCTCTTTCAAACCTTGACCAATGCAAGCAAAGCAAGTTTCACTATCTAAAATGTATATGTTGTCATTCAAATAAAACAGTTTTCAATCTTTCTCTAAACATCAAATTGAATTAAACTCCTTTTCAGCATGCCATTAGATTGTTTATATCTCTAGCATAAGTTACAGTTCCATAAATAAATTCTCAAGAGTAAGAAAACATTTATTTCAATAAACACAAAAGGATACTAGTTTTTCCAGCTGCATCTAACCCCAACATGAGAATTCTCATCTCCTTGTTGCCGAAGATTTTGGAGAGAAGCTTCCCCATCTCTCAGCTACCTTTTCAAGACCTGAAAAAATTACTTTAAATTAAGCTACAAATATTTCTGTTTTATTTACATGAACAAATGTGATATTAGTATATTTATTTAAACTTATAGCCACCTAATTCAATGAACAGCTATTACCCTTCAATCGAGCTTTATATAGAACTCTTGATATATTGGCAATCTTTTTAAAATAAAGGAAATATTACTTCTATCACTTATTTATATTCAAAATATATACCAATGCCAATAATATAATAATATACCATACCAATGCTTCAACCAAAAATATTCTTTGTATTGGATATCAATAAAATGAAACATTTAAACCAACAAATCAATTGCAAAAAAATAAATAATAGATTAGAAATTGCCAATAGTTAGGTATGATTACTTAAATTTTCCAAAGTTGACAATCATTAACAATGATTTGGTGCAAATTTTTCACATGCAAATATGACAAAATTTTCAATATTTATCAACATTTTGGAATTCAGGAATGTAAATAATTTGCACAAAAAACGATATTGCATTGAGAACAAGAAAATTATCAACCATTACCAAAGTAAACTATTCTCTCTCGACAAATTTCTTTACTTTAATTCAAATTTCATCTGAAACAAATGTTTATAATAAGACAATATTATTAAAGTATGCCTGCTACGATATTCTGTACAACCTTAAAGCTGAACTCACAACTTTAAGTAAAATTGCAAGAATTAATCCATCCATGTGTTTTGTGAGGTATCTCATTGACTTACTGACCTATGTATGACTCATCCCCTCAATGAATCCCAGCCTGACTTGAATAATATATGATTCTTCTCTGCTGTCTATGAATACTGAGTTGAGCCCAAAAAGTTGACAATAATAGTGAATGCATTACAAAAGCAGGAAATCGACAAGATATGCATAATACAAGAGTACATTATCTCTAGAAATTTACATATGATTAATTGCTCAAGATCAAACATTTACAATCTTGTACTCTTTTTACATACCATCAAATTATCTACAAATATTTTATCCATCAATTATATGTATGATAGCTAGTAAAAATACTCTGTGCAATATGGCAAGAGGGATATTTCACAAAACAAAATATTATAAGCACTGAAAATCAAAAATCTTTATTTAGATTCTTGAAAATATTGTTAGTTAATTTTGAGCTTCTTAGTTGAAAAAATACTTTACCAAGACAGAGAATGAAAAATACTTGTTTTCTCAGATGTAAACATATTTTCATTTCCAATTAAAGGACATATATTATCCAACATACAATTGCCTTTCACATGCTAAAATTACCGATTCTAAAGCTGATTAATTATAAAATAGCGAACTAATTAGTCTTAGTTGAGAGACTTCTAATGACATCGTTAATATGAACAGGATAATATTCTTAAAAAATTAATTTTTAACATTCCCCATACGTTTTGCAGACACTGAAGTGAATGAGGAATTTATGCAGGAAAAAAATAACGGTGTGAGTAATAAGGAAGGAAGAATGCAATCAAATAAAAATCCTAATAGCCCGATTAGGCATAGAGACAGCAACTGACATTTTAACTTCAACGCGAACATCCGATCATAACGCTTCGAAAATCGCAACTAAGGGTTTTTTTAATAAGCTTACTCGATTATCTTCAATCAAAAGTTGATTGCAAAACTTCTTTCGATACAGACACATTGCGAAAACGCCGCAGGACTTACATACAGCGCACTATACAAAATTCAGGTGTTGAGTAACATCCATTGCGAGATAAGAGTTAACTGTAAATCAACATGTTAAAATATTAGCAGGAGTATCGGGAACAAAGCAATCGGAGCGAGCCGGGAATTCCATTCTGGATGCAAAGTTTAGCTTCCCTGACCGGCTAATAAACGTGCTGCCAATTTGTGCCGGAATTGAACTATCAAGGCCGCATCCTGGATCTATCACAGGGCGGCTGAATGACATTTCAAGAGCCAGATCTTTGACGGCGAAAAAACTGCCATGCGCGAAATGACAATCTTGAATTAGCTAATTGGACGAGCATATGGATACATTTTCTCACCCATCTCTTATATTACATAGTACTTCAATAATGTGTGAGATACTGGCCTCACGAATTATGTAGGACTTCCAGGAAAATTATGAATAACATGTTTCCTTAGGACTACGAAATACTTTCTACTCGCGATCAGCGTGATATCGAAATTTCCTATGACGTGTCAGATGAAGTGCTACAGTATGTTCAATCGGATTGTTTAAAATAACTGACATTTACAACTCAATTTATCGCAATGCCTACCGTTGACCAATTTTCTTTCGGAGTGTTAAATAAAACCTTGCGATACATCTTTTTCATTCAGGCCCGAAAATTATTGTAATTTAAATTAGCGGACCGACTAGTTTCTTCTCAACGTAAGAATCAATGAAAGCGCCGTGATTTAAAACTGTAAGATTACTGTGTCAGGGTGAAGTATGAGGTCATAGAGTGATTTTAAACAAGGTACTCAGGCAGTGCGATAAAGTAGAAGATGCAAATATAGCGGAAACAATTAAAATCCGTTGGATTAGACAGGCTTTTTATTCTGTTAGAATTTTTAAGAAGACAAACATTTCGTAGAAACGGTGTGTGGGCGGAAGCGGGCGGGGATACGGGATGGGCCGAGAGGGCGTGGGCTGAATACGTGAGGGGTCATCCCTCGTAGGATCACCAGACTATTCTAACATATTAAATAATAACGAGTTTACCGTAAAACGCAATGATTGCACTGATCGTTTAATTATCTCATCCGCTATTGGTGTACTATCCTTGAGCTGGCTTTCGCTCATAAGTCAATACAACTATGCGGCACAGTTACACTTTACCTGCGAAGATGTTTTCACCTTTATTTCTCGATAAATTACATCAATGTTATCAGTTGATCGACGTACGCGAGATTACCTTCATAGGTCTCTCACCATGACTCATGCATAGTTGATGAATCTTCCACGTTATCGGTTAAAATGAAAGATGCTAATATAGAATAGAATAAAAGGACCGGTAAGTTAAGGAGTATGAAAACACTTACAAGAGGTAAGCCATGAAAAACTAGCATTAAGAAAATAAAAATGTTTACGCTCGAAATGATCAAAATGAGGACGAAGATGCTAAAGACGACACAACTCAAGCCAACATCTTAAATGCTACGCAAAGTAGGTACTAATTACTAGCAGTCTTCTAATAGATCCAAAATAAAAACAGTTGCATGAGCAAAGAACGATAAGAAAAGCCAACACTGGCCTATTTTTAAATTTGTATATGAGAGAGAAGAAAACACCGGTTTCTATATTAACGGAAATAAGTTAACATGAAAATAATTCTTGAACATACGAACCGTTACATGAAAACAAAGTGAACAATAAGAGATAATAAAAGCATTGCAAGCGTTAACTGATTGAGAGAAAAGCCCATAACTAGCAAAAAGGGTCATCCTATACATCATGGCGGTCAATGTAAATGAAACCAAATCAATGAACGCAGGACAAATTAAGTTGACAAAAATGGAAATTGAAAAACATAAGTATCAAATGGATGTTATTTAAATGGTTTTATTGGAATAACATCATTTTACTCACCTCTCAACATTTACAGAACCTATCCCTCACGGCAGCGACATAGGCATACCACACTTCGTCAACCTTTTGCAACATTACTGCCACCAACGGACCAAATTCAAAACAAAGAAGACATAAATAGTAAGGAATCAGCGAAAGAACTGCTAACGATTCAAGCGGTAGGAACTTAAACTTACATATGATGCCCGAACTGCCAGAGTTTCGTATCCCATTAGAGCGGGAAACATCGGGATAAATTATAGACATCGTTTCGTTGTACAGAGATTGACATTTAAATTTCATCATTCAGTAGGGAAACGATTGAATTATTTCTCCTCAAGTTATATACCAATTTTTCTACGCACATTACTTTTGGACAACCATATATACCCTTCAAAATTAGAGGAAATCTAATAGAAAGAGATCTAACTTACATTAATATCGTTCGTTATAATAGGTAACTGAACCATTTGTATTGATAGTTACTCCTTACCCAGAGTAAAATCAATGCCATAAAAATTAGTTATTACATTATAATTTAAATATTCTTAAGATTAAAGTATTCATGGAACAAGGAAATTGTGAGATAATGGTTACAGTGAATAAGTGAATCCATCAAATAAAATTTAAATTGATTACAGGAAAGAAGTTATGGATTAGTTCCCACACACTTAGTAATTACTTAAACATAGATGAAAAGATTCACTTTGATCGTCGATTCATGATCGAATGTTTACAATCAATTTTATTATTGCATTAATATACATTTATAAGGGATTGAATTATCAACATTAAAATTGAGCATTCACTATAAAATAACTCACTCGTTGTATGTCTCCATATTCTTTAAGATGTCATACTTGAATAAATGACTTCTGCAAAGCGATTTTAATATATCATATCATAAATGTAATATAGAACACAGTATAGCATAATATATAAGAAACACAATCTTTCTTTAGTTAAAGTTTAGCAACCTATTTCACCTTGGACCTCTATTTTTTCATAAACATCTAACATTATATAATTATTATGTGTATCATATGCAATAATAGATAAACATTATGAAACAAAATTTAGATGTAAGTACAAAGATGTATTGATCATATTGTATGATGTGATTTAGCAAGAGATATAATTTGTTAACCTTCGAAGAATAGTAAAACTTTGCTAATATTTTATATTTCAATTATAGAAATATTATTACTCAGGGCAGTATGAATAGAAACATTAACTTACACAAAACAAGACTTTTTAAAGAATTACTTTTATAATATTAATGAATAATTTACTGCATACTTCACTATACATGTTCAAGTTCATAATTCCTCGCCAGTTTCATGACTGATATTGATGATAACAGTATAGTAGATAAAACTCATACAGAACCTAGTAAAAACAAGTTTCACTTACTTTTCTCATTCTTTCAACATGTCAATTCCCCTAGTTATTTTCAATCAATTTGTAAAAATAATTGCAAGTGAAACAATTAGTTAATTTTACTCAGGAACCTCCATCAACCATACTAATCGTAATTCATTGAACAATCAGTTACGCTCTCTGTAAATGTTTTAAAGAAGAGTATAATACATTAATACAAATATTATTACAACAATTTAACTGATTCATTTTCTTGATATGTATTAGAAAAAAAAAATGATGATGATGAAAGACTTATAAAGGTATAAGTTTTTGTTTTCACAAATTCAAAGTAATTTGTAACATCATGGTGATTCCTCTAATTCAATCAAAATTTTATTAAAACCATAACTTATTTGAGCAATTTTTTCTTAGATATAGTTCTCATATCTAACAAAATTTGCTATTGAGATAGGTAGATTTCTTGATGACAATATAATGTAGACTACAGATCAATGGAGTATAGCATTGTTATAAATGCCTATGCAGGAGGATGTTTGAAAAATATGCCCACCAGATGAGATAGCCTTTTACCTATAAATGGTCATCAATTTTCCTATATATAAGAAAATTAATGAAAAGTTAATGTAAATAAAAAGAGTTATAGATCTTTACGTGTAATAAATAATATTTTTAAGCCCTATTCTGATTTCAGGTATGATTTTTTTGGGAATATAAGTATTATTTTCATTTTTGATGAACCGATTCCAATATTCTATGTACTTCAACTCAATGAATATGTTGCAACTCAACAATACCCTTATCTTTAATATAAATAATGAGAAGAAAAAAGAGAGTACTTTTATTATTAAAAAATTGAAATTTTAATCAATACAAACTTTCCAAATTGGTTCCAATGATTTGAAGCTAATATTGATTCAGATTGACTGCATTTGTTAAATATAATTGGTATTTTATTCAAGTTAGGGAAGAAAACTTTCGGAAGACATTATTCATTTTCATTCGAAACATAAAACTTGAAAAATGTTAACAACTTTACCAAAGATTTAAGGTCTCAAGGATATGGAAGAATTTCTTCAACTGAATTTCTAAGAATATAAATATCTTCATAACAATTGATTATCTACTAAATTTTAGGTAAATGAATCAAAGTTATAAGTCTAAAAATACAATAATTTTGATTCAATCTTTATATAAACGGTGTTCCGATTACCAAAAGTAAGTGAGAGAACATACATTAGATTTAATACAGATATAAAAATTATTTACAATAAACTTCAAGATCAAGAAAAGAATCACTGAGATAGCTTAACCACTTTTGAAAGCAATCCACAAGTAATCCTATTGAGTACAGGATACTACACTATACTCTTTCATATTTTTCTTTGCATTTTTAAGAATTCTATCTTTTATTACGTTGAAGTTACAAACATAAACAATATATAAACGGACTCTTAAAAAAAGAGACCAGAAGGCACATCCTTCCTCTTCAAGGTATCACTTAATCCTTTAAGGATACAACAAATTTATACCTTATGCTATACAAAAAGATTCTCTAACAATACTCATCTTTTATCCAGTAAATCTGTAGAAAAATTAAGCTCTTTCGTCATTTTCAAATGGAATACATTCTTAAAAAGTTCGGGTGTGGTCAGTGGCATAACTGTAATTCTTCATATATAAAATTATGTAAAAGTCATAACACCCCTCTTCTTATACTACTTCTATATCGTTGAATTCTCTTTGATTCTATATAACGTTTTCCCTTCACTGACGTAATTATTTTTTTTCTTCGTGTATAAATGTATACTAATCTTTCGCGATATCTCTTGCGGATGGAAGCAATGTAAAAATCACAGATCTAGTTCGTCATGTACTGATTACTTCCAGTGAAATGAGACCAATAATAGCTGTCCGAGTTAGCTTGTAACCATCGACATTTTTTTGCTGTCTTTATTCCGAGTAACGGATCTACAAGTTGATGTATTTAACCTTTTATCATAATCATCAAAATATTCCTCTTTATCATAAAGACAATCTTAGGTCTTTAAATTGATTATTCAATAATTCAGTTAAATGACTTTGGGCAACTATAACGAATAACTTAACTTGAGGTACCCATATCTGGAATAGATATTGACGAGAATTTGAGATATTAGTCATCATCAAAGAACAATCGGAAAGAGCGAAGATTAAGTCTATGAGGGATATTATTTTCATCTAGTTATATATATTTTACTACTTCATAGGTAGTTCTTTGCCGTACATGTAATTTTAAGGATTCTTAAGCTGTTTTTTTTATTCTTCGCCCTGACCATGTCTTATTATTATTACGCAGAAATTATCCTGGGATCAACCCATCCCCTTATTTACATTTTATTGCAGTTATTAAGCTTTATACTTGTTAGACGTAACGTAATTTTCAAGGGGGGTCTAGAATCCAAGCACTGCATCTTTTCTTTATTTTACGTTCGTCCTTCAATAATTCTTCATGTACAATAATACAGAACTTTCGGAATTTAAATTTATTTTATTTAATCGATTAAGTGAAATTTTCTTCTCAGGGTATAGATGTATATATACACTTCGATAGATTAAATCACATACAATTGGAAAGTTTCACCAGTTCGTGATAAAAAATTATTATTATTAAATAATTTATTTATTATTCAACGAAAACATATATATTTATAAAGTTTGCGGGTTAAATTAAGTTACCTAGGTTTCGTTAGAACATTGTGATATCTTAAATGAAGAAATAAGGAGATAATGAACATCTATTGAGAACTGCTGAGGAAGTTTGTCCTCTTATCAGGAAATTACGTCCTCTCAGATTAGGCCAGGTGTGAAAGAGCGTGTCCTTTAACAGAGAGCCCATTCATCCATACTCCACTGTAGTAAACGTTCGAATATGGTCGAGAGAATGAATGAATGGACACTTTACGATACAACCGCGATCTTCCTTTATTTAAGAATTTTAGGGAGTACGGTTTGCGCACTCATGGCTCACGCGACCATGTAACGAGGAGGAAAAAATTACTTTACGTATTAATAATATAATTTTTAAAATACGATATTTCGAGGCAAAACCAAATTAAGGCTAGCTTAAGATTAGCAAGTGAAACAATTCACTTCCAACAACCACACACTTTGCCGTTGCGTGTTTACTTTTCAGGATTTCTGACACAACTATTCTTAAAGATTCGCATTTATTCGTGGGTGACTTCGAACATTTGGGTCGATTTTTTACATGAATTTTTATTTTAAATTCATCAATAAAATTTTTCCTGTTTTTTAAATTAATTATTCAGAGAACTTGAAGAATGTTGCTGAAAATTCGAGAAATTACATGATTTTCGGTTCTATTTTGAATACTCAAAACTCTAAATACATCGCGATGATTTCCAGTTAATAATTTTACGGAGTTCCTTTGTTATAGTAAATATAACTTTAGGATGTTGTGTTAACTCTTTGATATATTGATATTGGATATAGGTGCGATTATATAAAGGTCAAATTTTATTCGGTATAAATAAATTTTCGGTCAAATATTGGTACAATTTTCGTCGAAAAAGTTATTTATCCAACCTCTTTTTACAATCTGCTTTTAAAGACACAATGCATTGAATCAACGAGATTTATTCGCTTCTCATTCACTCCTCGAGGGATAACTTAACATCACTTCCTTCGCAAAAGAAGAAAGCCTTCGACAAATAGCCACTGTGGGACAAACCGAACTTATCGCCATCAATGAGGAAGCATTTAGGTATCGCTCAGTACCGGACTTGCAACTAATTGCCTTCCACTCACGAAATTCCTCCCTTAAAAAAAGCAGAGCGCCCCCTAGTTTCTTAAACCACCGTGATGGCGGCGTCTTCAGCAGCAGAGCGAAATAAATCACGCAGACGTCATCGGACAAAATGGCGAAACCGAATTAGCGTTTGGAACACGGAATTCAATTCGCCGTCGTGTGTGTGTGTGCGATGCCCCCCCTTTCTTTTCCTCCCCCTTATCGTGGTGAGCTCTCCGCAGGCATTGGGGCACAGCGTCCGCGCGACCTTAAAATCCATCGCTGACCTCGCCTATCTGTTGATGAGGAAATGAGTCCAACAATGGCTAGCATCCCCTTTAGCCTCCCCCCTCTTTACGCCTCCGTGCGCTGCGGGAGGGGGAGGCTGGGTGGAGGCACTCCACAATGCAGCTTCCCACAATCTCTCCACAGCTTTCTAATTGACGGGGACGAATAACTGCAGGGAGTCACCTTTTCTCTGCAGGAGTCATTAGCTCTCGGCGATTCATTGCCATCGCCCATCTTTTCCTCTGCACGAGTTGAAGGACTCCAGTGTGCCCATGGCATCCTTCGACAGCCACCTGTATCTGTCTCCTAAAGTAAATATGAGGGAACCAGGATACGAGTCCATTTACGAAGTAATGAGCCATTATGAGGATTGTAGATATTTATATGGATTCGCTCTCAAGGTGTTAAGACAACTTCGCAGACTAGAGATACGTTTAATCCTCATAACTTTGTAACAATAAAACAATGTTAAAGCAATAGCGATTCAAGACTTCTGCTATTTCGCAGTTACTTCGTACTTCGTTTGCTGCTGAAATTTGTAAAATGTACCAAATACATATAAAATAATTACGTTCGGTATGTTCAGCTAATTAGTCTTTTACGTATTTTCAGGAAGCATAGTTCGAAAGTAACATACAATAATTAAAATTTTAAATATACGAGAAAATATAAGGAGTTAACAGTACTTGTTAATGTTAGTGTCGTGTCAATAAATGATTCGTCCTTGCAAGAGAACGTTTCGTTATCTTTAATTCTGTTTACGGTCCTAATTGAACAGAATCCTTTGTCACACCCATTCTCGTAAATACAAAGCCATTAAGCCACGAGATAAAGAGAACTATAAATATTAAGCGGAAGACATTACTATTTATCTTATCCGACAAAATTCCATCCTCACAAATGACAAAATAACGTCGTATTCAATCCTATCAATCATAATATATGACCGTATTTGTACAAATATATAAAATTTTATAAAAATTACATTTATTTTCCTTTTAGTTTTTCAATGCCGAAACGCATAATGGCAGTTGATCGCCTGCATCAAGAATTGTCGATTTTAATTTCCGCCTTTCATTCAGTACAACCTTTAAAACAAAGAGTCGATGCATCTAATTATCTTCAAAGGAAGAAAAAGTAGTTCATATTCTATTCCGAAAACCCTGATTACTCTTTCGTTCTAGCAGTTGTAATACGAAGTTAACTAAGTAATATCTCTTGCATTTTGCCTACATTCTAATGAAAAAACAATTGGAATGAAATTTCATCAAAGACTTTCTATGACAAAATATTGTGTTTTGGAAAATTTATTTGATAAAAAACAAGCTGGAGTTTGTCATAAATCAAATCTTTCAGTGATCCAGGTCTCTCATTCCTTTCGAGTTAAATACGTGAAGAAAAAGAAAAGCTTTCGTGAACAAATAGGCCGTAACTGAAGAGTCCCAGCTTTAACAGGTGATTCCGATAAGGGAAATCGGTCAACTCTTATCTTAATTTTATCTTGAGACGTGTATTTACTTTATTGATACCGCCGATTAGAGAGGTGGTCGATATAATGGTAGCCTATCGTCTGAATGAGGATGATAACAGATGTCCCTATTTAGGAGGAATTTTCACGAGTGTTTTCCTTATCTCACAGTTGTATTTAATCTAGATAGGCATCTATCGTTACAAAATGTTCATAATAATCAAATGACATAATTCTATTATAAATTAGCTAAGAATTTATTATAGTAAACACGTAATCTAAACTTATACTTTGAGTAGGAAGTAGAGCGCATCAAAATCACTGTAGATAATCTGGCAGCCGAGAGAACGTACGTACATATTTCATAAAATTTCATTTTCTTCATTGTACAAGATCAAAATTTGGATTTTTTATATCTTTTATGGAAGATTATACATAAAAGCTAATCTTGGAGCTAATCGATGAATACCACATTGTACAGCTTGAGCTTAAAATATATTTATTATCGATAAATCCAAGAGGTTGTAAATTTTGTTTCTTAAATATTACCGATTTCGTTTCTGTTTTCACGAGCAAGTGTTGATATCGTTTTGAGTGTAATGCATGAAATCGAGATGATATGATGTGAAGAAATATTGGATTGGGCCTTCAATCGCATGGAGCTTATGCATTCAAGCGACTTCATCCAAAGCCTGTATTTCTGTGGCTTCATCACACTTTCTAGCTGCTCACTTTCCGATTGAAAATATACTAGTGCATCAAAACCACCTTCATATTTCATGGTGTAATTGCTCATTATCTCGCTTAACTCTGTATATTTGTTTAAAACTACCCGAAGAAGAATATTTTCCTTCTAAAATATTTTTTTTCGTCGCTCTGCGTAATAGCTTTATTTTGAGTGGAATGAATACATAAATACCAGCCATTTATTTCGTGATAATTTTAAAGTATAAATATATTTCACATCATACGTAATTTTCCTCGCCTAAGATTTTTTAAAAATATGCTATAATATACTAATTTAAACCTATAGAAATAATAAGTAAAAAATCTTTAACAAGAAATAGGCTCAGGTTGCCTTTGAAAATGAATACACTTGTCTGAGATTCGATCGAATTAAATTTTTAAAACGATTTCACAACTTTCGAATCGAATCTTTCATCCAAAATCAAAGCAGTCTCATTCAATAGAAGCGCATGATTCAAATTCAAATTCAAAAGATAATTCCGAAACCAATTTCCTAACAATCCCAAAATAAGACTCTAAGGAACGATATAAATGAAGCATTCGCGGGAAATAATCTTTTAGATCAAATCCATAATCCTGTACTTGGATAGAACATAATAAATTCAATTGATTGATAAGATACGTTATCAAGAAGATTATTCACGAGAAAAATCACAACTGATCGTGACTGGATACGATTGCTTTGCTCGCCATGAGTACAGAAAATATATTTCGATGTTCTTAAATCGAGTACTGTATTTTATAACGAAGTTTTATCCATAAAAATACTATGATTATCCCATATCAGACGCTGTTTGAAAAAATCAACACGCTCTGATATTATGGGTTATAATTAGTAAAACAGCAAATATTTTTATAAATTATATATCTCTATAAATTTAACGTGTGTCGACTGTTCCTGAAGTATTTTGGCGTATATACAACTCCTATGTATTTATAGATTCTATTTATTTTGCTGCAAATTATAACGATGCAGATGAACGTAATGATAATGCCTTGATAATGATGTAACCAAATTTAATATATTTTTACCGAGTTATTGTGTCATTACCCTGTCAAATCTGAAAATTTCACTTTCATCAACACAAGATCATAATCTTGTTATTTATCCTTCCCTTAGCAACGTAAAAACGCTGTTTATACCTCACGAAGTATACCTATACACATACGCTTAATCGCGCGTATAATTTGCTTGCTATAAACATGACAATAGCTGCATCGCCGCTTGTAAACTTCGATGTGAAAAGACTTTCTCTCCCGCGGCGTCAAAAGTGATCGCACGAGCTTGGCTTCTAATTCTTGTCGAGATAAATATCTCCACTCTATCTTGATTAGACCGTGTTAGGCTTTTCTTCAGAGGCGAGAGCTTCCTGTCTCCGGAGAATGTTCGGCACCAATGCTCCCCGTTCCCTCTTTCGGCTTCCTTTTTGGTGGGGCGAATTCGGAGTGACTTCACTCGATACGAGCCCATCCTCGTAAGGGTAATATCCCTCATCTTATCCCGCTTCCCACGCGTCTCTCGGACACCCACATGGCTCGGAAATTCGAACAGATTGGCAGCCGAGAGGCAATATGTAACCGTCCAAAGAACTGCGTCATCTTCAGGAGAAGATGGAGTCGACGAGAGAAAGCTACAACTAGCGAATTTATGGCAGATGAACGCGTCCGCATGTTGCAAAATACGGAATCTAGACGCGTTTAAGGATAATCTGAGGGCTGCGGGGGGAAAGGTCATTTGTGCACTGGGAGTTTTAGATAATCAAAAGTTGTGGTATATGATGATACGTTAAATTTGATTGCTAACGAATGCTTTAAACTATTCTCAATCCTATATTCTAAGTTACCGACAAATTATATATATTTAATTCCTGTACTTACTCCCGGATGCTGCAATCCATCCATTTATCAATCCGTTTTCATTTATTGGTTTTTAGCTAGAAAATACAACAACTTATAAAAAACGTCTTTTTCATTAAAACTATTTTATGGATGCACTAGTTCTGCCTGAAAGACCAAGTTTATTAATTCTTACCGATTCTTTAAGGCTTGGATGGACTGATTAAGACAACCACAGAGAGAAAAGATAAAACAATGCATTGAATAGGAGCAGCTGCTCAGAACTAAATTCTTTTTTATCGTTATATTTCCATAGCAAGTGATTATATATCCTTTTTAGGAATTCATCAAATTTCAAATTTTTGAGAAACGAGACAATAGGCGTCTATTTCAAAACATATATTGGCTATAGGTATCATTTATTAATTTAATATTATTACTTGTAAAACTATAAACAATTATTCTCTGATACTGATTAGATATATATTTACCACCTTAGAAACATCTACGAAATATTTCCCCAATGGAATAACATTAAAGAAACAAAAGCAAAAGATCAAATTAACGAAAATTATAATTCTGATGTAGCCGCGTCAAAGGAGCCTTAATCTTTTTTATTCATAACTTCTTATTGCAACAATACGCTATCTCTCGATCTTCTTTTCCATTTGTCTCTTCTGCTATTTTTATTTTCGCTACTTTTATCGCCGAACCCTTATTAATCCATTTCACTTTCATATTCTAATGAACAACTTCCTCCTTAAAACGTGCGCTGACATCTGTTCTTACCGCTTTGGATCGGCCACTCGCACTGAATACAAACAAACTTCTACAGACTACAAGCTGATTATCTATTATTCAACACTGTTAACACGTATTTAATCATAGAGCGGAAAATGAATGATTAAGTACGATTTCACAAACGACCACGATGCAATCAACATTGAACTGTTTCTTGCAATCTGTACTTTAGGCCCTGACAATGAGGGATGTTTAAGATTTTTTCTGTTAACATTCATGTAATTTAAAGGCGTTTAATATTATTACATAATCTTTATACATCAGATGGAGCGAATTCTCGGAAACCATCGCTGAATGAAAATCATATGTTAACTTTCCACAAAAATTAGTTACCGAGGAAATTAATAAGTATAATCATTTTACAATTCTATTCACTTTTCACAGTAAGATGATTAGCAATGGGTTAAATACCTTTTAAGTCGGTATAATATAGCCATACTTGATTAAATTCCATTGTAAGAACTTCAAAAGTCAAAAGAATAGTTTATCAATAGTGCAACTCATCTAAAAAATTTTTTTGGTATTTCATCAACGAAATATTCCTACTCATTCCCGCCTCTAAAAGATAACTATTACTTGCAATATTAATTTGGAGTCGACTGAATTTTCTGCAAGAAAACATCTAGTATCTAGCCAGGTGGCAATCAATAGGATCCTCATAGGCCAACCGCATAGGGAAGAATCTACGTAAGTCCGATAATTATTCTACCAAATCCCAAATAAACGAAAGTGATCGGTAAGATCATCTCCAAGGCCATCGGGCAACGTTCGCGGTACTCTTGGGTGACTCAACCTTTGGGCGAAAGTGAAGAGATAATTGGTAAAAACCGGTTTCGCGAAGTAAGGAGACAGGAGGGAATCTCAAACGTCCACTCTAATTCGAAGACAAAGCTCATCCTCCGAAGGGATACGTCTGCAAAGATACGACATGAAGCTCTTCGCTGTCTTTTCGGCAATCGTCATCCTCTTGGGGACGGTCAAAGCCGAGTATTGGGCCATCAGGCTGCTCTCTGCCGGTCCTCCGGCTGAGTATTCGGTCTATAGAGGACCGAGTCGGCTGGACAGGGGAATGATCGAAGAATCCTACAACAATTACCTCAGGAGTGCGCAGGTTCCGACCTCTGGACCTCCCCCCGGCACTCAGCCGCCGGTCTACCAAAGCTTCATCCGTGGAAGAGGAAAATGACGGGTGAGTTGGCGGGACCGATGTGGGATTTTTTACCACCCACTCAAAGGGTTATCCTACCAGCTTGAACTTTAAAAACATTTATTTATTCCTTTTTACGTGGAATGTTCTTACGTCGGAATCATGGATTTTAATCCTCAGCAGATACTTGAGTTACTCCGCTGAAAAAAAGGAATATGTCTCACAAACGTTCGAAATTTTTACGAAGATAGATGTGTAAACTCCACTTATGCTACGAAGTATTTAATGCCTTTTGGTAATTTATGGTGAATATCTTTTATACATTTATATTATCTTTTAGTTATATTTACGTGCATTTATAAGTTTGCACATTGAAATCTGTTTAGCAAAGTTCTTAATTCTTTCGAATGATGAATCAGGTGGCGTAAATTTCCAAATTATATATATGTCATGCGCACAAGTCGTATGGAAAATTCGTGACTTTTATTTTATTTGTGAGCAAATTCATTTGGCGCCAAAATATCACAAAGATATCGCTTACTGACTAGGAAATTGAAGATGCTGCGATTGAACAGTTCCTCATCTATATAAAATTGAAGCAAAAAATTGATAAAAAATCTAGAAAATCAAACACCGCTATTCAGATCTCGTTTCCATTCGATTCATTCATTAATATATATTTCATCATCACCTTGATATCATATACATCCCCCTATATTTCATCATCATATCATATACCAATATCGGTGATCAAATATATCCAGATGAGGTAAGGAGAATATTCTTTCGGCTTTACATCGCACAATTTTTGACGCTTAAAAATACTTTATTTGTCGTTTTCATTTTCATACAAGAATCCTTTGTGAACTTCCAGTGATGTAAGTGTGACAAGGTCTCAAGAGTTGCAAGCGATACCATTGAGGACATCACTCTATGCTGATAGCTTCATTTCTACCTACTCGCCTATAATCTGCTATACATCGAAGGTTCGCATTTTGAATCAAATCTCTACAATTTCAAAATGTTGGAATGTGCCCGCAACATAGTCCTCAAGGCCATCGCTAGCGAATCTTCTCCATGACCTAACCTCAAAGGTTCGAAAGGCCATAGGGAAAAGATGGTCGGGATAAACCGGTCCGATGGAATATATACCCGCGAGAGAATCACCATACCAGTATTGTATCTTTTTCTTCCGAAGAAGCAGCTCGTTTTGCAAACGCTCCTGCTAACGAAGGTAAACATGAAGTCCGTGGCCGTCCTATTAGCGTTCGCCTTCCTCTTCTCGGCGGTCAATGCCGACTACTGGGCCATAAAGCTGGTCTCTGCAGGCCCTCCGGCTGAGTATTCCATCTCCAGAGGCCCCAGTCAGATAGATAGGCGTCTCATTGAAGAATCTTACAACAATTTCCAAAGGAGTAATCCAGTGACTTCTACTAGGCCTCCTATCCTCGTTACAGTGCCTCCGGTCGTTGGAAGCTTCATTCACGGACGAGGAAAATGATGCCACTGAGAAGGTGAGGTAACGAAATGGATCCGAAAATGAAAACCGGATTAACATTCCGTCATAATTGGGAAATATCGCTTATTTTCTGCTTGAGGGACTGAGAAATAAGTTTCCATATTTTACTCACTTAAGTCTCAATACTGTAGCAGATGAGTCACAGGAATATTATCGCACATTTGGAATAATATTAAGAGTTTAATATGGGCACGAATCTTTAAGAGGGGATTACGTAGAATTATTGCCGATATTTCCCTCAAGATTTTGGTATTTGTATATCCTATTTATCTCAATTAGTATCTATAACCGTTAAATAAACCTGGTAGGTCTTATATGCCCCATTACTCAAGGCTAAGGATCTAATAAGGCAAACTACGCTAGATGAAAGATGAACTAAACAAAATAACCTTTGATAGCCTTCGTATAAGCCATAATGCTGACTCCATTACTTCGGTGTTCCAAGAAAATAGACCTGTCACATCCATTACAATTGTAAAATGTGAGGAAATATAATAATTGACGAATTAATGAAACGTACATAAAATAAGTTATATACTAGCTATATTTTCATAGATATGTTAATTGGATATACTCTTTTGGGGAAACAGAAGGTGCAAATTTTAGATCTAACCCTTCCTTCTATACATCTTAATTGTAACTATGACGGAATTTTTCTCTCTCAATTTAAATTTCATTCATTTTTGCGTAACATAATAAAAATATCGGCTCAATGTAATTGATATATGCTGCCATTTCACGCAATCAGACTCCTTATGTACTTCACAAATTAGGATGAGAAATAAATCTGAGAAAATAGTATGCTTTAAGGAGGGTGCTTCGAATGTTATTTATGATTGTTCCAAGAAGGAAAATTCATGTTTTATTTTTTGATCAAACAAAACTTTCCAAAATTACGAAAACCACACGCTATGGTATTCCTTCTGAGGATACAGAGGCCTTGAGTTTACCTAATATTTTCAGTCGACTTCCAAGGTATATATCCGACACCTTACGTCATGTACGGAAGTTTTTCCGCCATACTACGCAGCGAGCACCCTCGGGAGCACGGATAAACATCCACCAAAAAAAAATCTTTCAATTTACTATCACTATCACAAGTAAAATAAAATTACTCCGTAAAAAATTCAAGGTGAGGTAATATACTATTGATTGACCTATTTCTCGTTAAACGTCTTTTTTATAGTTGTTGTTTTAATAAGCTTTTCCAAATAACAAGGATCTAATCTATTCAGTTGTAGTAGTAGTAAAAACCTACGAATCCCTCACGTTTTTTTTTAATAAAGAGGTTATAGAAAAGGGAAAACATTTTACAAGCGAAAATTAACACGTGGCTTATGAAAGAGCGAGAGGAAACCGCTGTGACCCTGAAATAATCTTTTGGATATCTGTCGTCGTAAATAATAAACATGCCTTTATTTAGACTTGATATTTAACTTTATAAATAAATACAATAGTCTTGGAATCAAGAACATCTACCATTTCAAGTACATATTTAAAAAAGTAATAAACTGTATAAATAAATGCAATAGTCTTTTAAGAAAGAGTTCTATTTTTCTGTTATAACTACTGTACTAACTATTCTGTTATTTTGCGAGTGTAAAAATTTCGGCCGTGTCGCGAAGTTTTTGGACGCATAAAATTTTAAAACTGTAAAAAATTCATAGCGAGATAATGTTCCACCATAACCCAAAAAAATCATTACGAATTGATACAGTTTATTCAGCCGATATCCCTAACTACCAAATGTTTCGAACGCTGTATGTACGCAGCCATAAGAAGGAGATAGTGTTTCAATCATCGCGGCCAGCAGATGATTTGCTTCAGGAGTACGCAACACCACGTGGGTAAAGAAGTTCATCGTTTTCGGTTGAGATACGCTTATTTATCAAAAAACATATAGGGACCAATTCAGTTACTTACTAAAGGATATTCAGAGCATGAAATTATTCAGAGATGGTGCGCACAAGGGTGCTGACGTGTGTTGTACGAGGAGGCACTCCGCATGGTTGCCTCGTCGCGTTGGACGCCTTCCCAACAAAAGCTACGGCGGCCGCGGAGTGGATTTGCGCCTCCGAAATACTCCCGTCCTTCGAACGACAATCTAAAATTGAAGATTCTTCCGCCACTGCATTCCGGGCCGCCACGCTTCGGAATGATCCAAACCCCCGAACTGAGGCACGTGAACTGCCAGCAAATCAGGAGCTGGGACCAGAGGAATCTCTCTGCTCAAGAACTTGTAATGTCTGCTTCGCGCGAAGAATGCCGGGAAATAATACAACGGTCTTATCCTTAACCTGTTGTCTCTGGTTTGGGTTCTGCGTTAACGGAAGCGTGTGATGAATTGTGAATTGAAATGCCGCAATTTTGTGCGTTGTTAATCTGATGTTAATTTGAAAAAATGGGGCGAATCTTGAAACCAAAAATGTTCACGGAAAATCCTTATAGAATTTTAAGTCTGATTTATAAATAGCTCTGACATACAGTTGGAATATATGTAGAGTAAACTGTAATCTCACCTAATCAATCTATCTATTATGCATTATTTTTCTATAGCTTTAATGCAAGCACGAGTTTCAGTGAAAAATAATGGTAAGAGGTTGCAACGTATTTACTATTTGTATTGGGATACCTCCAGGATTCTTATTTTGTACGATTCACCGTTAAGTTGTATGAATTATGAATTTGACGTCTGCAGAGAAAATTGAATCGTGACAAAAAATTCAAACGAGCATACGACGATCGAGTTAAATAAATATAGGAAGAAGAGGTAATTGTGGCCCATAGAAGCTACGTTAGATAACACTCAAAATACATATTTTTTGAATTTTTTGAAAGATATACGATACGTTAATGTATGAAAGAACCAATTCAAAAAATCAATCGTGAAATTGTTTGCTTCTGAAAGAAGCTATAAATCGTTGTTTCTTTTTTCAGATCACATGGTAGCAAACGCATAAAATCCGTTTGAATCCACAACGAAGAGGTTATACTCTCGTATCAAGATATCGTTGAAATATTGATAATTTTATATTTTATCCACTAATTCTCGCTCTAAATTTTCCGCATCAATACTGAGTTGTCACAGGCCAATAAATAAGACCATTCCTCATAACATTCGATAGAAAACCTTTCCGGACTTCACGGAAATCCCTTCCCAGCGGAGATATTATTTCCTTCGCGCGTAATTAGCCGTGTGATCAACAACGCAAAATTAAGGGCAAGTTAGAATTAACACACACGTGGAGGAAACGTCTCCCCTTCTTCGAGTGGAGCGATCTAGAAAAATCGCCACTACTGGAGGAGAATTCGGTGACTGGGAGATTTCTGAGCATAAGCTCAAAGAAGCCATAAAACCACAAGCAGTGGTGTGGAGCGTTACCTTGGATGAAAGAACGCCACTTTTTGTGGGTAAAAGGTTGGAGAGTTCATCGTCCTTCATAGCGTTATTCCACGATGACGCTTTGAGAATTTCATAATCGGTCAGAGAGCTGCATTTTTCCGGTGAAAGAGAAAGTACGCGCTTGTTCGTAACAGTTTCACGTGCCCTTTTACCTTCCAGTCGTGTGTAGTAACATTTTCCGAACTATATCATCTTCAAAATTTCGCCGTGTATGCAACATGCCTTCCTTTTGGGTTCGGGTCTCGTCCAATCGTGAGATAATCACATGATTTCTCGACATTTAATAGTCGATTTCATTCGGGTACGAGATCAAGATTTCTCCAAGCGGCATTTCACGAATGACTACGTAAGTAGCTTTCGCGTATTTGTACCAAGTTTAACAACGGTCTATTTAGATCGATTTTCAATGGAGTGAAACATAATGACTCTCTTATAATAGCAGCAAAAATTAAATTGCACTGGGATGCTCTACATTTCATATTCGTAATTATTTATATCAAATTCAATTTTTCTTCAATCTTGTACAAATTTCTGAAGCTATTGCTAACCTATAAAGAGTTAAATTTGGATAAAAAGATCGAAGCCCACAAAAATTACTTCCTAGGGAAGACCCAGAATATTGGCACGAATGGTGCTAGGATAAATATTATATAGTAATATATATCATATGTATATATAAATATATTTTTTCTTCTTCTTCCTATACTCGTGGATATTATGTTTACCATACGTATAAACATACCTCAATACAAAGCCATTGTCTCTCAGTTATCTGGTTTCTATCTCAAGATGTATTACGAAGTAATCTTTGTATAAAAAAATTCTTACAATCGAAGAAAAAAAATAGAGGAAAGCTACTAATTTACGGTGAGGACTTTTAAAAAAATCGATGAAACTGACGAATACATAATACAGGTTGGAAAGCAGAACGTGCACTACATTTAGCGTTAGTCGGTTAAACGATCGAAAGACCTCGGCCAATCAACTCTGCAGTGCGCCTCTTTGCAAATTACGTGTACGTGATTGTATCCTCATTCGAAGGCCATACAATCGCCGAGAAGAGTTCAGAAAAGCAAAGAAAAGATTGAGGAAACTGCACTTCTCACATTCCGCCTCTTTGTCTGAGACAGACTACGCTGTGACCTTCGTGATATTTCGAAAATCTTGGTAATGCTCATCACTCAACCTGAGAACCACTTAAAATTAAGATGAAAATAATGCATACTTCCAAAGCGGGGTTAACTTTAGGTTGTGCTTACATATTTCATAAGTATTAGACACATTAGACATCAATCAATTATTCTAAAAAGGAGAAAGCATATTCTTTTTTAGGTTATTTCCATTAAAAATGTGTAATGTCTTCTTGTATCACATCCTTTCTAAATTCCAAATTAGCAAATTAAATAAGTGAATGCATTTTTTTATATTCTTTTAAGATTTATGCATTCATACACTTATGACCATAATTTTTATTCGAATATAATACTTTTTCAATTTTTCGATAAATTCATATTCGCACATACTCTCAATTTTTATTCAAAATTTAATTATCATTTATTTTTTTCTTTTTAGGTCTAACAGATCGCACATCTGCTGAAAGATGAAAATCTTCTATTATCAGCTGAGACCAAACCATGGAAAATAACGAATGAAACTCATTTTCAACATCTTATGTAAGCGTAAAATTAAGGAGGCTCAGTTATAATAAACGATTCTATCTTTTCCGTATTTGATTCCATTCTTTTCTAATTAATATATAAGAAGTGACTGTTATATATCTTAATTGACTTTTATAAGATTAACACAATAGATAATAATACATACGGAATATCTGGATGAACAAGAATTAAGGTTTACCGATATAGAAACGTTTATGCTTCAATTAGGAAACTTAGATTATTTTTTTATTTTCGAGTCCATGTTTGAAGTTTTTATAGAAATTATAATCAACGGATGTTCGACTTATCGTTAACCTAACGAGAGAGCTTTATCCGATGATTTCAATACTGCTGCTTCGCTAAAAACTGCGGTTGGTTATATCAACTTTCCGTAAAAATATTTAGGATACAAATCAAATGCATAGGTGAAAGTAGACTCTACAACTTCTTAAACATCTTTTCTATGAAGAAAAATACTGATGGCCGCTAAATGATTTAAGAATGACCGTGGCAGTATATAAAAGATAAATTATTTAAGACTGCCTGGCATGGACAGAAATGATTGGTTGCTCAAACAATCTCAAAGTTCTCATAACCAGTCTTTAAAGGTTGACAAATGACATTTTATAAAGCGTCAAGACTGAGTTGATTCGTAAAATCGATATTTCGAAACCTTATTTGGAAATCATATCGTTAAATTTCTATACGTATACACAAAAGCTAACATAAAAAACATTTTAAAGAAGTTCTTTCTTAAAACTCATCCCATAAAAAGTAAAATAAAGTAATCAGTAGAAAAGTCTTTTAATTTTAGATTAATTTGATTAATTATTACGACTGATTCATTAATCGATTAATATTTTATTAATTAAATTGATTTCATGCAGGTAATATATAAATTATGAGAGGTGAATTTAATATATTCATAGATCGCCACAAAAAAATAAATTCCATTTATTACATATGATTATATATTCAGACTTCACTGATCAATTAGGTAGCTGAGTACCGAATAAGCCTTGGTTACGATATATTACAGAAATACTCAACTTTAAAGTCGATGAAAGAAAAATTTATACCACAGTTGTATTTCGATCTCACACTTACGACTGAACGGCAAAAATTTTTTCTTCATTTTGCCCTTGAAGAAGTTCGGAAAATGCTGGGAGAGGAATTTTTTATAATCCTTTCAAAATGGAAAGAGGAAGTCGCGTAAATTCAGCTCTACGAAGGATACCTTTACAGCCGAAATTAAATTATATTTTCTTGAACTCAATTCCATACGAGCTATACAGACAGAGATATGATATGGTCTGCTGTCTATTTCACAAATCGATTCAAAGATTTTTATTTGTAATATTAATATTACAATCCATGAATGCCTGTTTAGGATGAGACCAATTTTCAATGTCTCAACTGCTAATCGATGAAGTTTCGTAACAATATGCCTAATTGCGACAAATGCGAACTCTACTTCTATCAGGAATCATAATAATGTGTTTACATTCAATACCAAAAAAAATCGTCGTAAATTATTAATTAAAGGTAGAATTTATGTATAAATACTTTATCAAAATAAACATGAGACAATATATGGAGTCTAATAAACAGAGTATTGTATCCGTAACATCGAGCAACTATTTACTACTAAGAGCAACCCTTCTTAAGAACTTACATCAGCGATATTGATCGTAGATAATATTATATACGCTATAAGAATCAGCAACAATTTCAACGACATCTATGAAAAGGATCACAAAGATTAGATCTAGAAAATTTTCTGTTTCCAGCTGAATCTCTTATATGCGCCACTTGCAGCTATACTCATTTTTCGTTGCTGCATTCTAGAGTACTTCCTCATTAAAAACCAGCAATACTGAACTACTTTTAAAGATTTTGGATACCCCTTTATGATTAGAATATGCGGATAATTAAGGTTAGATATTGGTTTCGTCCAAACCTAAAGAACTTCAACATACGTGTTCTCACCAATTCGGCAACTCATTTAAATTAATTGAAGACATTCAAGCGGCGTGAAGTAGCGACATTATATAAAATTTATGTATCTGTTTCGGCTAATAGATGATTACGTGAGACTAACTAAGATGGAAATAATGGTAGATGGTGCCTGAAATTACACATTTCTTAAAAGCTTGAAAAGGGAATTGCACTTAGATTCCATTCTTTGTGGGAACTGGTACTGGAATTAATTAGTGTAATTAATTATCATGAGCCTAATATTCAGCCTCATTAATTATCGTAACAGTGAACCGTCAAAACGCAAGATATATATTCTTAGCTGCTATGGATCCGTTAATTATTCTAGCATAGATTCATTAATTTCTCACTGGATGACATTATACCCTTCGAAGAGGGTACTTCGAACCATACCTACAAGTTTGGTTTACAGAACTACTAATGATATTAGGAAAGAGGATACTTTTTGCAATTATGTGAAATAGTTAACTCCTTTGGTGACTCAAATAAGTAAATGGGTATGTTTATGCTATGTTGCATAGATTGTAAACATCAATTTCCAAATCCTGATTATCGAATCCTCCGAGGTGAGTATTTCACAAGGAGCAAACACCTAACATTACACGGACTTTCTTCTGAAACTTAGAGCTTGGGCCCAATTGTCCTCGGCCTGTTGTGGTCACACAATCAAGCGGTGGTTTCGCGGACAGGACGGCGCCTGGCTGTGGTCTCTCTCGCCACGCCACGCGTCCCTCCGCGGCGAGCATAAGAGACACTAGTGACAATCGGTGGGGAGACCTCTCTCTGCCCCTCCACTCTTTCCCATTTTCGCCTCCCTCTCTCCATCCTGACCCCTTTGATACACATCCAGAGGGAGAGGGCAACCAGCAGCCCTCAGTCTCTTCGCGGCCACTCATCATTTACTCCCAATCGGACTGTGCAAAGCGCGCCAACCGAATTCTAACTCGCGAACCCGCGTTGCTACCGTGAAGAAGGCCGCTGCAACCAGGGTTTTGTGGGCTGGAGTCCCTGCAGACTCCGCGGTGAAGTGTACCGGGGGGTCGAAGTGGGGACCTCCGGGTGATCCGCGGATTTATAGCCGGAAAGTACCGTCCCGGGATGGCGCGAGGACCGGAAGATGAGCGTCTCTGGATCGCGGTGGCGTTGCTGGTGGTCGTTGCCTATACGTCAGGTCAGTACGGAGGGGAGGTGAGGCCAACTTTCTGCGACTTTGGTTTTGACCTGCAGAGTCGCGACATCTCCTATACAAGAGTGGTACGCCCAAAACGGTTGTGATGGCTGCAACTTCGTGGAAGTTCAGTAAATGAAGGATTGCGTCAGGACGAAGGGAAATTTGAGAGGACTGAATTCGACGTTGTGTTCGAAAAGATGTTGTTTCAATATTTCGTTTGCGTTACCACACGAACCTTTTCGTGTCGTAAGAATAACCGATAGATATGGAAACAAGGAAGGCTGAGCTCGATACGTAAACATTGGAAATGGAAATTTGGCGCGCTGGTAACCCGATCGTGTTTTTTTCGTTGGACCTCTTTCGGATTTTTGGGCCATGAACGAGTTGCGTAACTTTGTAGAGCTTTTATATGGCAAAGGGTGAAAAGGAAATAATACGAATTACCACATAGTTAAGGGGTAACCTTGTTTCCTTTTGAACTACAAAGCAAGTAAGGGACTGTTAAGATAGCTCAGTCATCTCCGCCAACGATAAATTTTAATTACACCAAGATTAGCTTTATTAAGCTTCAACATCTTATTGAAAAAGTAAATCACTTAATACTGTCACACTATTTATGGTTTTCTAAATTAATCACAAAATACTTTTAAATTTGCTAATGTTTAGTCGTCAACATTAGTATAATTTTAACTACTGAAGTTTTCATTTCATCAGTGCATTCAAATCCAAAACCCGAGTAAAATAAGATGTATAAAATTTACCTTAATAGCCTACCAATATTATTCGAAACATACGATATTAAATTACACCTCGATTTATATGGTTTATTTATATATCATAAACTGTTGTTATGGTATCAGGGTCTCTGTAGCGTACAACAATTTTTAACTAAAAGGAATTGAATCAATAAGGATATCATAAAATTGAGCTAAATATCCGTATTTGCAGAAACGGAAATCAAAGCGCCACTTTTACTTCCTGCTTAAGGCAACAAAGAATTGAGCCGCAGAAATGTTTAGGACGTGTTAGATCTATATTTTCACGTTCACTCGACCAGACTTGCATTTGTTGTGACCTTTATCTGATTAACGTGTAAATTCTATTTTATGTAATAATTGCACATTATGATCAACGATTTCTATTCATTCTCAAAATTATTCCGATGCTATCTGATTATATTCATTCGATATTTTGACGTACTTTCCGTAAGTCAATATTTTGACGGACAAGATGACTATTTTTTTACTTAAGATGAGGTTAATTGATAATTGAATAAAGGATTAATTAGATTTATAATATCGAGTGCCAACCTTGCTTTATCTGGATGTATTTTATTTTGATTAACTGTTCAAACATGCTTTTCGTCCTTTATGACTTCAAGTAATATGGAATAACTTTTATATCTATAAAAATAAAATACCTAGTAACATATGATTCTAAATAATAAAAATCATGCAGGGTCTTTTATTTATACCAATGTAGGGATCTGCTACAAAAATTTTCTTCATTTAATGAAATTTTCAAAAATTTACATTCTATTATCATTTAATAGATTACCCTGAATTCATAAAAAATGCGTTATCTAAGCTTTAGTGTAGATCTGTAATTATTAGTCCTCCTAATATTTGTAAACAATATTATAAGAAAGATAATTAATAGAGAAATTCAGCGTATTTCAACCATAACTTTATTTACATTGTATAATATATATTCGATGCATATTTAGGCGCTAGTCTTAATTTAATAATATAAGAGATAATTTAAAGATTTCAATAGGTTTCATCACCATCACCATTTCACCATCAGGCAATTTATTAAAAGATTTTTCTCGACCTGATACAGTTTTCCTAAATTCGAAAGGACAACTGTACTGAATTATTGAACCTTGGAAATTTCAATTTTTTCACGCACGAAATCATAAAAACCGCCAGTTTTAGGTTATAATACCACAGCCGATATTTAAAGCCTATTCTCGACAAAAAAATATTACCTCGTAACTTAATTCTCGTCGATGCTTTGATTTATTTGATTACGTAATGAGTAAATCACCTAAATAATATTTTAAGGTATTTTTATTAGAGTATTTAAATTGTATTATAAATACTATATAAATAGTATTCCACCGCAATCCGTTAATTGTTAACCGCATCAAAAAGCTAACCATGCTGACGAGAAATAAAAGGAGGAATGGAAGAGAGGAATATCGGGTTTGATATTTTTTATTTACTTTAATTTCCTTCTTTTCAGAGGTACTGTTAATTTTATCCTTGATCCAATATTCCTCTGAAGGGCAATATCAAAAGAACAGGGGCATTTGTTTCCTAAGCATCTATAACTTTTAGAAAAAGCAATTCAGCGTTTCAATATTTGATTATTTACTTGTTAATATTCATATTTACATTTGGAAAAAGCATATCAAAAAATATTCAACTTGTAAGAGAAAACATGCCTTCCAGACACTCTTCTGGAATGATTCGGCTCATTTGATTTCACACGTGAAAACACTGAGGAAAAAAAATATGAAAAAATGCCACTATCAGAATGCGCTGTGTCGTAAAAATATCTCTGATCAGGGAAGACCAAAATTTCAGTTATTTGCGTGTTCTTTCATTTTAATCATCGATATCTGCACGGTCATGGTTTCTTCTTTAATTTACTTAATCTAGAATTTCCAAGATCAAATAGTAACAGGACCATGGAAACCCATGGAAGTACAACGCTAGGGACATAAAACTTACAGCCCTTTTTGCTGCTTCTCTTGAATGTCAGAACATAAACATACGTGAAAGCGACTGTTGAATATGGGAAGCGTGGCATATCATATTTATCCCGGTTGCCCTTCTCCCTCGCGACCCATCGGCCTCTACCGGATGCCACCCGCGGCCGTGAAAATCCACCCGTCTGGATTCGAACTCGGGTCCTCAGTGACGAAGATGGGATACGCGCCCAATTGGAGAGAAATTTTCCCTCACCGCTCGCCAAATTTCTAAATCCCTTCCCCCGTAAAACCAATGCTGGGGAAAAGATTGCAATGTGGAGACGGTAGCCGATGACGTAAAGGGAGTAATGATGGCAAGGAAGTCATGCCGCGATTAGCAGGCCTTCGGTTTCCCGTGGGAACACACGAGGGACCTCGTTATAGCTACTCTTCGAGTGGGCAATGTCAACTAAAGTTGGACGCGCTTTGTTTTATGTACGTACTGATGATTATATCAGAGCAATTTAACGATCTCCGGTGCCTTGGAAAATACGCTGGCAATCAACTACCACTGCATGATTGAGTGATTCATTTTACCTAAAAACGAATTCGACTTTTATTTCTCCATCCTCATTAAATTTCAGATTAATTACCCTTGTTTGTACATCTGGTTACATACAGTTCTCATACATAACGATACTCTTATTCAGAGAGAAGTTGCGTAACAAAATGATGTCGGTCTTTCAAAAGGAGGTTACGGTACCCCTCTTTGTTGATGTTGTGGTTTTTCAAGTGGTGTGTTCAAACAGTGACAGGCAGCTTGATTTAATTGTGAAGAGATTCGTAGTTGTGGTTTTCGATATTTTCACTGACGATAACCTTGCACCTTATCGTTTTATTACGCTCTTTGGAGATCCGAAAACATAGGAAATACCAATGAGTCATTCTCAATAGTAAATTTCCTTCCAATCAGCTTATTAGAGAGTTGTGATGAGATAAGGAAGGCAGGATCAAAACATTAAACATTAGTACGCAGAAGCAATGTTTATCAAAGGGAAAAAGTAGCGTATTTTTATTAGTTCAATCAATGTATGTTATTAAAACATACCTATATATTTTGGGATCACCTGACTACTAGGACTACTAGAACTAGGCTTTCGCATCATTAGGGTTCAGCGCAAAACGAGCTACTAGGTTTTTTAAAGGATATACTACTAGGGTACCGTCTCTTGTATGGGATGCACTTAAGAATAGAAATATTTGACTTCGTCACTACAGTAAACAAAACAAGGCACACGAACTCGGAAAGAATACAAGAACGCGATATAAAGAAAGAATTGCATGACCTTTCGTTTATTTCAGGAAATTTTTCACGAACCATTAAAGAATTTCATAAACATTAGGGTTCAATCAAGCAATGTATATTAAAACTCCCTTAATAAACGCATTTGTGCAGCTCGAGGGATTAATACGTAAATTTGATACGCGGCGTCTAAGTTTGGACGTATGTTATTTTTTATCTCTTAGAATATTTTCTTGACATATGAGCATATTCTATTCAGCATACTTTTTATTCTTAAATATATTTTAGGAAATGTATAATAAAATAATTCAGCCAGCCAATTTTCGTTGGCGGCGGTTAGCATGCTAATCTTCTAACGCTGAGGTCCCGGGTTCAAGTCCCGGTTGAGGAGAAAATCTTTCCATCAGAGTGAGAATATTTGTGAACCTATGTAGTTATGTTTAGAATCATTACTGTAATTATCCAGATAGTGGACTTTTGTGCGGTCTTTGATAATGAATAATAATTTATGATGATATGATTCCTGCCTTTCTGTCAATGTTGACATCGGTCAATTAGCGTATTAAAAAGAGGGATTCACTTCTTGCCAGGTACGTGTTTTCCAATTGCAGAGACGATTTGCATGAGGGGGCGGATGTTGCGTCGTGCGGTGATGAAAGTAAGAAGACCTTGGCCATCTCTTCACGAATCACTTCACAACGGCACGAGATGAGTAAAGCGCACCACCGAGTGATTTCAGCCGCGTTGCGAATACTTGGATAAAAATTATGTAAGAATGGGAGAGCACGGATTAGGATCCCGCTTTCATTTGTTTTTGAAGATCGTAAGAAGCTCGTAACAAAGCGTAAGGAGAGTAACCATAAAGCGATTGACGTTAAAAAAACAAGATCGAGGGGTTGAATCAGTTGTATTTGATAGTGGTTGGATTTAATGGTAGCAGTATAATATTCTACTATCGATGGAGCAAAAAATAGGTTAAATTTCAAAATATTTGATCTTATCAAAATGTAAATCATTTCCTATAATCTTTCTCTGTCCTATTGTCGATATATTAGCGTGATCTGTTCCACCAAGTGTTTACGTTAACACCACGATCTTCCCTTAAGACTTTAGGAGTATTACAGAAAGGAATTTGCGATGACTGCCGGTATTACTGTGTGGGAGGAACATTTTAGGATCGTAAATGCCATATCTGTGAACAGGGATGCAATAAATTGCAGCGAGGCAGCTGTGAGCTAAACGGTAGGGTAGCATACCCCCAAGGATGAGAATATAGAAAGAGATTTTTCAAAAAAATTCATCAGTTCAGAAATTTGAGTTAAAGAACGAGAAGAAATGAACTACAGCAAATAATTTATACATTATTTTGCTCACCTAAGTAGAGTTTTATGGACTCCATGATTCAACGTCTATTTGAAATTAGGATTCATAAATGTAGAGAAGGTTTAAGATTAAATGTACCCATCCAAAGTGTCTAATAAGCGAATGATCAAATCATTTCTGCTGGGATTAAACATCATAAGTTTAAGGTAAAGGACCTCTAGTTTAACAAAAATAGAGAGACATTCGTAAATTTACATTGATGCAAATGAACATTAGTAATTTTGAAGTAATCTATTTACTTTCCGTACATTTCCACACATTTCAGCATAACTTTCAGGATAATTTTCTTCTGGTGCTCAAAATTGCAGCTCGAAGCGAATTTATAGCTTGATTAGTACTTTCAATAGTATATTTTTAATCAAAGACTAAAAATGATTATACTTTTGATTTACTGATTGTAATTTCTTTCTTTGGTCTAAAAGAGAATACGACGGACCAGTACAACATAGAGAAACGTATTAAATATCATGCTTCATAAACATAAAAAGGTAAACAGAAAATTATTTTAACTGTTAATTTCAAGAATATTTTGTTACTCGATACACTTGAAACAGTACATCTGAAACAGATGAGAGGCTGTTGAGAGCAGCAGTCTTTAAAATATTTCTCTGTTATCAATATGGACTACCTTATTATATTCACGATCAACTCGTTAAATACATCGACTTTTTACGGAAAATAAATCAATATATTTTAGATAAAATAGATTGAAAAGATTCATGATACGTATATTTTTATATCAAAAGATATAATGCTTGCCGTTTATACTTCATTAGCAGACTCATAGTGAAATAGATAGTAGTCCAAAGAAACTTTATTTCTCCGTTGCATACTTATTCAGCGATAGGGAATATAAAGAACTCTAGAGTATAATCGCCTATTTATCGTTGAATTCATTCCAATGAAATTTTATACTTTTCGAATACGTTCGTCATAAGTCGATGGCCTTGTAGGTCCATTGCCTATTTTCCACCGCGTCATAATCTTAATTGCCGCTCCCCGACTCTTGAGGATCGGAGGAATGAAGGAAACGCGATATCCAGCGAGAGCAATTTTAACCTCGTAAGAGTTCTACGCCTTTGGGACGGCCTCCCTTTTATTCGACTCCTTTTGAAGCTCTCATCTTATGAAATATGGGTTCAAAAGAAGATGACGTTTTAAAAAGATATTAGCATCAATATCAATGTAATGAAAAACTATAGTGAGACTCAACGATACTGATGTCTATGATGGGTTTAAACTACAACGAAGGACATGAAAATATTTTAATCATGGCAATAAATATGTATATTTAAAAGCGTTAATAGAGGGTATAGTAACTTATAATTTCTATATTGAAAGCTTCGAGAAAAAAGAAACGATAAATTTTCCCATGAGTAACATACCAAAATCCCGCCACAATTTTATGAAACCAAGCCTGCTTACAAATGGTTCATGCGGATTCATACTCCCTAATAAAGTACTAGGGCCCCCACTCTTAAGAATGACATCATTTAAGGACGTTTGCCTCATCGTTTGCCTCTTTGGGCACGCGTACCATGAGCCTTCGAGACCCGCGCAGAATGCGTGGCTTAGCATCTGCTCATTACTACTGGCGTCAACCAACATGAGGTCATACAGAAGAAATACGTGAATTTTTAACACGAAATCTTGTATATATTTCTAGAAGTCTCTTTGTACCTTCATTGAAATAGAAAACAATGTCGTAATATGAAGTATAATGATCGAGAAAAATAGTATAAATTTCAAAATTTAAAATAGAATTAAAATTGATAATTCTTTATTCCAAGTAAAGCCAAAAATATACAGAGCATATTTAAAAGTATTGGATATAGAGAGAAATTATTATTTGTATTGCAGATTAATTCTTCTGGTGAAAAACGTTAAAATGAAAAAAAAACACAATATTAATATTAAATCAATCGTTGATCAGTGAATATAAAAAATAAGGGATGAGTTGAATTAGAGGAATTGAAATTAATTTTCAACACGTTAAAATCAGATTTCTGGTCAGAAATATACAAAAACGTAATTTCTACATATACATATATATCAATACTCACGTACGTAATGATTTTCAAAAAGAAGAATTTTTTAAATTAAAAAAACCTTTGGAGATTTAATCGGGAATAATGAGACATATCATAAATATTCAATAGTATTATGCGCCTATTTTCAGTTAAGTCCGCAGGAACGGTCGGAACTAAAAAAATAATTTAATGTGAACTTAGCGTAGGAATTTATGGGATGCACAAATTGGGGAATTGCTAATTTTATTCAGATCTGACTTCCTCGTTAGGATGCAATGAAGAGAGGCGGTCGTTTGCGGGCCAATTTGATCGTCGAGAAACGAAAAAGACCACGTGCAGAATTCAATTGGCTTTTCGGTAAATTGGAGAGATTTATAGGCTCAACATTGAACGTGGGTTTGACCTCTTTTTAGTACGACTTTGTCTTTCCAGGAACGGGAAAAATGACGCATTGGGCGAGGATGAGGAAATTACTGAAGGGGTAATTATAAGGCTTGCAAATGCTTGGCATCTCTTGCGCCAAGCTGCGAAACCCGAAACTCGCATGAATCATTATTGCCATTTTCCAGTTGCTGGGAAGGAGGGATAGGTTTCGAACCACGGCGCTGAAACCAAAAATAATCTTCCACATTCGGATTGTATGGAGATGTGGCGTCATCGATGACTCGTATCGGGAAATCGCGGAGTGGGAAACAGAGGGAAAACGCTGGATATGTTAGGGTTTCAGCCAATTCAGCCATTTTCACGCAATTCCTCGGAATTCGGTTGCTGCGAAGTGTTTGAGACGATTGGTCTTTAGATCACTCATACGGTAAAAGGGGATTGTGGGTTGGGTTACGAGTTTCGTTTTGTAATTGTTTCTCTTCCTTTTGTGTGATTAATTATACCACTACTACGGTGCAAAATAGTTTTTTATAATATAAATAAATAGTTTTAATAATTAATTAATTTCATTCTAACGGAAAGTATCATACGGCCAGTTCCGAAGTTTAGTTTCGTCATCATGATTACGTAATAAACCGAAAAGTCTTCCGGAGTAAAAAATCAAAATAAAACGTAAACATTTCTTAAAAGTCTCGTTCAACGTGATATTCACCCTTTCCTGGTAGGTATCATTTATGATTGCCATGATCAGTACAACATATTCAGTTTCTCACATATGATCGATCTTAATATAAAGTTAATTATCCAATTTTTCGGTTTAATCAATATCTTCTAGAGACTTGATGTTTTGTGGTTTAAATTTTTGACGATGAGATTAATACATCTTTGTTTAGAATAAATTTCGTTTAATAATAATGATTCTTCCGACCAGAACTTTAGTTTCTAAAAATATCTTAGATTAATAACAAAAGGAAGGGTTAAAAAGATGAGGAAGTGATGACGTAGGAGGGGCTGTACGAACCAGAAGAAGGCGGACCATGGTAGAACAGAATCTTAGGGATTCTAATTGGAAGAAGGTTAGGTGGTGGAACTGGCTATTGCAAGCGGTCTCGTGTATGAAAGGAGCCAATCTAACAATTTCTCCGTTGACGAGAAGCTATTAACCATCTGACTGAAAAGGAACAGCTAGACGGACAATACTAGGACGCCGTTGTAAGAAAGGTGCTGTGGGAAGGACTGAAACGAGGCCCACTTGCCATTGAGGATGATAAATAGATGTACCCATTTCCGTTTGAATAATATAAATTTAATCGCACTGAGTCTTCTCTCCCACATTAAATGATTTAAAAAAGAAAAACTTCCATTTTATTTGCATAAACTTCTCCCTCTAGAGATAAAATTTTTAATAAAGCCTTTATGAAGGCAGTATCGACGCTACATATTTGCCAGGTATATGTCCAAAAGAAAATCGTTTTAAATAGATATATAGATATATCATTTACGGATACAAAATATTTCCAAATTAATAGAAAAATCGGTCAGGCGCTCGTAACCACAAAGAAATCAACAAATGTTGTAATTTAGTCTCCGAAACTAGGTCGATTTATGTTATACATATCCTGATTTATCATTAGAATAGTTTCTTATTCCAGTCAATTTTATCTGCTGAGAAAGGATAATTCATCGCAGTGGCGATAAAAGCTCAAAACACTGACAAGTCAAGTTCTAGTGACATTGAACTCATTTTTAATAAATTTACCGTAGCAAGCCTTATTTTTGTAGCTATCAGTCATATTGACTTGAAAGTATGCTCATATTTCTAAATGTTACTCATAAAATCTTCACCTAGTACACACTGTGACAAACTTCCAAAAGAATAGATATAGAGAACACAGAATCTAAACTAAACTAAAAACTCTAAATAAGCTGAACACAAAATTAGTATCATCTTTTTCCACTAATCAGTATGAAATTTAAGATTGCAAGATATAAAATACCTATTTAGGATTAATTATATTTACAATTTAAGTCAGTCATCAAGATAGAGATGTGCATTTAAAATTCATCAAATAAGTAGCACGATTGATGTATCTGAAATAAGAGAATTAAATTGGCAAACGCTCTTTCAAATGAGTCAAGTAGGAATACATTACAAATACCGTAGTATATGGAGGTTTACCACAAAAGGATCTCGCACATCTCTTTTTAAAGAAGTACTTTCGCTCAACTGGAACAAATTCCATTCGCTGGCTTCAAATCGGGGCGGATGGTTCATTTTGACCTAGTTGCGAGCCGCAACTCTCCATGAATGAATCGTTTGCTGGGAAGCTACCTTTTGGGGTTACGCTAGCAAACGATTAATCAATCAGCAAGACTATTTCTTGGGTTGGGGCAAGGTTTAATATGTCGCAGTGGCTGAAGGTCATGAGTACGGTCTGTCATGTAGTGGGTGGCCCACTGAAGACGTGACCGATTCTTGTCTTTTGATGTTAACTATTAGGAACTCTTGGTGAATTCCAGGCTGAATTACAGCTGTCGAAAATGAAACATTCCTTCGAATGAACCTCATTACAAACATTCCTTAAATGATAAGCTTTTCATCTTTTGATTGGTGATATAATTCCAGGATAATCTACCGACTTCTTCAATCATAATCTTAAATGCAAAATACACCCCACAAGAAACTATAAATACGGTATTTTACGTTATTATAGCCTTAATCTCGTGTAAAATATCTCAATCACGCTATTATGATTTCGGTGGATTGAATCACAAACAACAGTCTGGAAAAAGGCCGTATTTAATCTATTTCACTAGAATTAGTCCTTTCGAAATTATATTCTCGATCGTCCAATGAACACGAAAGAAGTTTACGATTGCATACACTTGCTTAATCCTCTTAATAAGCTTTATCTATCAATTAAATCTAAAAAATAGCTTCTTTTGATTTTTATAACAATAACCAATGTCTAATAATTAAAGTATTGAATGATGGATAAGAAAATTATTCTCTTATTCTTAATTATTTCTAAAAGAAACTTCTTGCAAATAACTGTTCCGCTAAATTACTTATTATCAAATCTTGAAATCTCTCTAATGGAAAGAAAAATCGGTCTCTTGAAATCGGCCATTAATAATTTTACTTAATATGTACGAACATATTTTATGTTGCAACTGAAATGAAAACAAACTCGCTAATAATATAGTTTTACTGTATCTAAATTTTAGTAAAAATATAAGATATCGTTATTTAAAAAGAGTGATATTATCGTTACTAATCAGAATCAAAATCGTACCTTAAAATAATGAAGAAATACTGTTAATATATTTGTAATTAAAACCAATAATAGAAAATGATAAAATGGAAATAATTTATCGAAATGAAACGATATAACTAACTAACGATATAACTAGCTAACGTTTTCGTAAAACTCTTTCTTGTCTCAATCACATTTCATTTTTCAACCACTGACACTAAGTAAGAACTAAAAATCTGAAAAACTGAACCACTGAAATTATTACTTTTACGAAAATTGTTTATTTTTTCAGGATTTTTCATAAATTTCGTAACATTAATCATCTAATGACCATTATTAGAGTGAAGATGAAACTTTAAACGAATATTAGGAAATTAGACATTTCCAACTGATTGGTTTTTGGGAATCAAGAGCGAACGATGACTATAACATTCGATTTCATGATTTGTAATCTTGCGAGCGAATAAGCTGACCTTGTTTGCTGATTCGAAAACACGGCATGCGTGAATTTAGGTGAAATCATATCGGTTAGAGCAGCCGTTCTGAAAGTGAAGTATTCTAGTCCCAGCTACAACATCGGTACACTTTTCTCGCACATTTTTCTTTCTGGAGCATATGAAGTCGTTTAAGTCCAATACTTATAAAAACAATTCCCGAAATTCTTCTAGCTGAATTAATGTTGTTTATGGACTTGATTGGCAAACGCAAAATATTTCCAAACAAACAAGATCATGGCTGTTCCGTTGATTTATTTGAAATACTTTTTCTTTTAACTCGGAAAAATCTAAAATAATGCTAAGAGTGACACTATGAAAGTTATTTTGCACTGTAAAGGTTATCTCTATAACGTTATATAATTGTATATATATATATATATATATATATATATATATATATATATATATATATATATATATATATATATATATATATATATATATATATATTATTTACACGGTTTAACCTGATTGATGTAATGAAAGAGTTATTCTGTAAGTAGTAATTTACCCGGTAGCTTCCCACCGGTTATTATATTACCGGTTGTTATTATATTATAAGAAAGTAATTCTCAGGATGAAGTAACAAAAAATTTTAAAACTTCTATTTATTATCTTCTTAGAAATCTTTCTTATATTTGAACCGCTCCCTTACTTAAGTAATTGCAACCTGGAGCAAGAATATAGTTAATGTATTATAGTTAATGGAATAGAATTATAGTTACCGAATGGAATATTTGTTCGTTTCTCCGAATGAAACTGAGTTATTGGCACCATTGAGAAGGGTGATATTCGATATCTTAAGATGAAAAAGAAGAATTGTGACAAACAACTAGAAGCAACTGGAATAGAGTAGATATAGCAGCCTCACTTGTTCAGTATACAAAGGATTAGAGGAGATCTTTTGTATTTTCTATTTATAGTCGCGCCTACGCATCATAACAGGATAATTGAGCTGCCATTATGGAATGAATAGAGAGAAAATGCGTCCCATTAAGTTCATCAAGAGTAGTTTTATTCTGAAGGGACTTTTCTGACCTCACAAACAACACACGTATTATGATCGAGTTGAAATTCTTCACAATAGTGAGCGCTATTTAATATATTGATGATATTCGCATTATTAAGATTTTATCTTAACCTGCTTTCTATCCATGGGATAATCCATATACATTTTCCATATTTTAAAAAGGACAGATTCAGCATAGAGTGGGAGAATTTATAAATAGTTTTAATACTGATATTATAATAATTGCATTAATTTGTATTAAAACAAGACAATTGTACTCGCAGTGGCATATACCTCCACCTGTTATTCTGGAAAAACAATAAGCAAAGTTAAACTGGGCTAAATAGAAGAAAAAATTTGGCAGAACGACAATGAAGTTACAGTTATCGAATTTGATCTTTTAAGTCAAAGTAAAAGTAGAAATTTCGGTTAAAAACCATAATTAATATTGATCCGGTTCGCTAAAAAGTATCAAGGTGTCATATTTCCATATCCATCGATATTTTTGATTTTTCTTTCGATTTATGTAATAGTGATCATCCTATAAACCTTGAGACAAGCAAGCGATATTTTTAAAGCTAAAAAATTGAGTTTTATACATTAATATTATTCCAAATATTTTAAAATGAGTCGTTCTCAAACGTAGGGAGAAAGAAAAGAATGTAAGCAGACAATATATAGTTGAAATACGGCGTATTTCTTCTAAGTTTTGATTTTTTACTGCAATCGAGGATAATTTTAATAGCTCCCCCATCACAACGCTCATTTGATGAATGACAATCAAAATATTGCCTCGGGCTCATTATCGCGTCCTCTGAAATAATTTTATAGAACTTCTATAAGCACCTGTTGCTCGTTCATTTGACTCCGAGAAGCGAAAAAATAAATAATATTTCCATTCATCTCTCTAAAAACAATTTACCATCAAACAGTTTCTTCTGAGTGAATTATTTTTGGGCTCGAGATTAAGTAACCTCAACCAGAAGCAGATAAATTTTCTTTTCTAAATTAATGGGAAAATGTAAGATAAGTGATAATTTTACTCTCTAAAGATATTTTCCTTTGTGTCTCCTCAAAAAATTACCCGTAAAGTACTGCTCGTGGGGGAGAGGTTCATGCCTCCTTGAGACATACACTGATTTGGAATTCAAAGAGAGTATCCTCAGCCATTCCTTCTCAGTCTTATCACAACCCTTGAAGGGAACCTGTCGATATGTACAACCGGTAAGACTCCACGGCTCACAATTTACGAGCCGCGTGAAAAACTACGCGATTTACCATCAGCACCTAAGAACTCTATTAACTCGAGGCTGTGGTTAAACGAATCGACGTAATAATTCTATTCATTCAACGAATCTGATGGAAAAAATCGTAATTGGAAAGGCACGGCTACTTTCAGTGGATATGATATATACTCCACCTCAATCCGTGCTTCGGTAACGATGAATGAGCACAGGCAATAGTTGGCGAGGGATGGATATGATGACTGTGAAAGAAGAGAGCAATCGAAGGAGTGAGGGGATGGGTTTGAGAATCTCTCTTGTCAATGAGAAACCCGCCTTCGTTAAGTGGGGGACGTTGCCGGGCATTAAATGTAAATTGCTGTGTCGTAGTTCCTTTGTCAGTCGAGTGTTTCTCTCCCTGCGCACGTTTCCTCGCAACCATCACCACTCCATGTGACATGCGGATACATAACCATTATTTTGAATTGCCGCCAAAATATTTCGTAAAATTATATTAAGTCATTACGCTTATTCGTTGATAGCTGAAATTACATTGATTTCGATATAAATCGTACTATTAGACCGATACGAATGAATCGCATTTCAATTAAAAACACCTCACTCAGTGTAAATTTATTATTACTAACTATCAAATAATAAAATGTAATTTATTATCGAATGATTAATTTACTTTAATTAATTCATCATTTAATTTTTGTATTGGTGAATTTACACTGCGTCAGCTCAATGCCATGTCAAAAGACGGCCGCTAAAGCAAGTCTGGGACAGTCGATTTGAATATTCATTAATATATTGTGTACATGAAGTGGTTGAAAATGTTATCTCACGCATTAATTAATTTTTCCTCGGTCATGCACATTGGCTTTTATTATTTTCACACCCCCTGAGGTATATGTTATACTGAATTTACATTGGAGAGACTTCATCAAAGTACATGACTATTGCTCTGTAGAATTACACTAAAAAGATTCTAGCTCAGAATAGAGAAAAAATTATCAATTTTTAGCTGGGTACGCTTTTTAGCCTTCAAAAAATATTTAGGGGAATTATAAGAATTATGTATGCATTTAGCAGATAAATTTGAAGCCACCTTAAAATATTTTATATAAGAGAAATATTGTCATAAAAATTTTATGATAGCTGTTTTTCATTTTTCCACGTGGAAGGAGATTCTCGAAAACTAATTAGAATACCTAGAATAAAAGAACGCGGATAATTGAGAAATTAGGAGATTAATGTGATAACTCCTGCGTTAATATAACCTCTCGGGAACCAGAGTTGATGATAAAAATTCCTAGACATCGGATTAATAATCCAAAAGGTTCCAACAAGAAAAATTCAACTCATGTCTATTAATTCTTTCAAATTTTTTAATTTTAAAATTCTACTAGAAAAATATTAAACAATCGGCTAAATATATAAATAAGACGGTTATTACAGTTCTACTTCGTCATTAAGCCCAAAAATTCATTGGTTGTAATCTCGTCCATTCATATTATTCATATCAGAAATTGTGTGCTTGTATGAAAATTTCCGATGATAACTGAAGATTTGAATGGCCGTTGTAGAAGTAGATTTGAACTCTCCATCCTCAATATCCCTAAAACAATTATCAATAGACAAAAGATGGAAACTGGAAATTCAATTCCATTCTCTACATAAATATTAAATATTAACATCGTTAATAACATTTCCTAATACTCGAGTTATATTTCTACATTCAGGTTTATATTTCAATTTTTTCTATTTCCCTTTGTAAACGATTAGTTTAACGAAATTTAATGTACGTTTAAGAATTATTCGAGCATAATTACCAAAAAATATTTATCATATATTCAAAAAAATTTAAAAAAAAACAATATTATCAATTCGATTTTATATACATGGATTACGAAGAAAGATATTTATGAATTTATAAAAATTGTAAATAAATAAATTATATTTTTACCCAAAAAAATACACCCTCCTGTTTTAAAGAAACCATCAAGCGCTCACTTTGAATAATTTGCTCGTTTGCGTGAATTCTCGACTTAAATTTTGATTTCAAAACCTCTATGAGGTCAAAACGTTTCCAAGCGAAACCTCAAATGTCACAATAATAATGATCTGTTTTTTTGTGATTTAGTTTGGTGTTGCTTTTTAAACCGTGGCTTTTTCAGTCTCCATAAGACTTTCGAGCGCTATGTCATGCGTCCGATGGTTGGAAGCGGATATGTCAAAGTGGAAAAACGCGGAATCGCAGCTTTGTTTGAGGGAATGCACTGTTCGATGGAGGAGATGTGATAATCGTGATTACGAAGTGGCGACCTCCACACAACGAGGATGTCATGCGCGAGTGCAGACGGCACCAGATAAAGAGGGCCGACCGTTTCAAAAGGGCATATCGCGTGGAACATCAAAAATATTTACAAATCGATGGTTTTGTGAGGATGATTCTATGCGTAGAAAAATTTCGTCGTTCTCGTAAATTAATTGGGAACGAGCAAGAAGATTGCTTTTGAATCCTTCTCAAATAATATCCGCTGTTCATAATTTGTATGCAATTACCTATTATAAAAAAATCGCGCCAGAATGAAGGGTAGCAAACCAAAATTATTGTGGTAGTATTAATGAGTTCTTATCTTTATTTCCTTATATTTTATACGAATGCAAGTTTGTATTTCTGTTTGGGTTTATATCCTGCTAGGTTTACATGTTATACACCGAAAGTAAATTATTAATCAAATCATAAAGTTTAAAGCCGATCTAAAATTAAATTGATATTTGATGAGACTAATTGGCCTTTAAGTTAATATTAAACCTCACCTTAATACAAATATTATTAAAAATATTTTTTTACTTTTTAGATTTTGCATAGAAGTTTCTAATTTATAAATTAGATCTACTACTTACATCGATAATATCGATACTTCTTACATCGATACATCGTCTTATTCTTTCGGTTCCGAAATGAACTAATTATCTCTATCGAAAATATCCTTTCGAACGCTAATACAAAATAGAAAAGGATAAAGTATAGGTGAGAATATCCTTACATGGTGAGTTCGTGCGACTTAATCTGAGAGGTTAAAAAGGAATGAAAAACAGAATCTTGACTGGAACTCGAACTAGGTTCACCAATTCAAGGATAGATATTATTACCACTACATCAATAACTGTTGCGGCGTTTAAGTTTCATAAAGCATTATCTCGAAGTATGAAGTTGTTGTGGATAGCGTACCTGTCCGAAAAATACGATCCAGGCTCGAGTTCAATCACGTCGTTATTTTTCACTTCTATTTAACCTAGTAAAGTGAATAACTTAAGCATGAATCAAATGATCTGTTATCAAGTTAGTAATTTATGTCGCTAGGAACATGTTTATCCATTCTAAATACAATTGCATTTGCAACCGACTATGATTATTAAGAGTGTCCAAAATTAACATAATTAGTGCTATAATAATTTTAAAATTCCGAAAGCGTATTGGAGAAATATCCTTCCACGAAATAACGCCTTAACTTATAGATTTTATAAAAAATTCTAATTAAAAGTATCGACCACTGATTTAAAGGATTTGAGTAAACTTTATCTATAAATATCTACAAAATATCAATTTAAATTTTAAAATACAGTATAATTTTATTATTTAAAAATCTGTTTTGATCATTCTTTCATTTTAGGCTCATCCGCAAAATTAATCTTAAATGACTCCTTGAGCATTCAATCACAATTTTAAGTTCAATAAAAGAGGAATATAAATTTTTTCAGAATAATTAATTTTAGATTTTGGTATAGGAATGTCCCGATTGGCAACAGAATATCAACAGATGATTTACTGATTGATTTCTATCAAGAACTCTTTCCATCATCTAGCTGAAACTCATACACACTTCATCATCTTCCATTTTTTTTTCTCGTTCGAAAATATCAACATGAATCAATATCAATATCAAATACCAATTTTAGAAAGGCTTCCAAGAGCACGGAGGAATATTTCGGATTTAAAAATTACCTCTGGCGAACAATGAGGAGGATGCATACGAAGCCAAGGCCGACTTGTTCCAGAAATTCCTTTGGTGCGATCGTAAGAGATTCCTTCGGCGAATTCGTTTACTCGTTTTTTGGCTTCGCTTGTTCAAGGCAGCTGCTCGAGTCTTTGTTTGAAGTGATTGAAATTTCCTCTTTCGTCCTTACGCTGTTTCCTTTCCCGTCATTAGCTATCGGACGGGCGGACGGGTGTTGAATCTTTTTAAGCCCAAGTGACGGATAACGAGTTTCCCTATTAGAACTCCGCGGTCTCGATTTTTCTTCCCGGTGATAAAAATGTTTTACTTCATAAAACCGAGGCGATAATCTCCTAAAGAAATTCCTTGCCGTAAGAAATGAGACAGTAAGAATCGTATTTTAAATTAGCTAGCTACAGAGATTCCACCATTCAATAAAAAGCAATTTTAAACCAATTCACAAATTTTGAAAATCCGAAATATTTTTTTTCCGAAAAATCTCGTAAATTTATCAAAATTTATTAATAATTATTTTCTAGGTAAATAATTTTTTCTAGCAACCTTAATTTTCTGTTTGAACATATTGACTCATTCGACTTATACAAGGAATAGAACTTTAACGAGGTTGATATAAGAGATAGGGCATTTAAAGCACTCTACATTAAGCTAAACGAGTAATTACGGATTTCCTGTTTCTCCGAAGTACGCTACGCTTATCTTTTAACAATTATTCTATTAATCGAGAATTTCCGAGAAAGGATCGATTAGTTAAGTATCCAAACACCTCACCAGAATTTTTATTGACCCTCTTTCAATAAATTTAAGGGATTATACCAGGAAATATTGAGGGGGTGACTAACTACACTTAAAGTATAATTACTCGATTTATCGAATTAAATACGATTTCTTAATCTTAGTTTCCAAAAGAAATATATAATGAATACATGCAATAAATCACGAAGTTTTTCAAGTTTGAACATTTATGAATAAGATGCTGGAACAACTCCTGATATATTTATAATAATAAAGGATACGAAAACGATCTGAACTGATCAGGATTGAGCGTCTTAACTCTCCATGATTTTCAAAGCAAAGATATCCACATATCTAATATAAAATTCAGTAAATAAATAATTAAGTATGTTACTACATGCATATATTTGTTTACTTTCACTATTTTTGTGAGGTTAAGCCAAACTGGCCGCTTCTACTTCTAACATTTACTTCAAATGTTCAAGTCCATTATATAAATTATAGCGATTCATAAATTAAATCTTTCAAATGTAAGATAAGACGTTTTAATCGATGATTTGATGAATTATTTAATTTGATAAATAGCAGAAAAAAAGGAATTGTAAATTTTTATCCTTATACATAGGCCTACATAGCTACAAGCTACGACATGGGTGTCTTGCTACGAAGTACGATATATTTTTGGAAGTTATCCTAATTGAATTTTAACATTTTTATAGATGCAGTAATAATATTTAAGATCGGTTTATCCTTAGCCCAAAACTTAAATTTGTTTATGTTGAATTCGAACGATATAAAAGTATCACAAAAGTAAGACTATCACGATGATGCTATATTACATTCCGCATCACAGTAAAAGCTTTATTAAAATAAATAATCAAATAAATAATAATAATATAATATAATAATAATATAAAGAAGAGTATAAGTAACTCTGGAACGAAAATAGATTAGAACATTGCCATTATATTGTATATAGCAATTAGTGCAATAGCAACGAAAGAGAATCAAAAGCTCAAGTCAATAATTCTGTACCAATAAAACCGTGTTGATTTGATTATTATATTCATTTATCCAAAACTGTAATCTCTTAGCAACCATGTGCGAATTTCGTCAATGTCAACAATCGCAAAAGTCAAGGCAAACAGTTTGAGAGCCGTATAAAGAAGTAAAGGTGTGAGGGAAAGAAGGGAGTCTACGCACTAAAAGCCGATGACGCCATCAGGACAGGATATAGAAAATTATTCCAAGGCTCGGTGAAGCGCGCGAGCGAATGAGTGCGTGAGGTTCTATCTCTGCAGGAGAACTCTTGGATCGAGTGGACCGATTATTCAACGCACGCGGAATTTCTACTTACGTGCCCATATCCACAGAGGGCTCTCTTTTCACAAATTACGAAACGATGATATGACGGTAACGATTCCTCATCGATTTTTTTCTGGTTTTCCTCTCCTGAAAGTGAATGTTGTCCTTCAGAATTCGTGTGTTATTCGTAAAAACCTCTTCGTTTTCTACGTCTTTTTTCTCGGAAATTAAAGGTTTCAAACATTGAAGAGGTGATGAAATAGTTGTTTGTATCGTCTTCATACAAGGACTAAGTTTTTATTATTTCCAGGATAATAGCAATATATTTAATAAAAATAATCCTGGTTATACATCTTTAATTGGAAATAATTTAGTTAAGTAATGATCACATCGTATTACTGTTTCAATTCGTAATGCCACTCTTTAAAAAAATTTAACTCCTTTATAAGAATTCAGTTTACTTTCATAATACTTCTGTTACTATCTTTTCTCTCCAGCCGTTTTCACTCTAAATTTTTTGTGACATTTGTGTTTATCATTAATATCTCCGATTTCAGAATTTTTTATTTCCTTTGGGAAACCAGCAACTATTTGTTAATATTATCCTCATTTATTACTGTACCTGATTTCGAATAATTTGATTGGATTCATCAGAGTGTAAGAAATATGTGTATCTGGGTATGAATTGAAATAATTATCAAAAAAGTTTCTATTAAAAATCATCTGAATTTTAGTTTCACGAATTAATTTTTTAGCTTCATAATATATATAAGAGTGATAGAACGAAAAACCAACTATACAAGAACGCATGAAGATAAAAAAGAAAATGCAATGATTTTATAATTCTAAAAGTTTTTAAACAGCGTGATGGGTAAAGTATTATTATCATAATTATAGACATATAAGAAATAGTCTACCATAGATTATTATAAGTCTCATTATATATTTCGTTGCGTATTGTTATCTTTACAAAATCAATTAATTGATGAATGGACGTTACGATCCAAGATAAAAATATTATCCCTCTCTCGTTCTACGCACTCAAAATATCAATCCCGAGATAGTTATAATTCAACAAGATTTAGATAGATCCTTTTTGAAATTTTTAAATATGATTGGGATGAAATTATTATGATGGCTTTTATCTGAGATTATGATCCTAGAATTTCAGCTTTATATTGAAGTATTTCTCTTAAAAGTAAACATTAGAGTTTTATTTGTTTCGTCTAGCTCGTTAGAAACTTTAGTGCACTGAAGCTTTGGAATTGAAAGTGATTTTTCTCTTCCTCCCCACAGGTCCGTCGTGGGCCCTCCTGGACGACGACAAACAGCCCACGTTCCTCACAGCGTCGGTGGGCGAGTCCGTCGTTTTCAACTGCCAAGTGGAGTTCCCTCACGATATAGTCATCCCTTACATCCTCCGATGGAACAAGGAGGTAAAGGGAGGGGAAGGAAGGAAAAGGGTGGCGTGTTGAGGAACGTAATTGGTACATCAAACGGAACCCGTGAGCCGCTTCACGCTTCCGTGAACCACACCCCCCCAAAATCTTTGCACGACAAACATTTTTCCGATGGACCTCTATTTTCACGCATCAACTTGTTCGTCACATCGTTAGCTCTAAATTTTATAGGGTTGAATACGGATCCAAATGAAGGAACCGGGATTTTAACATCGATTGAGGGTGGCGACGTTCTGTAGGACACTAAAACATCAATTTAAATCGAATAAGATTTAAACGCCGAACAGTTCGAATTGCACTTTATGAAAGTTATATAATTGTTACAGTGAGTTAAAGCTCATATCTCTTTCACTTTATTTAGGGTCTGTCTAAATAATACAAACATTACAAGGCATCAAAATTGGTTGTTTTGGTTTTGCTACCTTAATTTAGTGTAATTCGTCTGAATTTTTCATCGGTAATCGCACTTTGATTCGTATTTTTGATTCTATAACATTTTTATTTTATTTGAGCTCTACATAATGCATATTAGGAATACGATTTTACAAAACTTTTTACTTGATCCTTGTAAAAAGAGTTTCATTTATGTCATCATAAATACCAACTTTAAATGCATCCCTTTAATTTTTTCGGTAAACACAGTCTTCGATGTTCATTTTAATTTTCAATAATTATCAGTGGAATATCTATAACTTGTGAACACTCCGCGTTTCGTAATATAGCTAACAATTCACTCGAATGGCCGAAATTACGTCACAGATGTTTACCCTCCCTTACGAAAACAGATGGGGAATCTTGCGGCACGCATATATTTTGTAAATGAGACTATCCGAATGCTGCGTATACTTATCTGTCCCTGACAGCCTACGATGGTAAAGATAAAAATCTATTTCAGGACGGTTTCAAAATTGAACATAATTTCTATGATTCAATAATCTAACAACTCCTTAGATGTGATTATAAAAACTGTTTACCGCTATCAAAGAACTGCATTTCCTAAATCATTATTCAAGAAATTAATCTATTTTGAGTATGTAAAAGCAAAGTATTACGGGATGCTGCGAAAGTAAATTAAATTACTATTCGCCAAATGAAATAAGTACAAATTTGGAATGTAGATGTAGATATTTCCAAGGTTTGCCAACGATTATACTGCTTCGGTACAGAATACTGGAATGGTAAAGCCATTTTTTTCATTTACGTATTTATTATCTTCAACAATATAATGCATCATTGGTGGTCTAATAAGTGTCAATTCCTCGCTAATATCTCTTTTAAATATATTCAGGTAATTTATAAACGTTCTGCGACCTCACTATTTACACGCGGAGAAAGTGTTGCTGTTTTCATCGCGAAATTGAGTCGCGTCTAACAACAGCCGCCGGCTTTTTTTCGCTTTCACCCTTCCCTGCGACACTATTGCTTTTCTGTGGGAAAGTTCACAGTCAGCTGTCAAAACAATGCGGGGAATTATAGGCGACTGCAGCGACAAATCATTGCGTGACCCAATTGAGTACGAAAAAGGGAGAGTTTGGCAAAAGTGTAGGGGTATAGACTAGAGGAAGCGCCAAGCATGAGAGTTCTTTTGTTTCAAATTCTAGCCAAAAGAGAGCTCGGACGATAGGTCAAATGAGATTCTGGGGTAATTTCCCACGTTCAAGTTCCAGTTTCTATTACGAGTTTTTTTATTATCAATCCGCTAAGAATTTAAGTTATTTTTCATTTAATGTAATCGATACATCGAACTCTATTTACTCGATATAATCAAAATATCGATATATTGGCAATTAAAGAAGACTCATCTCTCGGAACTTTTATTTGATTGGATCGTGAAGGACTGTTTGTAAACATCCATCGATTGTTTTCGCGTTGTCCAAAAATTCCTCTTGCAAGTTTGCTTTTAAGACGATATTTTAAGTCGTAAATTTCATCTTCTTTTTATGCTAAGGCGGAATATTTAAATTTGTGCTTCAACAACTAGACTTTAGAGTTAATTTTTTTGGGAAGGACAATTTATTTTAGAGGTCAAGGAGTTGGAATCTGGGTATATGGGCTTCTTCCAAACATCAAATCGTTACAAAGCGTGTTATGCCGATTTAAGATAAGAAAAAAGTTTTACTCATCGAATAAAGTTATTATCTCTTTTGAAATGCTTAGTATTCAGTTCATCCAACTTGTTCACTCACTTAATCCGCTGACTTCCGCATTGTATTATATTGAAATCGCTGACGTACATATTGTGCGTCATCGATTTATATCGCAATCAATAATAATCGTAATTATTGCTATTTAAGTGAAAGTGCTTGATACTTCCTTCCAGAATCTATTCTTACTTATTCACCAAAAACTTATAAATTTTTACTCTATGTCTCACGTAAGATTCGTGTTTCTCCTTTTCAAATGAACAACGTTTTAGCAAATGGACGATTATTTTTATAGTCGTCTTTTTAAAAGCCATACTTTTAATTCGCTATGATTATATCATCAAACCTTTTCAAGGTGTGTACAATGAATTCTCATAGTTACAGTCTATTTTATCCCTTACGACCTCTAATAGCCTTAACATAACGATCTTTTTGTGGGACAACTTTTTTTAATGGCCTTGATCATACACAATGCTAGTCATTTCTGAGACTATAACTGTCCTCTGAATAGAGTATAAGCGATGAAAAGCGTGATTTTAAATGCCCCGTATATATCTTCCAAACCCTCCCCCCCTGCCCTTGGTGATAACGAGCAGTAGATTCTATTCCCGGTCCATAAAATAAAAGCTCGCGTTTGATTCGGGTCGGAATTTAAGTTTACCGCATTATCAGCACAGTGCTTTTGTCGACTCATCTCTATGAACACTCCATACATTCATTTCTCCAACGAGATGACTCACGTAATGCAAGAGTTTCATACGATTCGCTCAACTGTAGCTTTTTGCTGCATTTCTCCATCTCTCTTAATTATTATTGCGCTCTTCCCTCTTGACGACGTACGCTAATTTGAAGGATGACGACTTTAGAAACATTACTCAGATGTTGCATGAATAACGTTCACGACATGTAAGGGAATTCGTCGCTTTATGAAGATTTTTCATCCGATTCTATAGAGCTTAGATACGAGATATTTTGATTTAATCACGTTCATTCCAAACACCATAACTCAGGATGATTGTTATCGATAGTAGAGGATTTTAGCACCGTTAAGAATGCTATTGCTATTGCTATTGTACTTTGGATTCATTTTATATTCAACTAAAATATCATCTCAATATCCAAAAAATCATCACGATTATTTTAATCGTCTCCAAGACGTAAAACGCATCTTGAACGAAGGTTTAAGTTGCTTAGCTGTAGCTAAAGCTAGAATTAACGATAAATAAAAGTAAATTTTGCCTTACACTGCATTCTTTTAAATGAAAGTTTTTTAATTCCTGCAAATTTTTTTCAAATTCGTGAATCGAGTTGGAGATTTGTTTTGTTGAGAGGTCCCGAAACTCTTGCTGAGAATGGACGTCTAAAACTAAAGCTTTTCCTTTCTACGACAGTTTCTATTTTGAGACACGCAGAAGTCGTATGAATGTAAATAAGGTGAGCGATGAATCTATTCCTTCAGTCTCCGGAAGCTATAACATATTCTACAAGGCTAATCATTTTATTTTCGCTCAAATATAGCGTAATCTGTTTTTTTATTTTTGAGTTTAAAATCTATTTACTATTTTTAAACATGCATAGAGAATTTTATTCTTAATTTAAGTTCATATCATAGTCTTTTTCTCAAAAGAAAGAATCCAAATCTCCTCATATAATTTCAATCCTTAAAGATTTATACAGCAGTGAAATTAGGATGATTTTAAAACGAGTGTGTTAATATTTCCGTGAAAAATCATACTCTAGACATAAAGGCAAATTATTTTGAGAGCATTCGTTTATCAATCATTTAATGTTAAGACCTGAAGCTGACTGTTACTAACTGGAGATGGTATGCTGATATTTTTATCGCAAACATCAATTCTTTAACTTTTTAGTAGAACGGAGAAAGATTTCTTTACTGCTATGTTTAAGATGTTACGGTGTTAAAATATCGGTCTCGGATATCCTAATGTTTACTCGCAGAGAAATTCTTCTTCATTTTAATTTTCCACCAAATGATTCCCATATTAATAAATGATTCTGATCCTGAGTCTTCAGTGCAGAGTTTTAATGATGAAAAAGAAGGAAATATACATACATATATATTTCTATCCAATAATTACGCGAACATGACGGAATTTTATTTAATTTTACCCTATTGTATATTCAGGAGAAATTATTCCATAATATTCCATTCAGGAGAGGAATATTCCACAAAAGAACATTTCCATATCGTAAGAACGTATTCCATTAATTCGAATCCAATTTCCTTCATTTCTGTGTATAAACTACTACGTTGATGGAAAATGCAAACTGTTTTTGCTTTACGTCAGAGTTTGCAAGAAGCAATGAAGCATTGCAAACTAACGGACCTTTGTTATTAATTACGCTTTTTTGTGAAAATTTTCCTTCTCGTAACTCTTATTTCCTTCCTTAAAAGCTTTTATGACTCCTCAAATAAAACGATTCAGAGAATCAAATCGAACTAATTGTACAACAGCGGAAAACATTCTGTCGAGTTCCTTTATTCAGAGAAATACGTATATCATCCAATGAGTGCAATAATTTTTGCCTTATCATTTTCAAGTTCCCATGATGTTTGAGTTTGAGGAGTGTGATATACTCTTAAATTGTAGAATTTGAGAAATATAGGACTCATCGATCTTTTAAGTTTTAAGGAGACTACGGCGTCTTGCGCTCACCGAGTTCAACGGACTACTAAGGAAGTGGGTGGGTGGCAGAGACTGTCAAACTGCCCGCTAACCTTCTTTCCGAAACTGCATTTATGACACGAACACTTCATCCGTCCTCGTTGAGAGAACAACTGATGGAAGCTATAAATCTCGTGAATTCCACGATGCATATCATCGTAGACCACCAAATAAAACAATTTAGTAACCATCGTATATAGCAGAATAAAATTGAGACTTTAAGACGATTAAAATTTGGTTTCGTTTAACTGTTTTTCACATGACACGTAAATAAAACACGTCCTAAGCTTTCCTTATATCTTGCAGATGAATGAATTTTTTGGCCCCGATATATTCACCATCATTATAATATGGGGTTCTACATCCCGTTGCGGGCCTTAGTTTCCTCAATTATATAGGTCCATTCAGCTCTAATTTTTGTTTTCACGGTACATTAACAAAGAAATTAATTGTTTACGTTGTCATGGCCTCGATTCAGTTATCTATTCTAAACTCGTTTCCTTTATTTTAACGTCCAAAAAGAACAAGTTCACTTCCTTCTCATTAATGCGATATCCAACATAACCTAAAATATCAGCATGAAATGATATCTCCTTATAATTTAAATAAAATTTAGAAGCGCATTTGAGCAAGAAAAAGTGAGATAAAGGGGTTAAGGTAGACATACCACGGACAGGCCGCAGGACTGGAATAATTTGCTTAATAAGAACAATTGACCGGATCTGGGTTCGAGCCTCGGTTCTATCAGATTTTTTTCATGTCATTCACATTTTGAACCAATACAGAAATCTTTCTATTGATAAAAATATCTTGCAATATTTTCAACTATATTTTCAGATATACTTTACATTAACAAAAAATAAAAACAATATTGAAGATCCAAGGCTTCAAAATACATTAAATTAAAACTAAAAGAACACAGTCTCAAACTATTCAAAAATTAGCTACATTACTACGGTCTTAGTTTATTTAATGTTTTAAGATATTTAAAGAGCAACATTATCATATTTGTCTTCACAGAGAGGCTGAGGGAATTCGCTTTCGAATAATTTGTCTTCAGCCCTTTAGATTTTTCTTCATAGCTCTATAAGCATTAACTATTATTACTATTTTACATTTAACATATGTTAACATGAAGATATAGTAGTAATTCTCATAAGTTCTCAAAGCGATAGTCTAAATTTTCCACAAGCAAATGTTCGTTATCTGAAACCACCAAATTGGAACTTAACCTTAACCAAACAGAAATTAATAGTTGTCGGGCTTAGATTTACTTCTCATCTATCGCTATCAATCTTACATTCTATCGTATGCAAGACGCAAATCATTTCAAGAAATGTATTCTAAAATAAGGTTATGTCTAATACGATGCTAGTAGGGACACAAAACAATTTGATTTGAACGCATAGTTGTTTTCTATTATAAAGTGGATTAATAGTGAAATGTGGTCAACAAAGAAACAGTGACACGACCTAATAGTGCTCATCAATTCATACCGACGTAAAATAATTGTATACATACAAAATAATATATATAACAAAGGCGTATATAGTCAATCAAAATAGTCGTGTTACTCATAAGCACTATAAAATAACAATTTCAACGTTTACATGTATCAAAGCATCGGATACTTGAAAGAAAACATTCCTTCACATGCAACAGATTAGCAGGAATTCGTCCGGCATCCCTGAAATCATTCCCTCGGACTCCTCCAGGGAACTACGTGTTATCAACAGGAGATCGCATTTCGGTAGCCCAATCCCAAACATTGCGAAGAGGGACGCACGCTGCTCTCTTAACGAGCAGCGGCAGTTGCTCATGGGGTTGGAAAAAATTCCGCGTTTTTGTGTTCGAGGGCCGTTGGGAAATTCCGTGCAGTGCTCGCCGGAGGAAGCTGGTCGTTAGCAGAAAGTACGCGGCAAATTCCCTCGCGGAATTTAAATGTCAACATCGCCATGACAAAATTCGCGAAGTGGGGAATATGTGTCGGAAGAGAAAAAAATATCAACCGCCTTGATCGCTCGTTAAAGTCCGCTTCGACATCTAGATATAGAAAACATTACGTTCGCTAACATCACTTCAACATTGGGAATGAAGAGATCGTAAACTGTGGGTAGCAATCTTATCTGACTACACCTAAATCATCGTTCTCAATTATATAACCGTGTTGAGTCCATATCATTCAACGTGTATCTACTACGGTACCCATCTTACGCACACGTAAAAAGGATTATATGATATCCACAATGACATAAATACATATGGAGTAAATTTCAATGATTTTTATCGGGGGTAGTAAAATCTAATTGAATATTTATTACACACTATAAATGAAGGAATTACGACCTTGACTCATTAATGAAAGCTCATTATCATAAACATCTGTACCGTTAAGTGAAATATTTTTCAATATGAAATTTTAATATGCAATACTGAACTGCGAAGTTCTATACAAGTATTTTTTTTCAACATCATTCCATAATCCAAATATCGGCAAGTAGAAATTAAACTTTCATAAATCTTTAAGTGAACAAAAGTATATTGAGCGAATAAAAAGAATTATATTTGAATTAGTTCTAAAAAAATTAAATTTCAGTTGATAATACAGCAATAGATTTCTGAATCGAATGAGGCTGAAACCGCCAGCATTTTTATCAAATTTGCGGAAATGGTTCCATTTCCTTATTATTCATTACGCATGATGGAATTTCAAGCTCAACTTTGCGAATTTAATGGGAAAGATCTTCGCCACGAAAGAATCTCTTCAGAATGCTTATACGTCTCATAATGACTGTAAGTCGGGGAATATTGAGTTCTAATAATGCTTCATCCTCTAGAAACTAGATTCTTTCGCATCAATCAATTTCGCATTAAAGGGCACGAATTTAATTTTTTATGAAAGAAAGATTGGTTGTAGAACCAACATGATTGATGGAAAGAGGTTCTTAATGGATTCTTTATTCTTTCTTATTAATAAGTTCTTATTAATTTATGGCCTTCGCCCAATTATCATAAATAGAATATAATCATTATTAGAAAAGAAACTGCTACTGATTGATGCTTCTTAACGCATTAACTATTATCAATATCCTAACAGATGAAGAAGGGATTTATTAATCATTTTAATATTTAAATCGTTAAATATTAAGAGTATAATTGTTCAGATTTTTCTTCCTGGGTGCGATTTACTAAAGACTTACTTTTCTCTCACATGGAACTCTATCTTTTGCAATAGGATTCAATACCATAATCCTTGGTAAACTTTTAAACGATAAATAATTATAATTTCGTATTAAATTTAACAACCTACAAACCTTGGTTCGCAAAATTCGATCGAAACGTTCTAAATATTCGAGAGCAACATTACAGTAACCGGTAATCAGGGAGTTAATATAAATGAAGCAGTCTTACCGATAACCCTTAACGCATACCTCGTAAGAAGGTGCTGGAAAATTTTTCTCCCTGAAACGCCCACAACGTTTGAGCTCTAAAAAACCACAAACACATTGAAACTCGTGACGTAAGAGAGTGATATTAGGCACCATTTCCTAGGAAGTACACAATCGAGGAGTAGATAAGCGTCAGCTTCCGTTTCGAAATGAGAAGGCATCTCGTCCATTTGAAACCGGCATTAATAGCCTCAGAGTTCCACGCAGAGGGGAAACTCGCGTTATTGAATGAGTCTTGAAAAGCGCCGACGAGGGGCGGAAACAAAATGCTTTCCTATCGATGTAGTGTTGAACCAAATCGACTCGAACGACATCTTTCGAAATACCTTCTTCTTCAAGCCGCGTGCATAACGATCAGTAGCTGTTTGATGTTTTCAGAAACATCGTATTTCCTTGAATTTGAGATTCAATTGTGAATCACTAGTTGAAATCTTCATACGGTGAACAATAATCAATTCGTATCTATGAAATAAAATACCCGACTGATCAATTATAAGAAAATGAAGAGTAAATGGTATTTATTTTATATTCTGTGTTATATTAAGATGGGAAAAATTATTTATCGTTTATTTTTTTGCATACTTTTCTTCATGACTATGTTAATTACTTAGGTAAAGTTTGAGAAGTGTGATATTTATTGATGTTATCCATTACGATGTCTCCTTACGTAATTATTATCTTAATATTTTTCCTTTAGTAGTGTCGTTCAACAGATAAGCAATAATGAGAAGAGGAAACCTTCTTCATTACTTGTCTAATTAGCTGACAAATATTTATATTCAGACACGCATTAGTTTAGAGAAGTATAGAGTTTAAAAATTTCCATCCCAAATTTAAGTTCAATGATTCACAGACATAAATAAAATATAAATGTATTCTTCTATCTTTCCAACACTATTTATAATTTGTCAGGTGAAATTTGTTAAAAGATTTATTCAAATATTAATGTCTAATTAAAGAATCAGGTTGTTAAATCAAAGTTAGCTGAACACAAACCTATTAGAATTCGATTTCTTGATTTCCTACTAAGTTCTACGTATAATTGTCGTTCAGATTGTTGAAAATTTAATAACATTTCCATATTTTTTATAACTTTTAAAGAATTAATCATGAGTTAGAATAGTCGTTATATAAAAAAAGTTATTAGTTTCAGGCCTCTAAGAATTTTGTTTTACCTCAATTATCGGAAGAGGAAAACAAGATCAAGTTAGAACGTAAATATTGAGACATGTTTAGAGTTCGAGACGAAGGCCAAGAGACAATTGGGAGAAATACGACATTAAATCCTTATAGGTAACGAGACAACAAGAAGCTCAAAAGAGAAATGATCGAAAAACACTTTGAAATACCTACTAATGAAGTCTATATTATATTGACTTACTAGGACGATACTCACAATTTCATATCCGCACGTAAATGATATTCAATTTTAGTCGCTAAGGCTCGTTTTTACGTCTATAATGATTACCTAATTCCTAGTTGTATATAAAACCTATCTAAAGCATGCGTTAGCTTATCTAATCCATAACAGACATCTAAACCGTAAGAGAGCTATTCATAGAGAAACATTTCCTACACATAAACAAGGACCATACGAGATTTTCTTCGAATCAAGTTGACGATGATAAGTCGCAAAGAGAACTGAAGAAAGAAGCTGTTGAAGTCTTTAAGTTGGGAAATGTGACCCCTCGTTGAAAGACGCCAGGATCGTGTAGGAGGCGGAAATGGATAGCGGAGACCCATGAGGAGAAGATAAAAGAGACCAGTTGCAAATTAGGGGATATTAAACGATTGCCATGTGTTGTTCACTCTCTACCGCGCAATATCCAGAGCATTACCTCACACTCTCAATCGTGAATTATCCCGAGCTTTAATGCCTCTAAACTCACCGAATGACAGTTACTTTTTGGATGGAAGAAGACGTAAATTTAAATGACCAACGAAAGAGGTCGTTCACATACGAAGAGTGCGTAATGAGCTCAATTTTCTTAATCGTTTTTTCGGTGGAATTTAAACCGACGTGCTCACGGAACCTTTGCATCTAAAGGTTCATTCAGTAGAGTAGAAGTTAAGTTTACGTTTATATTTGATTGATATAATGAAAGTTTACGACATTGATATTACGACAGAAAAGATAAATCTTTACGTACGTCTTATAGAAGATTGTTTCTTGCACATTTTGCGAAAATATTTATTTCATTTCACATCTGTTTCCTGATTTATCTATAACCGTTCGATCAGGACGGCAATAAGTTTTTTCGTAACGAATAATAAATCACTAATTTACATTGCTATAACTAAGGGTTATGCAAGATGCGTGGAAATAAAAAGGGGATAATTTAAGAACAATGGTGAGAAAACCTTTTCTATAATTTCTGAATAAGTCCTAAATTTTATTTTATTTATATTTCCTAGGAGTACCGAGGAAAATAATTTCTGGCATTCGTGCTGAATGGTTATAGATTAGATAACTTATACTTTGCATGTATGATTGCCTTTTCTTATATCTTCCTATAGTTTCACCTTCACTGTTTTATTCTTACTTATTCTTCTCCTCAATAAATTAAATTTGGACATCTTGAACATCTTCAAAGTTATAAAAATAAAACTAAATGACTAATTCTATAGTATATATAATAAAATAGAGAGAAAAAGCTGTATTCCCATAAATAAACATTCACATAAAAATAACGCAAACAACCAGATACGAATAAAATAATATTAAATAAGCTAAAAATGCATAGATACCTAATTCAGACCTATGCCCTCAGTTGTTTAGCTTATTTGCGAGTAGAAAATTTTCATATTTCAACAGTCACCAAGAGAAGGAAAAGCAAAATTGCAACCGTACGTAACACAGGACTTTCAGATCGTCTCAGCCGTGAAAGTAACTTATTTGGGAATAAATGAGAAATGGGAAATGAGCCGTATTAGAATTATTACGCGAATTATTTTTATGAAAATTTAATTTGAATGATTATCCGAATGTAGAGTTCGAGTACTATTAAGTTCTAAGAAGAAATAGGACAAAAACGATCAGAAAAGATCCATGAAACTTGTCTAGTTCGGTAACCTAAATATAATACGAATGTTATGTACATAGAGCGAACATATGGGGCAATAAAAGTCGTTTCACACACGAAAAGACCAAACAGTCGTCCTTTCACCCTCGTGGGTGTCTTAAAAGACCGAAGTGAATGAACTAAAATGAATGGAGATTAGACGAAAATGAAGAGAAGGCATCAGAAAGGAAGAGAGGAAATCGAGTGGGAGGGGGGAGAGGGGGCTAATAGGAGCTGAGGGAGGGGAGCCATTCATTAGACTCGCAGTGGGAGAGTTTCGCACGTGGACCGCCAGATAGAGCAATTGGATAAAGCGACGTGGCGGGAAGTCGGCGGTAAACTAAGAAGATGCGATGGAAAAAGCGGGTGTGTGAGCCAAGAGTCCTGATAGCGTGCGATATGTATATTGCTTAATTTATAAACATTGTGAGATGACTCTGCGTTTAGAGAATTCCTTCGTAAGTCCGTCGTCGACAGAATTTCTATCACTTATAAGACGCTTGTGATTCAGCACAAGCCTGGATTGAATTAAAGTCTGTCTCTTTTATTAAACTAGATTACGGTCCATCTGAAAGGAGCATCTTAAGATTTGAAATCGCTGACTGAACTTAGCACTTTCAGGAGGAAATGATGGAGGACTATTTACTCGATTTTTAGTCCCCTTTCGCTTGAAAAAGGCCGCTAAAACATGTAATCAATAAGATATGACCTTACTGGGTGGATAGTTATTTATAAAACAAACTCGCGGATGGAGGGAGTGATTACGTAAGTTATAAACAAACAGTACTATAATTTGGTTCCGATTTGCGGAAATCTGAGAAAACAATGTTAAGAATCATAAAGGGAAAAAGATATCGATTCATTATTCTATAATCGTGAGTTTGAACCAAGACCTTTAATATTAAAAACGTTATTATATCTCTTCATAACACTTAGAAAAATACATCTATTGCTTTTCATAGCCATCCGAAATTATTTGAATATCGTCAAAACAATAACTTTATTATCCTGCTAATTTTCAATGTCATGTGACATTATTATATCGGTTATTTTTCAGATATGAAACTGTTTAAAAATCCACAATCATCCTCCAAATTCCTAATTTTTACACTCATTTTTAATAGAGCTACAGCTTCCAATCACGGAAGACGAGTCTCGTGCTTACAGGTAGTATCCTTAATCTTATATTGCCAGCACTACCTTCAAATCTCGGCATTCCGTTCTTCCGTAACATCCTTTGCCTACATCAACATGCACAATAGGATACGAAAATAACCATGTAAACAAGCGCAATTTCACAATTCTGAGAAACTGCTGAGTCCACTTTCGACATAATTAAGCCAAAAAAATGATTTTTTATCAAAATCTATTTATTAACATAGGAAAATACCGTAAGTAAGGAAGGAAGTATAGTAACGTAAAGAAGATGGAATAATAAGTCAACAAAAGATGTTACATTCGAAGAAGTATATTTGGCTGTCGTGAATATTTTTAAAAGGAAAATTATTATTAATAATATAACATAGACTATGATTATTTATATCATTATTTATTAAAATTATATGTCAGTAATATAAGGAAATATGGCAAATTTCCCTTCCAAAGTCCCTCTTATGTAGATGTAATTTAATTTTTAAAAGGAACCCGAAGTATAAAAGAAAACTATTCTTATAATAAAAAAATTAAAATACATATCCTTTAGTACACGTACGGAGAATAACGTATACCTTGCTTACTAAGAATGGACAGGTATTCTTTGGAAAAAAATATTCTTGAATCTCACCGGAGAAGTAGCATTTCAGTAACAGGTAGTAAGAAAAGAAGTCCTGGATGTTTGAATAAGTAACTAAATATTTTTCTAGAGGTCAAAGTTTGTGAGCTTCCGGTTCCGGTTGTTTGGTTGTTTTGAGTTATTTATTAAAGAAGCAGTCACGTAAGAATAAATGACAGAAGTCCTGCGCCCACTCATATGTTGAAGACGTTTCCCTAGCATGATATCAACAGTTTTATTTCCAGCACAATGCAGCAAAAAGAGCATAGTAGAGACATTGACCCACTTCTGACAATGAAGGGTAATTGGAAGCGACGCAAAAGGACCTGCAGCGTTTTTGCAGATATTCTCGACTTCTTCCCGGTACTTAACGATGCTTCTGGACTCATTACTGTTTTTAACCCTACTCTGGAAACTTCTTATATATTTAAGGATGCTTGGTGAAGTATTATGGTATCAAATTTATACGTTTCAATACTATAATACTTGCGTGAGAATATTATAGTGCCGAAAGAGTAAATGATGAACAGTTCTACATTTGATAGAGTAAATTACTAAAAACGATATTCAGCTCTTTTTATGAATTGTTTGTATGTATGTATTAATAAGAGAATATTCTGAATGGGCATACATATTTTTTTACAGGGAGAAACTGTGTTCTCGTGGTATGAAGGCATAATGAACTCGGCTGAAGAGTACAAAGGCCGGGTGAGTAGGGTGGCGTGGGATCATCAGCCGCAGCATTATTACTCTGGAGGTAGCTATCAGAATTTTGGAAAAGGAGCGGTCAACTTGACCAGTATAAGGGAATCAGATCAGGGCTGGTACGAGTGCAGAGTGTACTTCCCCAACAGGACTCCCAATACCGGAAGAAACGGAACGTGGTTTCATCTGACTGTTGATGGTGAGTTATATTTAACATCACGGAACTATATTATAATATAATCTGTAAATATTTTTACTAATCACAGAAGCCATGAGCTGTGATTGAATACAAAAAGCAACTCGCCAACCTTTGAGGTGAAGTAGTTAGCGTGATACATTTGAATCAGCAACTAATAACAAGGCTCTAATCCTTGTCATGGGATGTTTTATATGATTCCTTTTTAGTAAAACTGGTCGATCCATTATAATTGCATAATAGTTTCTTATCAATCCGCGAGAAATATATAGCTATAAGTCTTCATCGCACGAATACTTACTCTCAGTATATTTGCATCTCCGCCAAGAAATTGATCTACTCACTGCAGACATACACTCAATTAAACCACCTCTTGATTTTTTTCAGGTGGTACATTGCTAGCCATCCCTCCCATAAACCAAACTACGATGGAAGGAGAGACAGCTCATTTCAAGTGCGTAACGAAGGAGGAGGGCGCGTCAGTGACTTGGTACAAAGACGGGGTACCTCTAGCCGAGTTACCGCTCTTATCGGCCCGCTCTAGAGTCCTCACCGATGGCTCACTCACCATATCTCCAACGGACATGGCCGACCCAGGATACTACATGTGTGAAGTTACCAATGAGATGGGGGAGAAACAGTCCGCTGGAGCTCATTTGAATGTGGAATGTATGTACCACTTGTTATATAACTCAAGAATGAATGAGATAAATTAATCGGAAAATTAAACGGCCTTTTCATCTCGGGTCATCATTAAAGGAGGAGTCCAATTTTATGTTCTTTCTATGATGAAGGATTTAATACCTCTTTCTTAGTAAAATCCAATCCTCAGAAATCTCTCTTTTTACTAATACCCCTTTGCGGCTTAAACAAATTTCTGAGAATTTTTGTATCTTGTTTACCTCCAGTATCTTAAGAACGAAACAATCAATTAAGAGTTTGGATCTTTTTTTTCTCAAGAACATTCGGGGATGAAAAATTCTGCTGTATACTTCTTAAAGACTAAAAATCACTAAATTTTACTACAGTTGAAACTTCAAATTTCATTTTCGTAAAAGCATAATTAGGGATACTATACCCAATGTTTGGCGACATAGATGAGAGTCTTGGATCACAATTATCTCATTGCTAATCACGTGATTTGATCATACAACATTTATGATATGGAATATTATTTTCAGATAGGGCCAAAGTGATATACTCCCCGACGGAGCAGCACCTACCCCACGGAAGGCCAGGCCTTCTCGATTGCCACTTTCGGGCAAACCCTCCACTGACTTATCTCAGATGGGAAAAGGATGGTTTTCTCTTTGATCCATACAACGTGCAAGGAGTCTTTCTCATGCATAACGGATCTCTCTACTTCAATAAGGTAAGCAAGAAAGAGTACTTGAAGTAACGTTCGATACTGAACAGTTTGTCTACGGACCTTTCCGTCGAAGTCTATAACTATTATTTAACAAGCGACGTTGATAATAAAAGCTAAAGAAAAACTTTCTGAGGAACGTAATTTTATTTTAGTATTTACTTATATCTAACAGTATCTAAAGTATTATAAATGTTTGTTTAATCTGAAGTATCCCATCTTTAAATAGAATCTGTTCTTTAATTGCGTTATTACTCATTCTACGAACAGGTGGATAGTTCACATGGGGGTATGTACACATGCATCCCGTACAATGATCTTGGAACGGACGGCCCTTCTCTCCCAATGCGAGTTCTCATCACCAGACCACCTATTTTCACCATCAAACCAAATAATCTGTACGTGAGAAAAGCTGGTGAGACGTTGATCATGCCGTGTGATGCGCGACATGATGTGGATGAATCAGCAATAACAGCAGATGGAGAATTGGGGGTGCAGCCTCCTCCGAGCGGGAAACCAACTATCTCTTGGACAAGAGTAAGTATGATCAAAGATACTATTTAATTTTAGATATAACCTACGAATATATTCGTTCCAATGGAAATATTTTTCTTTGCCAACGATAGATACACTTAAATTAATAATTGGCATATGTCAATGTCGTGTCCACAGTCTTAAAGTAAAACATTTACGTGCAAACGTAGATAATCAGAGCCATTAAAACTGGTTTTTATCACTAGAGTGTACTAAGGCTATATGCGACTTAATTTAAGCGATGTAAGTATAAGAGATGGAAAAAATATTGTTAATTAAATTTAAATTGTTATTTTTCTATGTAATCTACTTGCTAATTTTGAGTTTTATAAAGTCCATCTATGTATAGAAAACCGCTTGATTTTGGCGAATCAACGCGAGAGATACCAGTAGGTACGGATAATTCCTCTGGCTATTAATTTGGAAGCCGACAGGGAAAAAGTGACTGCAAACCCTGAGATATTTTCCTCGCTAGCTCTCTTTTCAGTTACCTGAATATTTCAGCTTTTAATTTTGATGTATAATTAATGTTTATCACCAGAAAGACGGTGCCCCCATCCCCCATGCGAGATCATCCATCTCTGGTGGAAATTTGACCATCGTCAATCTGCAAAAAGAGGACCGCGGGTTCTACCAATGCGTGGCCACTAACGAAGCATCCACCATTACCGCTGAGGCAGAATTAATGATTGAGAACGTTGCCCCCCGCGCTCCTTACAACTTGACAGCAAACAGCACCCTAACAACAATTTCGCTGAGATGGGTTCCTGGATACAGGAAGCCTAAGCAGGAGTACAGCGTTTGGTAAGCGAATAATCTACAATGGAAACATTCAGTCTTTCACGGTCACGATCGGGAGCGACTATTTTTCGTATGTGTAAACGCTATGGAACTGAAATTATTATTGCTCAAATCAATAGGTATAGGAGAGAAGATTCTTCGGAGTGGAAAACATTGAAGATACTTTCGATGAATGCACGAGAAACAGTGGTGCCAAACCTAAATCCAGGAACAACGTACGAAATGATGGTTTTAAGTCAAGACGTCCATGGGGATGGAATGTTCAGTAAAGCTATAAGAGTTCGGACGAAAGGTAACATATATATAGAGAGAAAGTCATATACGTCACTTGGCCTTAGAGGGCTCACGAGAAATCTGTTCTCAAACTAGCGATTCTACAGCTGTTGATAACATCACACTTATTTTGAAAATATAACACACTGAACAGCAATTTTAATAAATCAGTGCAATTTAAACTTCCAAATTACTATGAATATGATATCTTTCTTAATGAGGATATATTATCTTATTAAATAATTAACCGCATTAATATTATTGTTTGTTTAAAAAACGTATAATTAAATACTCACGGACAAAAAAGCTAAAACTATATATAAACTTACATTCAAAAACAAAATCTTGAAACGGATTTATAATTTTTCCTTCAGGGGTTTCTCCCACTTCAACAAGTGCTGCAAAAAGAATTCACAATGATCTATCTGGTCCTTTTGGTGAGTAAAATTATGATCATCTGGGAGCGATTTCAAAACTAAATTTTCCTATTTCTATGCATTAAGGTGAAAGGAAAGAGTAATATATAGAAAATTTAACAAAACTGTAAATTAACATCGGCTGAAGACGTAGTAACTTACCATCGTAAATCAGAAGAGACAATCTAAAAGGATAAAAAAATAAACTCATAAGATATAATTTCTCTCGGATATCACGAAAAGGGATTAATAATACCTAAAAATAAAAATATATAATTGAGAGTATGATCAGTTGAGAGTTAATCATATTACCATATCTCTTTCGCGTAGTATAATTTCGTTGGATTAAAACATACGTCACCCTAATACAGACCAAAAAGAATATTCTTCGCCAGATTAATTAAGAGCGGATTGCAACGAACTAAAAATTTAGACAGGAAACTATTATGCAATTAAACCCTTCAAAATATAGTATTTTTATTGTAATATAATATATAAAACCTATAGCAAAATTATTAATTATTTATTTTAAACTGCAACAGTATTTATAACTATATAATTTCTCGATGCACATATACTCATTTTTCGTGAACATAAAGATCAGTATTTTGAAGCTAATAGACTCAGATGTACCCATCTAGGTATAAAAGCTCAAATTTTAGGAGATTTAAAAATCCCTCACCTTCAAAGTACCTTTAGAACCTCGAAGAGAGACTATTAAGTTACTCTACAACTCACTTTTACGCATAAAACTTTTACTTATAGGATATACGCAAATTTATAGATAGGTTATCGCAAATATTACTCGTATTCAATAATCAACTTATTTAATTATAATCGATGACCTCAAAAGTGTAATCAATAATTTTAACTATGTTTCTGGTAGGTTTCTCTGAGGTAATGGGTCCGCCTAGAAACGTATCTGTAATCGTTGCCGATGATGGATATTTGGTTTCCTGGGAACCGCCGCAGCCAAACACGGTTGATGTCCAAGAAACTCCCGCTCAACTTATTTATACTTTACGGTGGGCTCAAGGCTCACAAGATCATGTCATCGGGAAAATTGAGACGCCAGATACTTCATATTTGGGTAAGTCTTCAACTGTTGGTATCATATAAGCAAAAAGTTTGTTTTGTAGAATAAATAATTTAATAAAATAAATGTTTGAATAACAAAGAAAAGTATAGATCGATGCTTGTATCATATGAAGTATTACTCCCTGCTTTGTTTTCATTGACCTGAATGCTATTCTCCTGAGTCAATTTATTCAAATTTTCCCTCTGTTAAAAATTTTCAAGTATCTTTAGACGAAAAACCTTCAATTCTTACCGAAACACGTCGTATCTGGTGACAATTTGCATGAAAAATTACTATGGAGCATTTCTCGATTCTCAACTCTTCTAATCCGTTTAACGGCAGCTCGCAGAAAATGCCTTTTATTTCACCAGCAACGTTCTTATTTTTTCCATGTGGTCTCCTTGAAGTACAAGGCTTGGAAGAGGACAAGACTTACCATTTCCAGGTTGTAGCCATAGGCCCTGGAGATGCCCTTTCCGCTAGTTCCAGATTCGTTCTCCACGTTCCTCCATATAGACGGATGAGAGCCATCCTCGTTGGCGTACTGGTAGGAATATCATTCCTTGTGCTGGCGGCCATTGGATCTTACGTCGGCAGGAAAGCATTCTTGAAGCATCAAAAGAATTCGGACCGAAAGAGTAAGAATAATGGACTCACCCTCTCACCTCCACCTAAAAATGAACAAGTCGTCTTGTTATAACCCTGAATTCATTTTATTCCATTCCTCAATGATTAAACAACGTGTTTCAGTATTTGAAGGCAAATGAATCTTTGAAACAGATTTATACATCAATACTATAGCTTTTTTAACGTAAAATTTTGTCTATAAAACTATCGTTAGCGTTTTAATTCAGTCAAATATTCAGAGACTGAACTTTTTAGCTCTTGCGTTTAAATTACAGGTAAAATTCAACAATGCGCGGACATTTCGGCCGCAGACGATTCGTCCACGAGCGAACCTACGTAGAAGTATTGCGTCCGCGGATGTTTCGGTCAAGAAAAAGCTGCCACATCGAGTTTTACCAACATAAAAAGACATTTATAGCGTTTTGTAAAATAACTGTGGTTGTAGAAGAAACTTTTCCTAGGAAAACAGCAATGTTCCCAAAGAAAGAAAGGTTTTAATGAAAAACTAGGGAACATTTAACTACTGAGTTATGAAGAACGAGCTGGTAGAATATATAACAAACGAATTGATACAGAGTCGATTTAATCTTACCGATCTCTAGACATTTCTTGACACTAAAATATCATTGAAATCTTTTCCATGAAATACAAAACATACTCATATAACGGTCTTAAAAGGCGAAAATTTAGATGAATTTCAGAAATGTACGAAATTTAAGAAATAACTAATTTGAATTTCTTGCATGCGGGGACTTGAAAATTAAGCCGTCACATTATCACATTGTTCGTACTTATCAATCAATAGAAGCAAACGATCTCGTTCAGTTTGGTAGTAGAATACAACTTTTATTAAATTAATCGAAATAACTTGCAATTTACGGACTGTTACATGGCATCAGTTCTCTAAAATTAATGCAAAGGCTATGGTGCTCGTTATTCTCGTTACTCGCTTAATATATCACCGTTTCAGCAAAGTAAGAATTTAAATATCATTGATCTTTTAGATAAAGATATGATTTTGTTATTATCATTATTATCTATGATTCTTCCTCTGCGATAATATTGTCGTATCTTAGTTTTTATATCTTTTCCAAATCTTTGGATCCCTAATGTACGAGAGTAAGTAAAAAACGAAAAAAGAAACTTGCTTGGATTAATGAATTACAGGATGAATATTAATGACTAGTAATGCTATAATTGAATACAAGAAAGACCAACTAGCTGTATCTTAACTTCAATTACTGAATACAATTTCATGCCTTCTAGATGGACTGACAATTATTATCAGTGTTAGTCAGTCATAAATTCAAATTCTCAAAAGAAAAACATATTAATTTAAATTTTAAAAACGACTTTCCCCTCTGAAGAATTAGTCATTAGTTTCTTTTAGAGGAAGTAGCCAATGATGATATAAAAAGCACTCGACAGGAATGTACTTAGAATTTTCACCCCATTAGAACTTTCATTCATCAGCAGTTTTTAATCAAAGTAGTAAGAAAACCAGTAGTGCTATAGAGAAAATTTTTTAAATAGTTTCAGTATGTAAATAAAACTTGTTATTTTTCCTCAATTTATTTTTGTAATACTTTGAGAATTCAATTTTAATTTTACCAAAGCCAAACTAAATCCTTTCATTACAGTAGAAATGTTCGCCAATTTCGATTTTCCTGTTCCAATTTTTCCGAAATATTTGAATTTTTTAAATGAATCTAATTATGAATTTTTAGAAATTAACCATCATCAAAAAAATTTATCATTCAGATATTTCATAGCAATTTTCTTTAAATAATTTATCTTCTCTTCAAATTAATATTAAATATAATTGAAAACTTTATTCTGATCATAAAACTACATTTATTTTAGGTTTGTCATCTTATATGGCTATCTAAAAGTAGTAAAAGACATTATTCTAAGACATAATATTAAATATTGCTTGAGTAATTTGCTAGAATCGCCTTAATAATTTACTTCAAAATGTAAAGGAGAGCATGTTTTGGTAGAAGTAAAAATAATATGGACAACTTATTGAATCATCATTTTTACCTATAATAGATTTGACTTATCCATAACTTTTTAAATTAATTATAGAGTAGACCAACAAATAAAACTATAATTTATTAATTTCTGGGTAAAAATAATACAGTATTACTTATGATTTATTGGAGCATATTAGGCTACAAGAATAAAATGTCTGACATCAATATTTTACATGCATCAAAATATTTTGATCTATTTAATTTTTCACGTGTTTACATTTTAACAATTCTTATTTCTGTAACAAGCAGGCTATGGATTGATCAGTGAATGATTTAAATCAATTTTTTATTTAAAATAACTTCTACTTCATTCATTTACTTTTGACCTTAATAGATTGATGTGACATAAAAATGGTCTTACAAACCACTAAATTATAAAGATAGTAATATTAACTTATAAGGAGTTAGATTTATTCCATCAGAATGAACAAAACTTCCTTTAAGTTTTGCAAGTTAGCATCAATAGTTCCTGAATAAAATATGATGAATGCAACTAGAGATATTTGTAACCTTATAGAGATACAGTCAACAATTCCAAAAAAGAATATTTATTATTATTTTAAATCAGAAGAATTAAAAGGATTTAATCATATCTCAACAATAACTCTATATTATTTTACATTTCAATCTCTCGATAAATTCTATGATGATGGAAAGGTTCTATAATTCTTCTACCTCTAGATTGTGTTCTAAATATACTGCAATTATCTATTTTCTGTATAGCACCCCAATTTTATTCTGAAACATTTACATACAATTCAGATAATTCTGTGTAAAATTGTGCATGATCTGAATTTATGTTCAAAAAGATAATTTCTAGTATTATTTGGATAATTTGCCATGTAAATTTAGAATATGTATCAAAATAAATGTATCTGGAAATTTTGAAAAGTATCAACAGTTTATATTTTCTATTATGTTGTAAGTATCAAAATACTTGTTAAACTGAGTTTATCAATGCATGTTAACAAAATACTCTTTTAAATTTCTATTTGGATTGCTATTATGGTTACTTATTCAAATATAAAAGTCTACAAGAGTATGGACCTCTTTTCTGATGTTATAATGATAAGTTATTTCATAATTTTGTTAATTAAAAAATAAGTTGATTTCATCTTATTAAACATGCTATTTATATTTTCATGAAGATATTTCATTCAGAAACAAGTTTAGGAGTAATGGTGCCAATGGTCAATTCTCTGGTTATGCACTTTTACCACTGATTTTTATGAACTCTATATATTATCAATAAACAGTTCTCATAGAAATACTATTTTCTAGAAGAAACCTAAATATAAACTAAAAGAAAGTATAATTATTTTACCCACATTCCTTCCCTTTACTGATTTAATCAATTTTCCTTAATAAAATAATACTGAAAGATACTTTTTTAAATCATGAAAATATTAAACAATATTTTTCTTGTTCTAAATGAAATATACAATACCAATTAATAATTAAACATCTAATCCATAAAGTTATGAGATAAACTTTAGATATGCTATTCGCATACATCTGATTCAACCCTGAATCAAACACTATGTACTAGTAAAATTAATTATTGCTGTGAATAGTTTGAATGCCTTTAAATTTTAAGTACTCATTCAGAATTCACCAAAAAGTTCATATATTGTTGGTAAACATAACACCTATAAAGTAAAACTTGTCAGATTTAACTCAATATTACTAGGATCCACCAACACAGGAGTAGGTACTAATGAATAAGTCATTTAGAATGTTACAAAAATGTATAGAACAAAAAATAAAACCTTCTAAATTAAAATTAATCTAAGTATCATGTTTATTTATATTACTAACTAAATTTGATTCATTTCAAAATCGATAATTAAACTACTTTTGCCAATCAAAGTGGATACTAAGATAGATGATCACAATTCATTTAAGTTCAGTAAACTATATAAACCAGTAAATGTAGTGGGTTTGTTGCAGATATCTTTACCATGAAACCTTTCTGTAAAGATTGCAAAAAACCAGGCCTAAATTATGTTACAAGTGACAAAAAGCTGCAGCACACTACAACACACACTTCTCACATAGGCACTACCTTTGGTTATTACACTGTCTCCTTTTGGAATGTGCCTCCAGCTATTTGCTTGCACATTTAGCTTTCAAATATAGCAATATAGTGTCCCTTTCTGCACATGCCTCTGTTGCCCTCTATGTAGAAGGACAATCGAAAAGGTGAAACAATGGTATGAATGTCACACTATGCATTCACAACAATAATTATTTTCTCTTAATTGATCATCTTTAGAAAAAGACATTTTCTCTAACTGAAATTCATTAGAGATTAGTCACATTCCAGTATTACCAAGCTATACTGATAATATTTTTACTTTTTCTACTAATCTAACAAAAATTTCTAAAATATATCAGTCAAGTATGATTAATGAGGTAAATATCTCAACTAAATTACAATAATTTGGAGAGCAACATGGCTATTTTTTCTGAAAATTATAATGGCTAATATAATTTCACATGAATAATTAACGAAGTCATTAATAATCATCACCCTACTCTAGAATTTCATTAAAATATCATTTATTACAGAAAACACGATTATTTTCATCTAAATTTATTTAATACATTTATACTATCTTTTAATATTTACATTTTACTAAGAACAGTGAATAAACATCATCAACATAAGTTAAAGTATGCCATAGCAGGATTTAGTTTAGGTAACTGAAATTGTAATTTGATAAAAAATTTTTCTTATCCTTATACATATTCTACAACTGTTCAAATAATTTTAAATTATAATCAATTAATGACCGCTGAAAATTATTTGAACAGAAATCTGATAATTTAGAATTTCTGTATTGATTATTTACAGAACCTGTGGTTGGAAAGTCTCACACCTCATATGTTGCAGCATGGCTTCAAAACTTAAGATCCATCTAGAAGACACACACAGTACATGCCAAAGAACATTTTGTTAGGGTGGATTTTTTCTAATGTTTAAATATTCCCTTGTAAATAAATCCCTTATATCTCTTTTTGTAGAATAAGTAAACAATAAAACTTACACAAAATCTCATTCAAAATTTTTATTAAGCATATCATTATTTAAAAAATCTATAAACTAAATAATTAATACAAATAAATAATAGTAAAATATACCAATAATACTGATAGGAATAATAAATGTCCACAGTAAATGACTTTGAGGTAATTTTTACTAATTAATTTGTGAATTTTTTTAGAAGAATTAAATACATAATACTGGATTTATACACTATTCAATTTAAGCTCATCAAAATCGATGTAAAATTCTAACAATTTTTTTTTTAATCTAGTGATCATTTCATTAATCACACTCAAACAGGAAATAAAACTTTGTGAACTTCAATTCTTCTAGAGTAAAATATATTTTTCCTGACAACATCAATATATTTTAAAGACGGCCAAAATGCAAATTATATCAATAAAATTTTAAATCCTTAAAGCATACTTAAGAAGTCTGAAACTCAATAGAAAGTATTTTGACAATTCTCTTTAAATGAGATTAATTGATAGAGGCCCATAGTGAGTGATTTAAATTTCAGTGGTAAGAGTGTTTCTGATATTGGGCCTCTCCTATTCTGTCTTTGAAATTATACCTTGTTAATTTTCAGTTTACAATATGTTGGTAGGTCGCCAGGGACACGGAGGCCATACCATTGGAATTCCGCGTGAGTGAGTATACATTTTATTTAAAATTTTATGGTAAAATAATTTATTGATCTTTGTTTTATATTTTTAGACTAAATTATTCAAAAATAAAAAAAGGCTTTCCCATATAAGTAATATCAGTTAGGCTAGTGATGTTTTTGAAGTATTATGAAGACAATTTATCAGATAATGCATATCTTACGGAAATTACATCATAAAGTTTCCAAACCAGTATCATAATGAATAAATGACCAAGTATATGATATATTAGCAATGCAAAAAGATTGCTCAAAAGAAAAAAATGTCTTTCTATAAAATAAGTTTTTTACTTGAGTTGATGCTTAAATAATATATTGAGACTATATTGATTATATTATGAAGCATAATAATGCACAGTAATATACTTGAATGACTTTATAATGAATCAAATTAGCCATATAATTTCCAAAAGCAGCTTGAAGCAAAGAAAAACTATTGAGTATTTTTTAAGCCGATTAGAGTGGTATCTTAAGAAGGAAAGTATATTTTATATTAATTTTGAGATTCAAGCTAAAAGTAATAAGACTGCCAAACATGCTATATTTATTATTTTGATCGTTCTAAAATGTTCTCCTAAATTTATCAGAAACATACAAATATATACATAGATATACGATATGAATGTCAAACCTGAAGTACAAGGGCCACAGATATGCCATTTTCTTTTACTTGATAGCCTACTCTACCTCACCTTGGAAAAAATCAGAAACCAACCTATCATGGGTTCGTTGCCAGGAAGCCCCTAAATCGGACTTTCCCTTGTATGAATATATGGGGTGGATTTTTTACAATTTTCAAAAAATACTTCCCGATTACATAGAAGTTTCAAATTCCACAGATCAGTAGATTTGAATCATTTCCATCTATTTCTGCTATCCATTTTCTGCTGATAGTCATTGGTTTGATGTCAGGCTCGTTTTAAATTTCCCCATTTAAAATAGATGGAAGTCATTTTTGAATAATTACTACTTTGAATAAAGATAGCAATTATAGATACCCTTGTATGATAAGCAGATTGTTTTACAGTAGGTCACGGGTTCAATTCTAGTGGGACTTCAGTTTATCTCCATAAGAGATACATGGGAAAAATAGAATACATTTTGAGGCACTTCCAAGTAGTATTTTAAAATTGAAAGTTGGAGAGAACCTAAAGAACAAGAAGGAGAAGCTACAGATATAGAATATATGGGTATAGATTGTCCTTAATTCAATGCCTAGTAGGAAAAAATGCTTCTGTAAGAAATGTGTGAGATATCTAACTTAAATCAAAATGCAGTGACATAATGAAAATAAAGTTTAAGTAGCTTTTTAACATTATAAAACTTTCAGATAAACTTGTATTTAATTTTCATTAGAATTCTAAATCGCTTCCTTGCTGTAAGTAATCAAACAATCCTGTCAAATAAAATCAATTCTGTATGCGTGTGTATATATTACAATATTGTCACAATAAATTTTGTCACTATTATCTAAGTATTTCATCTTGAATTGAAAAAATAGTATTACCTCGTATTCTAAAATAATCTAATCCAATTAATTTTCCTTTACAATATACTACTTACTATTGTCTATGTTTTGAATATTTAAGGAATAATTTCAATTGCACATCTACCTGAAAAGTGACATATAGAAATTCAGCAGTTAATCAATGTGCCAATTATACCAAAGTGAAAAATATGAATCCTTCATAAGGAATATCTTGATGTTAATATTAGATTGGTTTCAATTTATAAAAGAATATCAGTCACTCATATTCACTTACCATGATACTATTATAATCCTACAAAAAATTCTTCAGTTATGCTAAATGCCTTTTATTGAATTGCAACAGTTGAGTACCAGATACCTGAGTGCAACAATACAACTCATACTCCTGATAAGTTGAACTTTATCAGGGAAATATTTTTCTAAAACTGGTTATTTTCATAAAAACAAATTGAAACTTAATTTAGAACAATATCAATGATTCTAAAAGCTGGTTCTCTGAGTTAAACAATTTTGTAGCAATCTTTGCAATAATTTTAATGAATTTCATTAAATAAATATCGATATGTAAAATACAGGAAATTGTACACATTTTCCTACCGTTAAATTGATTTCAATTATTCTTTATCATTACACATTTTTATATGATTTATTGGATACCATATATCGTACACATTTATCTTCCATAAAATACTCTTATCATTATCACACTTATCATTATAATGTAACTGCACATACATGTATATAATTCATGTAAAATTCCTACGAGGAATATATTTTATTTGTTTTTAATTATGTAAATTTGATACAGCCGCAACGAAGATGACTGCAGAGCAGTTGTTCATGACAAAGCAGCCTACTGTTAACAGAAATATGTTAACTTTTGTGGTAAGTTTTCCGCTTTAAATCAGGATTACTACAATTTTGATATTGACTGATTGAACATAGTTTAGCACTTGCATTGAATATTATAAACTTGAGAAGGCAACATACATTAAACTAATGTACCTCTACTTGTCACAATATCCTAGTTTAAATATGGAAAGGAATATTTGGAATTTAGAAGTCCATTTAAAATATATTTCAGTGAAGATAAGTCTTAAGATAAAAATAGAGAAAATACATATTATTTGCATTTAAATTATATATTTTTAAAATTTGTCTTATTTTATTATTCCAGCTTTATACTCTCAAACAAAATAAAACAATAAGACAACAATCCTCATAAATTTTTATTATGATAAATTAGGTAATACTGGAATATATATGTTGTATAGCAACATTATCCCTTTAAATTTGTTGATCACTTTTAACTTTGCTATACAGTTTAGTAGTTAAAAATTTTATTGGTTTGAGAGTAGTAGCATAATTTTGTTGCGCTCAGGCTTCTCAATTGTTGTATTATTTTTAATATTTAAATTGTGAAATAAGGGGTTATCAACTCAGATTTTAAAACTTTGAATAGCTGAATGCTTTGGGTATTTCTTAGATTATTGTCAATTAGGTACCTGTAATCCATATTTATAAAAAGCTCAAAGAAAACTTAACAAATCATACAGTACAATAATCAACCCGAGTTTCAACTTGGTGAAATACTTGGTGCAACAACTTCTATAAAGTAACAGTAATTGTTCACTACTAACCTACAATACTGCTAATGTACATGAGCAAGCTACACATACATCATTGCTAAAATTAATTCAATATTAACTTTTCAGTGCACTGACAACCTGGGGGGCAGCATTTGGTCTTGCTATAGCGATGGACACATGTGAAAGTAATGATGATTTTACTTCAAATGACTGTGAGGGAAATACAGACATTACATAATACTTACTATTCAAGTAAATAATGCAAATGAGAAAACATCTTCATGCTTATTGTAGTAAGGAATGTTCATAATAAACTGTGTGGTGCCCATTCAACCAAAAAACTTGAAGCAAGTTGTTGATTTAAAAAAGATAATATTTTCTCTCTTGAGTAAAGATAGCGACTGTATCATTAACTTGGAAATTGAATTTTTTGTGAGTTACTAGTAATGATCTTCTATAACTTATTTTCTTTGTTTTATTGATTGTATCTTTGTAAATTAATTTTATAATATAAAACTTTAAATTAAAATCTATGCATTTATTATTACTTCATTTAACATTTTTGTTGTATATTATAATTATGAGCATATTGCTACTCAGCCATAAGCATTTGATGCCAACCATACCAAATACTGAGTGAACGAGTTTGGATTATTTTGTATGTACTTTACTAAAATTTACTGGCCATGGCCCAAGGGGAAAGAGAGATACTCATAGGAATATAGTGATTTCATTTTCTGGTGACTTTTCAAAAATACTATCTATAAATACAAATGTGAGAAACTTAATATGCAATTGCAGGTGATTATTTTTAGCATAAAATTAATCTAGGATTTGATGAGGACAGTAAAAATTTTTTATGAATTGTTGATCCAAAAATAGGAAAAATTATGAACTTCAGTGAAACATAGAGCTTATGAATAAACTTGCCTCGGCTTACAGGCCATACACATGAAAAAAAAATATCGCAGAAAAATTGAATAGTGTAGATTTTACTATTACAGAAATAATTTATAAATTCCATAATAGAAAATAGAATGGTTTGTTGATTGATTGATCTATGTTTGATGGAAAATCCCATTAAACATAACTACTAATTATTAAACATACAAACATATATAAGTATATTTTAAATTGAAGAAAACCGCCGCAAAAATATTCGCGGACAACATTGTCAGAAGCATCACCACCGAAAAATTTTTTCAGAAAAATGATAATTTTATTTCCAAAGAGAAAATAAGTTAATATGAGTTTTAAGTTTTAGTTTAGAACCTTAACTGCTGAAAGTATTTCAATGGAGCGATGAACGTCGGAGTCGGAGGAACGGCGAGCCGCCAAAGGAAAACTTTTTTAAGGAAATCAATTTTTAACGCCTTTCGCTAAAAACTAGCGACTATCTCACATATTTGTTTTATTCAATCGGCAAGATACATTTTTCTACGGAAATTATAACTTCACGAGGATGAGGATATTCTCACGCAGAATTTTCATACTAACATTTTCCTTCCCATAAACTAGGAACCTAGAATAGGAAGGATTACTTAAGGAATTCTATCTTAAAAATTTCATTACTGTATTATTCAATTAAAAGATACGGAAATGTCGAGCGTGAGATGAGAATGGCTTCTGCAAGACACGTACTGAAAGAATTTTAAATCGTGCTATACTGATGATGATAACAGGTAAGGGCTGAATCCTATATAGTTTTAATAATGGAAACAAAACAAAATTCAGAGAAAATATCTTGCATTGCAAATCTTGAGTTGGAGCAAATTAATTTCACCGAACTTATGGAAACACATTACTTATGCATCATTCGCTGACCACCCATTCCTAACTACAGGAAATTTGGCAAGACTGCGATCTTAAAATGTAGCTTATAACTTATGGCACAGGAGATAAAGGAAGACAAATAGTTTCTGCTAGCAATTTTACAAAATTATACGGTTAAGATTCTCCTTTAAAAATCCAAGTTGTACCGGATAATACTGTAGAAAACTATTAATGAAATACTGATTTAATACTCCGTATTTTCCACGGTCCACACTAAATTGGAAAATTTTACAAGTAATACATCTTACACAATCTTATATATTGATACGAATTATATTTTAATTGTAATGTATATCTTAATATATTTTACCTTAAACCAATATTTATTCTTACAGGAATAAAGATCTTAAAAATATATAAATAGTTTGATGGTATATGGCTTCCAGTCAATTGAGCTTAATGTTAGATGATGTAAGAACAAGTTCCTCTATTTTTCATAGATTTTTTAGAAATAAATATAGGTCTGATATAAAAATGTGAGTTTATAGTGAATTTAACGACTGATATTTACCTTACGTTCACGTCTGTAAAAGACTTCAGAAGACCTCTGATTCCTTCAAGAGAAAGAATTTGAAATTATTCTTGAAAGATTAAAGAATCATCAGCCTTCATTCCTGAATTACTTTCGAAGTTTTTTACCTATCTTGAGTTATATATTTTTTTATTTCAGGGGCAGGGAGATAACATAATCCATTTCACTTTTCAAATACCGGTAATGTTGGTGCGGCTGCCCCCGGCTAGCCCTAAATGACAGCAGAGCAACGTTTTATGGAGACCACTAATTCGATGACTGGGACTATAAAAAGTTTCGTCGACCTTATTTATTTTTCGCTGTAAAACTACAGTATTTTGTAAAAATGACATTGTTTCATTTCGGAAATTGTTTAGCACTTGTATATGTGCCATACTATTTCACCTATAAGTATTCAGGACTGTAAGTATTTTGAAGATGAATGAACCTCCTATATTTCATGTCTAATTCAATTAAGTGACCAATTCTCGTTAAAATCTTACAGATCGGAATATGGTGCCTTTTGGAAATGTATACAAGCCGGCGGCATATATGTTTTCACTCAACTTTGTAAAATGCTTGTACTTGCAACCTTTTTCCCTACAGATGTAGCTGGTCAGGATGGTTTGGATTTCGTTGGGGTTAGTTCTGTTAACAACTTGTTCTATTTTGAAGGCTTTTATAACTGAAGTAACATTACTTTAATCTAAATTTTCAATTTATAAATATTTTGAATTATTTTAGGAATTTTTTAAGTCAACCGTTGATTTAGCTGATTTGGTGGGGCTGTACCTAGTATTAATTGGAATACCTGGTAAAGGTCATGCAAAAGTCCTAACCGCTGGAGTTGGCTGGGCTGGCGCAGAACTTATACTCACTAGATGCTTACTACTTTGGGTAGGCGCGCGAGGTGCAGAATTTGATTGGAAATACATTCAGAAAAGCTTGGATTCCAACGTCAGCCTGGTAAATAGTTTAGTTTCCATTTTACTCAAGAAACATTGCAATGTAATTTTTAATATGATATTTCTGACTGAATTTGCTAATTAAATTAAACTTTAATTGAAATTCTGTTGTTTTAGGTTCAGCATGTGACAACCGCCACCCTAGTGTGGCTGTGGTCTAGACATGATCTCAATCGTTCACTTTTTCCGTTGGTGGTCGTAATGTTGGCTATTAGCAACTACAAGCCCTTGCTCATGGAGGCCTTAGCTCACTCAATTGGTGTAGGTCCTTGGGTATCCCTTCTCATCCGAGCGGTCATTACACTCTGTCTTGGAACTGCTACTCTTCAAATCTATGCAGGCCTTGCCCAGACAATTGGACTTTATTAAAAATTGCCTTGGAAATGTAATTCGTATCATGTGAAACTTGAACTCAAAAAAACATTGTGTTAAAGTGTTAGTTGGAAAAGTGTTTTAAAGTTTTTGTGTTTATGATTTTTGTTAAATAATTGTTTTACATTTGTGCTGAAAGTTGTGCATCTTTTACTAGTTAAGATGTTTATTAAAAACATCATTGAAAACTTTGTGGTGGATTCTTCTACTATATTTACCCAGTTAGTTTCTTCTTCTTATCTGATGACATCAAGCATTGATCCATTATTTATGGATTAAAATTCTCTTCTTCATTGAAGCAAACCATTCGTCTTTATGTTGGAAATAGCCCTATGACCTCTGCTCCATAGAGAGGGCTTGACAAACATTGTCTGTATGAGAGGCGAATAAAAATACTGTGGTATGTAAGGAGTGGATGTAATTTAAAATGAAAGTCTATGTATTTTGAAAAATGGTACATGAATTATTACAAGCTCAATTACTGTCTGTTGCTGTAATGAATTATCATTAAGAAAGATAAAATCTCTTTTACAGACTTGAGGTTAAGAATTACCTTCTAGAAAATAATTTAATAATGATGATTTCATTTATGAATGAAGCAAATACTGAAAAATTGTCTATTTTTCCTCTGGAAAGGAATATAATAACGTTTTTTAATATAACTAGATCCCATCACATTGCAAGGAATTTATTTTTCTTCCTCTGGTTGCTTTAATTTGGAAGGAAAGCAAACATCTTTGTGTGTGTTGATACTGATTATTTATCTTTATTACAAGACAATAAATGTACAGTCAACTTAAATTATAATTTGTTTTACAATTATTTAAAACCTCTCTGTAATAGGGTTTGTAAATATTACAAAATAGGAATCCATTTATCCCTATGAAAATATCCTGGACTTGATTAAATCACTTTTCTATCCAGTAATATTGAGAACTTGAAAGTAACCAAACCTTTATGTTCAATTGAAAATAAATTCTAAAAGAAAAATTTCAGTAATTACGGGCAACTTTCATGCTTTCAATTATAATAAAACTTTGCAATATTTTCATAGTTACACATTTCTTTTACTTTCTCATATTTATTTAACATTATAAAATCTTGCAATATTTTTACCATAGGTTCACAAATTTTTTACTAATAAAAATTAAACACCAAACATTCCAGTTAGATTTTTACAACATGGATGTTTAATAAGTTTGTAGATAATTGTGATAACATTTTTCCTGTTTAAGGAACAACTTTAATTGAATTCTCCAACTTCAAACCTTTACAAATGGACTTAATTCTTACGATCACATAACAGAAATGAGCAACATGGATAAAAACTGAATTACAAACACTGCCATGTTATTCCCTATCAGTCGGTACTCAAGCAGAGTGACAATCAAATGAACAACTGATATTAATATAGACAAGAAAGAATCAAATAGATGATTATTTAACAACCAGTTATCTGCCAAACAGCAACTAAGAGTCTGAAGCAATAACATGAGTAATAATGAATAAGTATCAGTTGCAGGCATATTAAAAGGTAATTATCAAATAAAGAAGTAATCAAAAAAATATTTACCTTTAATCTTGAATATTTAGAATGAATGAAAATTGCTTTGTCACCAAAATGAATTTTTTTCTCATGTACTCAAGTCATATCTCGCACCAGTTATACAAGAAAGAAGACTAGATTTTAATTAGAGACTTATCATTCTTTCTCTTAGATACAGTGAATTTCCATTGAACAATTATCATTGGGATGAACCCTTGACAAGATAAAGCAATAAAATAATACTCAAGAATGTAATTAAACTTTCCAGACAGATGTTAAAGGTGAAATATATGTATATATGTACAAATTCCATTACAAGTTTTATCATTAAGTAACTCAAAAATAACATTTCTCAATTAAATACTTTAAGAACCAAAAACAGCCTAGATGCTACATTTTAAAGGGGTAAAGCAATTACTTGTAAAAATTCAAGTCCTTGATATTAAAAAATAAGTTTTGCAATCAGCTGTAGAAACAAACCCATTTATCAAGAAAATTCTATGAAAAATCAAAATTGGAACTTTTTTACATCATTGTATTATTTACTCAGTGGAAAATTTTATATTTATATAAAAACAATGTCCACTGCTTGTTTCTCTGTTGTCTTTATGATGGTGAGCATTGAACCCTGCGAGGGGCATCATCTGGATCATCACTGTCACTGTCTTCATCACTTGATATGTCTTCTGTAGGCATAGTTGAGCCAGTTGATCCTTCAGTTCCACCATCATCAGATCTGTTGCCACCACCCCTTGCTCCAGGTCCACAATTATTCCAGTTGCCACGTTGTTGACTGAACTGTAAAGTAAGTAAATAGAGATTATATCAACTACATTAATAAAGTTCTTTGAATAATTTATTCATGTTTATAACAATTAAGTTATTTACATACAGCTTTGTTCTTAGAATTGCTTTAGATTTCTGAGCTGAATTCCTAAGTTTTCTTGTGCCTTTTAACTAAATTATTAAGCTAATAAGAAACCAAATGTTGAAGTTTTAATCATAAATTTAAAAAATTACACTAGAGAAAATTCTTAAATATGCAAAAGATTACTTTTTAATTTGGCCAACTCATGAATCTACAAACTACCATCAGAGTATGAAATGGATAGCATTCATTTCTAAAATAAATTCACAAACTAAAGGTCTTTAGTTATTTATATGCATTTTACTGCTCAGAAATCAGCATACTTAAGTAATACAACTTACAAGAGCTGGGTTTTCAATTAAGATATAAAGCTTGACAGCACTCATTCATTGAGCAATAATAGTGTCCTCATTTACTCATAATATTCTAGTAAATTAATAGTTATGTATGAATTATCATTAGTATGAACAGTCAGTTGTAAAAAGCAGTATTAAAGATGCACTCTCAACTTTCTAAATCTTATAAAGAACATACAACACAAGCAAGCAGATGTATGATCACAATATTAGAATTTTATGTATATTTTACATATAAGTAGATAATATAGCATAAGTCACCCAGATTACATCCTCCATATATTCCTAAACAATATAAGCCTAATATGGTTCATATCTGCTAGATTTAGAAATCAAGTATAAATTATATATCATTTGCTTTTCAATTCCAAAGAGTTAAAACGAATATAAGAATAGATCTGTAACTAATGTTTAGTTTTCCAAGACACAGAATAATACTCCCTAATACTTCTACCATATTTATTTTTATTCTTTAAAATTTTAAAATAAATATTGAATTTCTGTGAGAAAATTCTTTTAAAAATTAAAACGGAAATCATTAGCAGAGACTAATCCTGCTCTACTTATGACCAATGAATCACATGCAATCTGCCACTCAGTATCCATAAACCTGCATAAGTTTTAAAGATAACTAAGATGGACCTATAATAACAACATTCCACGTTCAATGGAATTTTATTATGTTGTCATTATAGATCCATGTAAAAAGTAGATAAATTTCTACATAAACATTTAGTTTGTTGAAGCCCTAAAATAAAAAGCACAGTATTATTCTGCATTATCAAAATTTATTTGTAGCCTGCCTTGCAAAACCCATCATCAGACAAGGTTGTAATAGAGGTAACAGCAATATATATTGAAGGAACAGATGAGTGGATGTACATGAATATAAATGGAATAACAGATATAAATAATAACTTAAAAGTAAATACAAATACAGTGAATTAGTATTTTGTACTTTAATTGTAACCCTTAATCCATAAATAATAACTAAATAAAGTCTATACTTAATGGTGAGCAATAGCAAGACAATCTAACTGCACCATTATGATGCCCTACATATTCTCAGACAATTGGTCATATTCACAAATTTGCTAACAATAAGTAATCGAAGTTAAGATATTTCAGATTTATTAAGACTTTCTGCCACTCTCAAATAATATTTCAGACAGCTTACAATAATCACCTACAGCTTACTTAACCTTTAATTAAAGTCATAAGAATAATCATCCATTCTTTTTAATGGGATATTGTAGAATATCTACTCCAAGAATTGGCTTTTGAAATAAATTTGGAAAGCTTGAAATAAAATAAGTGTTATGAAGAAAAGTCAACATTAGTAAGAAATTTGAATGCAACTTGGGAGTGGTATGTAATGAGTCTAAATTGGATTGAGATTCAAAAATGTGAAACAAACAGGATTGACATGCTTATAATGAAAACCATGCATACCATTCTTTCAGTGCGACGAATGTGACGCCATAGTATCCACAGCATTTGGCCATCATAAGCATCAGGGTCGCGTGCCCTATCATCTTCACGATCTTTGTGGTTTGATTTCACAGCCTTTGGAAAAGCAAAATAGTTAAATATCATCAAATCATGCTAAAGAAGTGTTATGAAACTAAAAATGTTGACCAAGCTCTTTGCATGAATCTGCAGTTTTTATAGAAAAATACTTTATGAACTTTTAAAAGACCAAGGGTATGGATTAAAGTCATTGGAAGAGGAGAATAAGGCATCCTAAAGAGTTCATTCCATCATTGGAATTCTTTAGGGATGTTTGGGTTCATTAAAAAAGTAATATTCCCTTAGTGAAGAAAATCAGTATCTTAGTATCATTGAAATAAATATATAAGGCTGGGTTTCAATACATGTATATATCATATACATGACCATGACAGTAAATCCCTTACTTGATGAAATAATTTGAAACGATTATTCACAATGATTGACTAACTTATATGTCTTTCAATAAAATTCAACTCAAGAAACAAATGTCAACTGCAAAAACACCCAGAAAGATAAGTATAAATAATATTACATCCTTTTCTTAGATTTATGATATAATTTAAAAATTATTTGTATAGTCCATGCCATAAAAAAATGTACCTCCTTTAAGAAGGTTAAATTTCAAAGAAGAATTGAATTTACCCTACTAGTTGTATCCTGAAGTCTAAAGATTTTCACACTAGATTAAAGAAAAAATTTTTTTAACTTTTTTAATTACTCTACATTTATCATCTTTCTACCTTCCTCTTACTTTGGGTATTTATTTTCAGTTTTGTCTTTAGGTTTATATTTTTGTTCAGATTCCTAAAACACTTCTTGCAGAAGCTGGTAAATTCTTCAAGTCTAGTGCTAAAATTATAATAATAATATGGACAAGAATGCGACTGTGAGAAACCTCTTACATCTAACCCAAAAATTTTAACTATAAACCTGCATTCAGATATACTAACTCCTTTTCCCACAGCTACCAAATCAACCAGAGGGGTTAAATAACATAGTTGATGCTTTTGATGACCATTATGCCATGCTGTGGTTTTCAGCACTGTCACAGAACCTTAGAGTTCACTCCATTTGGACATGGATGCAATTTTTCCAGAATTCATTCAAATATAACTTGAGGATCTTTCTATCATATCTTAATAAAAACCGAAGCATTTATTTATCCTGTGGAAAATATGAAGTACTTTTTTTTCCTTCAACTCATTTATTTAGTATTTAAGATTTATTTTTGAACTAAATTAGAGAAAATAAATTAGCATAGAATTTCATATTTCTTAATATTATAAACTTGCTCCTGTAACAGAGCAATATTAATAAAATTTCAGCAAAATTTAAAGATTTTCAGTAGCCTATCATACTTTTTTTAATCTACAGCTATTATTTTTTTAATAATAACTTAATGATTAAGATTTACATCACACTATTACCAGAAAAATTGAAATAAACAATAAGGCTTTTAATGACTAAGGAATAGTTTAAATATTAATATCAGAAAATGGTATTTTTTAGTTATAATACTCATGTTAAATTCTTTTTTTATAAGACAATTTTAATATATTTCACATTAGATTTTTCTCCTGCAAGAAGTTTACATTTTTCACATGAACCCCATAAGCCCTACAAACAACCCAAGAAAAATTATTCTTGAAAATTTTAAGGGTTATTTGTATTATAATTACTTCAATTTTCAAATTACTAAATTATTTCATACACCCAATGCTGCACATTAGATACTATTCTTTAAGCACACTACTCAATTTCCAACAAATTTCCATGATTGGCATAATTGATATATTTATGTCAGGATTTCCACCAATTAATGTCAAAAGATACCTAATGAAAATAAATCTAAACAAAATAAACAAGTGGTCTGAATTATATATTTAACAGAAACACCTTTGAAACTTAAAGAAAAATTTTCATCCCTTTATCCAAGCCATTTTAAACGTTGGGAAGATTTTTACAATTTAACTTACATCTTTAAGATTTTGCATTTCTGGCTCTTTCTCACAAGAAGGGACCCATATTTTAACATCATCATCTAAACCGCTAGTTGCCAAGACAGGAATCTGAGGGTGAGGTTCCAAGCAGTTGACCTGTAATTAAGTTTAAGAATATATAATGATACTGTTAAGGTAAGTGTAGATTTATAAATAAGTTTGACATCTTATCGACTAAAGAAATGTTCCAATAAAGATAAAAATTGCTAAATTTTACAAATATCATGTTCATCACTTGTTTTTTATTCACATTTTTGTTGTAACTTCATAACCAAGACTATATAAGAAACTAGATAAAATTCAAGCAAAATTCATTTCACTTCCTTCAGTAAAGCTTTATTATTCAACACTTACCACCCCATTTTCATCTCCAGGCATAAACTGGACAATGGATTCCATCTCTTTTTCCCAAAAAAATATATTCCCACAATCAGATCCAGAAACAACAAACTCACTCTTTGGCCCAAAAAAGTTTACACCTTTCACTGAAAATACAGATAAAATCCATTATTAAATAAGCTGATAAGAAATATGAAGTTATAAGCATAAAATTAAATTTTTATTACAAGTTTACCTGTTGCATTATTTCTATGTCCTTCATATCTATGCAAGTACTCTGACTCTGATTTTGTAGCATCAAATAAATATATATCTTCATCATTATATGAACCTAGGACTTGTGTTCCATTATAATTGAATACAGCACATGTTACATGTGCATATGTGTTAGAGTGTAGCTAAACAAAATTACAGAAGATAGTGTTTAAGATAAGTGGTACAATCAGACTAAGTAAATGCTTAAGCCTTTCACTCTTCAGCTTTAAGTTCATACTTACCAAATGATGTGGACAGAACTTTTTCAAAGGTCCTTCATTATCACTGATCTTCCTTTTATCATATATCCTTATGAAGTGATCCCTTCCACTCACACAAAATTCATGACATGCAAGTGGATTTGCATGGATACTGTACAGAGCAATCTTCTTAGCTCCTTCTTTAACCGTGACCAATCTACAAAAATAGAAAATATGTAAGCAAAAGGTAAAGGGGTAAGGATTAATTCCAGTAATATTTTCTTCTGCAGATATAAAGTTTTCATAATTATCAGCTGTTAAAAAAGCAGGAAAACTAAAGGGGATAGAACTTCACTCAAAAACATTCTCCTAAAACCAAGAGTCATAACATTTCCATGCTTAATTTTTTACATCTAACAGAGTAAAATAATTATAAAATTACTGAGATTTTGTTATTTTGAGGCATTCCATAATTTTCAAGTTCTGTATATAAAGTAGTTGTCAAATTAGATATATGTAGATAAGACTATAGCTTTAACAGGAGCATATTTTTGGCATTTTCAAAGTTAGACCAACATTTTTTGTTTTATACCAAATAGTTATTATTATATATGAGTATATTATTATATATAATTTCCATTTAACAATCATAACTCAAGTCAAATTTGGTGATGCTAAGGTAAGGGTGAAGTTAATAGACAGAGATTGACTCACTTCTCTGGCTTAGGTTCACGGACATCTAGTGAATAAACAATAGCATCTTCCCCAGCACTTAGAAAGACATGAGGTACATCTGGCTGCAAAGCTAATTTATGAGCAGGTCCTCTGTGTTGGGCCAATCTTCTAGTAGCACGGCAGAGTCCAGTAGATGAGAGCTCAGCTAGGCGAACTTGCCCATCTCTAGCACAAGAGACAATATGCATATCTCCTGTCAATGGAAGAAATTTGGCCTGGAAAGGAAATAAATTATACAGCTTTCATCACAACAAGAGTAGGTTCTAATTATGAATATCACCTGAAATATTTTTACAAGAATTGTGCATTAAACAGCAGGTAAATATCTACACTTCTACTTTCCATCATAAACATCACTTCAAATTATGGAAAACATTCAGCTCATAATCTTTCTTAAGAGGTAGTACAGATAATGCCAAGTGATATATTTACTGTTAAAAAACTGTCTATAATTAGAACTTAATGCTAACTGACGCTTCCTTTTTGTATTACATCCTAATCATTTCGATAATATTCCCAGGATTTAACATAGATAAAAGTCTGATGACTGATGATTCTAAGAAGTCAACAGACATTAAAGTCTAAGAGGACTAAGGTTCAAACCCAGATTTCCTGATTCCCAGTTCGTCGGTCCAGCCATTCAGCTATCTGCCAGCTAAAGTATCCCTCAACAGCTTGACTAAATATAAGAATATCTATAGTCTGTTCCACTTTTCTAGGCAGTATGGGGCTTATGGAGAAATCGAATAGCCTCGTACGCCGGGTCATTTTTCCGGAATATCCGCGATATCCACAAAATTTGCCTTCGCAACGGATGAAATTAAGATTTTCAACTTAGTTTGGTGGATTTTTTTCCAGTTTTTGGGTGAAATTTGGACAAGGAAGGATGGTTCTATATATTGACGGAGTTTTTTCAACATTTAAACAAAAGAAATAAATTTTACAGCGGAATTTTAAAAAAATGGTCACCTCACCAGCCGTGAACAATACTAAAACTGCCATTTCTCTCATCCTATCTAACGCAAAGAGCTATTTTTTCTTAGATTACTCTTTATACCTTATGAATACAAAAAAGTCAACTTATATTAATTTTTGACTGATAAAATTTTAGTTAAAAATAATTTAAGTGGAACGCAACCTCCGAAAAATTGGATCGTGCAGTCAAATTTATACATCGCCTAAAAATTTTTTGTTTCTTACGTTACGAAAAACTTGTCGCGAGAGAAATTGAGATAAATGTTGTTATTTTCATTTACAGGTTATTCTGAGTCGATATCTTGAATAGAACTTTAGTTTTTGAATTTTATACCTGAGAGCGGGTCCGGATCAATCCGAATTACGCTTACGGGGTCTATGAGTCTCCAGCAAAATAGTAACAATGATTAGCAATCGGAGGGCTAAATCAATTACTCCCTCGGTTATAAAATTCAAAAACTCAAGTTCTATTCAAGAGATCGACTCAGAATAACCTGTAAATGAAAATAACAACATTTATCTCAATTTCTCTCGCGACAAGTTTTTCGTAACGTAAGAAACAAAAAATTTTTAGGCGATGTATAAATTTGACTGCACGATCCAATTTTTCGGAGGTTACGTTCCACTTAAATTATTTTTTACTAAAATGTCATCACTCAAAAATTAATATAATTCGACTTTTATGTATTCATAAGGTATAAAGAGTAATCTAAGAAAAAACTAGCACTTTACGTTAGATAGGATAAGAGAAATGGCAGTTTTAGTATTGTTCACGGGTGGTAAGGAGGTCAGTTTTTTTCATTCCGCTATAAAATTTATTTCTTTTATTAAAATGATGAGAAATCTTCGTCAATATGTAGAACCATCCTTCCTTGTCCAAATTTCACCCAAAAACTGGAAAAAAATCCACCAAACTAAGTTGAAAATATCAATTTCATCCGTACAAGTACCTCAAAAATAATTAACTGACGGCTTGGAGGAGGCTAGGTTGCTCTCTTATGGGAATTTACGTGCATTTATTTCCCCATAAGCCTCCGTACTGCCAGCTTTTGTGGAACGGACTATAGTCAAGCTGTTGAGGGATACTTTATAGGCATGGAAATTACAATTTCATCTCCTCAGGAGCATTATCTGCACTCATGGCCTAATAAAGGTTGTAAGGATATCTTTTGTTAGGAGAGTACAACCTATAGGTAAACACAAGGTGATGTGGTAAAGTTATACTTGGGCTTATAGTTTGCAGCAAAACGAAGTAGCAGTTATATCCTATGCATTTTCATTTATTTATTTATTACCGAATACTGTACAAACATCCTCTTTCAGGACAATTCCAGTAGGTATGGCACGTGGTCGTAAACTAAACAACGGACATCACAAACATCCAGACCCTGAGAGGAAAATTTCCCCCTCAGCTAGGATTTGAACCCCTCAGAGTTAGGAGATAAGCTTGCTGCCAACAAGGCAGGCAATTCATAAATACTCTTCATTAATTATTTTCCATACATAACAAAGATTATTAAAAATATAGGTCAATATAACTTACATCTTTAAGATTTTTCATTTCTGGAGAAAAATGGGATAATTAAAGGTATTAATGAATAACACACACAAAATTACAGATAATGTTATAATTTATTTCTTTTAGATCAACAATGGTATCATCAATTTAATCCATTTTTATAATCTTATGATAATGGTAATTAAAAAATGGTAGCAAGAGGGAATAAAAAGGTCAGTAGAGACAAATTATGTTAAGCATTATATAATAATAACAAAATAATCACCATCCTTCTTTAACATAATGAATTAATTTCCCAATCTATAAAGATCCTTACCTTAGATACTACTGATATACATAAAAGACATTCATGAATAATATGATGGAGATAGATGCCGAGTAATTACTTAAGAAGAGCCATGAGTCTCTAGAAATATTCTACTATTACGTATATAATTTTTACAGCATTTAATGTTTTCATGATCTCCTTATCTATGAAATTTATGATATATTTTTAAAGTTTGGCCAGAAGAAATTAATCATCAATCAATAAAGTTTCATACAATCAAGCAACTTAACCAAAGAGAAATAGTCTGGTTTTCTATAACAACAACAGGAATAAGATATAGAATATTTGATCTTTGATAGCTCTACTGAACAACTTTCCAGGACTTTCAACAAGCATCACAGTAAATTACATATTAGATTATGAATATAAATTACTTGTTACTTTATTGGATTATATAAATATCCACAAAACTATTAGTGGACTCATTGAAATCTACTTGTTATTTTTTTATTTTACAATGCATAATGAATAACAACCTACACAGTACAACCTCAACAATACTAATCTCAAATTGATGTTCATTTTGAAAGACGCAAAAAAATCTACAACACTGAGAATAGAATAAATGCTATTAACAACTCATCTAATCATTCATGATTAACATTAAGGTATATCATTATATGTGAAAACATAATAATAATAAACTTATAAATTTTAATTACCTATGCTTGATAAATTATTGATACAGAATCTAACTTACCTGAAAAACATTGCTCCTGTGTCCACTTTCATATCGGAGGACTTTCTTCTCTGTTCCCCAATCCCATAAAATTATGTACAAGTCATCTGATCCACTGGCAAGTCTTGAACCACTACTATTGAAATGGAGTGTATTTACACAGCCATTGTGACCTTTCAATCTGCTCATCAACTCAAGTCGTTGGACGGCATGCAATGATCCATAGCAGCGCCTTGAAAAGAGCTCGGGACCAGCAAAATGTCCTCTATAACCAAGCTGCCTGGAAACAAAAATTCATATAAGTTTAACAAATATGGATTAAATTAATTATTAGTTGCTAAAAAACTACCATTTATATGCCTAACTACTTTTATTAAAAATAAATATGATCAATAGATATCTCAATCAGTTAACCATTTCATGAAAATTTCCCTGCTTGACGTGAAGAAAAGTAAGCTAACAAATAATGTCAACACAGCATATGATGTAAAATAAAATGATCAACTGCTTCCACAATGGACAGTAACTTTGTGAACAATCACTATCTCACATTACCAGTCCAGTAAAAATATAGTTGGTTTATTAAGAACTGTTGTATATAAATAAACATAATACTTGCATAACTAATTAGTAGACGACCAATGATATTTTTGAAAATAGGAAATATTTTAAAGTAGTGGAACCATGTACTTCCACTTTGTAAGTATAAGATGTCCTAGAAAATCATTGCAGTGAAGAAGATTGTAGAAAATAAACTATTGGACAGAGGGAAAAACAAAGTTATCAAAAGGCTAGATTTCTATTGAGAATTCAATTGATATTAACTATCTCTGTCAGATATTAAATAGATCATCTACAAGCTGCCATTATTTGTGAAGAAATCTTTTCAATGAAAGGACGCAGAAGGCTTATCATTCTGTGAAGCTATTGTGGAGATCAAGAAACTCTATCTAGAAGTAAGGTAAATGTACAGTACTGTCTGTAAGGTCTGCTGCAACAAATAAGCACAATACAACATAATAATAACAACTTTGTAAATTTCTACAGAAAATTGGTATATTTGCAAAAATGTAGAAATTTACAGTTGTTTTTATTACTGTGGCATTCCACGTGTCACAATTCCACATTCCACAAGTCACACCTTCTCACATTGATTTCACAATATAACATGTTTGAAATAATGCCCTTGGGCTAATGATTGACCATAAGCTTTAAGTCCTGGATTGCCATTCTTAGGATAGGGATATTCTTAGGAGTTAGGGATACTGAAAAAATAAAGAACATTGACATACAACATTCCCCCTTTTCCTTTTACTTGATGACAAATTCTTTGAGTTTTTAAATCACAATAAGTAATTTTCTATAAATATTATTTTAACACAGCTGAGCATTCATGTTGAGTAAAGAAATAATATACATCATTAATAACGGAGGCTTAGAAGTATATAATACGATCTGGTTAAGAGATTATTTAAGCTCGGTTTCATCAACTAACAACATATATCCCAAAATTTCAGACTAAGAGAGATATTGATCACTATGAAAAAAGGATAAATACATAAATTTGCAGATATAGTGTGGAACTTGATTTTAAAATTATATGAATTATTGTGGTTTCACTTCAAAATATCCATAAATCAACTAACATAGTTTTGAATATTTAAAATAAATCAAATTTTACGTGATATTTAAATGAACATGGCAAGTTCTTCCTTTTCCAAGCTTTAAAATATCCAGTTATATTTACAGGAGGACTTTTTGATGACTTTCCTACACACTATCATTACTTTTTATATTCTGCTTCCCTGTTCTCAGTTTACACCAACCGATCAGAGAAACAGAAAATTTTACTTTATAGAGATGTTTCTACCCTTCAGTCTCTAAAAAATTTGCTTTCCATTCCTTTATTGCCTAATTCAGAAGGATGAGATATTTAGGTAGAATGAACTTTAATGACAGAGAATTCAATGCATTTCTCAAATTAAAAATTTCAGCAACCCTTAAAAAATACCTCAAACATCAGATTCATTCTAGAAACGATCAAATAATACTCAATATAGAGAAAATCTTACAATTTCTTTGGTAGACATATACCATGACTGCTGTATAAATGTTCATTTAGATGTGCATTCCCTGAAATTCCAATTTCCATACAATAACTTGGTGCATTTGGATATGAAACTAAATATGTCATCTACGACAGCATTACAATTATAGGAGCAGATCTTCAATCAAGATGAATCAAAATACTTAATTCATGACTAGGAACAGAGTTTCCATATGTTCAGAAATTCTAAAGCCCTATTTTGATAGAGGGGAACTCATCTCCACTCAAAGTCATAAAACAGAGCTTCATATTATAGTATAACTGTAAGCTACCTGGATGAGGATTTTATAACTATATTTTCTTGTTTCAGGATTCTCTTCCCATGAAATGGAGGTAATTCATGTAAAGCTTAAATTTAATATTCTCTTTTGGTAAAATTAGATTTTATTCTCTGAAATTAATAGGAATATTCTTAACATATGGAAAGATCACTGAATTTTAATTGTTCGTGTCAGTACACTGAATGATTATCCTGGTTAGTAAACTCTTGTTTGGGTGTTATTTGAAGAAAGAAAAAAACTATAAATTTGCAAACACATTAATCAGTAATTTGTTCATGAACTCTTTAGGTATTGAGGGGTTTCCACGCTCATAACACCAAACCATTTACATAAGCAAATAATAGATCATGAACATAACCTTCCCCTAAATAATCTCCCACACATAATAAAGATTGGCTTGAATAACTTACAATGTGAGCAAAAATCATACAAAATGAAAAATAACTTAAGTCAAATAATACATAACTAGTGTGATTAATTGGCCAATAATAATAACATATCAAACCCACTGAATGCCTCAAATGTCTAGAAAAGCATTTACTATCCCATTAAATTAAGTCTCTTGCACTGGATGCTTTAAAATTAGAAATGCTCCACTTTTAGTATGGCTATAAGCAAGCAAGTTATGAGCTTGCTGACTCACACCAGATTAACATGTACACTATGACATCTCTTACATATATACACACTACTTTAATTTAAACCAGGGGGACATTCAACCTCAAATTTGATTCATATTTTTCAAAGCCTGTCTTCACAGGACCAAAAGGTGAGAGGTCGATTGCTCCCCCAGCCCACCTTAAATCCAAGACAGAACATATACCCAAAGAATCAAGATAACTACCTGTTAATAACTTCCTGCACCAGAAACCAATTGTGTTTTGGCTTTTTTTTCATCAGAGTTAGGGCAGAAATATCATTAGATTCACAGTCAGACGATTTAAAATCGCTTTTTCTTTCTTCTGAATTAGAATCACTATCACTATCTGCATCAGAATCATGTGAGCTACTCTGGCCACCGTCGGCATAATTACTCAAGAAACCTTCTTCCATCTCATAATCTGTGCTTTCCTTAACAGAGCTACTTTCATGATTAAGCGTGTCATTATCCTTACTTTCACTTGAATCCTTCTCTTCCTCTTCCGTTAATAAATTAGAGGAAGATGATCTTCCCGATTCTTTATTAGTATCTTCGTCACTACTTATGTCGCCTTCCTCTTTCACCTTTTTTCTGTAGTTCCTATTCTTTGCCTTTGAATTCAATTTCGGAAAAGCCCCAGTGGAAGTCGATTTATCCTGTGTCTGCGGTTCGACGGTTTTCTGTTTCTTGTTAGCATCGTCATCTGAGCTTATTTCTGATTTTTCAACCGAGATCCCGCTATCATCTTTCTTCATATGCCGTTTAAGTCTAACCTCAATCGCAGTTAGCATCTCAGGTCCACTCGCGTCGTTGACAGTGGCACAAGAAGGATCTAGGGAATTTTTACCTTCTAAAAATGATCCATTCGAAGCTTTCTCTCCGTTACATACGGAGCTTTCATTATCTACATCCATGTTCAACTGCGATGCAGAATCCATTGCTTACAAGATCATATAATCTTTCACCACTCCTATATATTTACCCGGATTTCATCCTTAAGTAAAAAGCCATCCAATGACGCAATACTAAAACTTAGAAAATTTTTCCTACTTATTTGTGCTTACTTCCTCACAACTAGTCTGAATTACGAAACAATAATATGACAATCAATTAATTCTACAATGCACGTCAAGGGAAGATAACAAACACGAACTCATACACTCTGTAAGTTTGAGTAGCGACAGATCTTTTACATTAAATAATCAGTTATTTCAATACGATTAAGAACACTATATGGTTGTAATAATATTTTAGGCCGGCCATATTGATTCTCAAATAGAAATGCAGTGAACATTATTAAGACTGAATAGGCCCGAACCAAAACAATGCGATTTCAAGGAAGAGGAATTCTTGGCACTCGACGGTAGTATTTCCCCAAGAATACCTACATTCACTGAATGACATGCATGTAACCTACTAGGAAATCAATGCACACACAACGCATATACTACTATTGTACTCATTTCACTTCCGCTCCCAGCTGACTGTTAATAACATTCTGATTCCGAGAGCTGTCACTGCAGTGGATTTAACTTGTAGACTCGCATTAACTTCTATTAGGTAATTTGAGTATTAGATCAATAAGCGGTCTTCAAAAAAATTTCGTCGATAGAAACAACTCTCGTTCCTTTGATTATGCAATATCGTATAAAAATAATTTCTTAAAATACCAAGATTACTTAGAGGCGCAATTCAAGCACTAGATCCGGCGAAGCTAGCGATATAAGGCGGCGATATTTGGTGTTAAAACTGTAGCGGCCTTTAAATATGTTGATGTTAGTACAGAAAGAAAGCATCTGTAGTTATAATGATATTGTTGGATTTTTTAAATATTGATTGTAGAATTATTCATTTATTTAATCACATAGTATTTCTAATCTAATTTTTCGATGAACAGTGGCTCCCGATTCACATACGTGTACGCTGTTATTTAAAAAATGCAGAAATCAGAGATAGGTGGTTCTGAGTACCGTGAACAGATTCCAAAAAATCTGTCATTTTGGTTGATTGGTATCGATGAACCTCCCAAATGTGATTTATACACCTTAGCTTCTGTCGGAGATCATGAGAATTTGCAAAAGAAAATCAAAAGGTTTGAATCGAGAAACGAAATTAATTATTTAACCGCGTGGGTAAATGCCATGAAGAATTTCCAATCTTTTCTTTAGGGAAGTTGATAATATTACAAAGAAAAATTTAAATTCTTGGACGCCATTAATGTACGCCTGTTTCAGTGGCTGTGAAAAAAGTGTTCAAATTTTAATTGACAATGGTGCGACTAAGAACGATCGAAATACCAAAGATCAGACCGCTTTGATGATCGCGGCTAGTTATGGAAACTGTCAAGTCTTTCATCACTTTTCGGAGGTAACTAATTTATTATTATCTTAAGCGAACGGATGATCATGTTAATCTCAAAGCTATGTTATATAAGTATCTTGTTTTTAATCATGAGGAGGGGTCAGTGTTTAGAATTTCATATATAATTTAATAGTATATTTTTGTTAATGGATGGTTTCTATGATACTACAGTAAATGACCTGGAGTGTATCTCTTAAATAATATTAAAGGTTCTTAAGTCTTGAACTATTCAAAGATAAGCCTATATTTTATCATTATATAATCTTTACGGAATAGAAAAGCCTAGCATATTTTAACTAATTAGAAAAATCAACTTCTCCCAGTAAAATATATTTCATATTCACACAATTACATAATACTCAAGTGGTTCAAAATTTACTATCTGAATATTGTGAAGGACTGAAATTCCATTTTTATCAATGAAATAAAAATATCCATAAAACTTTTTTTTGATTTATTCCATTGTAATTTTGTACACAACATAATTAGGGGTTTTATTAATTTTACCTTAGAAGGAACTTTTAGAACAAGAAGATGGCAAAGGATGGACAGCTCTCTTTTACGCAGTTGCAGCAAGGCAAAAAGCTGCTGCTCAAATGTTACTGACAAGTGGTTCTTGCATAAATAAAACGTATGTTTTCAACTCTGTAGATGTATTATATAACTTAAGGATTTAATTACAATTACACTTTTCAGGGACAAGAAAGGGTTGTCAGTATCAATGATAGCAGCAATGGATGAAAATATCGCTATGCTAGAATTGCTTTTGAGTATGGGATCAAATCCTATTATAAGGTCATCAGAAGGAAGTAGTACCATTTCTATTGTTATTTCTAAAAGAAATATTCATTTGCTTGAGGTACTTGAAAGATATTGGATCAAAGGTAAATAGAAATTTTTCATAATAATACTTAAATTAGAAGACTTGGCAGATTATTATAATTCTAATTGAATAAATTATTCAAAAATTTCTAAATAATTATATTAAGCAGCCCATTACAATATGTTATCTTGAACAGTGGTAATTAAACGATTATTAGTTACTGTCATAGAATTTGTAAAATATTCTAGTGTTTAACTATTTTTGTACCTATTGATTAAATTTCTTCAATCCAGAAAAAAATAGTGACTTCAGAAAGGAGGTAGTTGATCAGATGGGCACATTGCAAAGCCAGAATCAGGAGGAAAACAAGCCATCTACTTTCATCTGTCCAGCCAGTCAAATCTCTTTTTCAGGTATTAAAAAACCATTATATAAAGCTTAAAGTTCTTTTCACATACCAAATGTTCTTCAAATCCCAAAAAAATTGGTGATTGTCATTACAGAATTGCAGAAGCTTGATCTAGATATGTTACTGAGGCAATATGATTTGGCTAAATATTATCCAATTTTCCAAGAGCAGAATGTAACTTTAAGTATATTCCTTAACCTTACTGAAGAGGATCTAAAGAGAATGGGTATCAAGTAAGACTTTATTCAATTTTTTACTTAAGGTTCTAGACTAGACTGAAAGAGTCTCAATTATTTTTATCCATTTATAGGTTGTTTGGTCCAAGGCGTAAAATGTCCTTACTTATAAACCACTGGATTGGTTGTGATATGTGCAAAAATTTATGTGGAGGATTGTAACTAGTATAAGTTTTGAAAGGATGATTTCTAATTTAATGCAATTTTGAGAATGTTTCATTGTTTCAAGAATTTGTTAATCAAGATTAAGGGAACTAATATTTTTTATTACCATCTATAGAATGAATGCTTATATATTTCTATATTTAATAATCTTTATTGCATCAATGTGAAGCATGTTCATGATTTCTTATAAAATGAGCTATAAAGTAATAAAAATGTGAATATTGATTAAATATTTATTTATTTCAGCGTTTCCTCCTATTATAGATCATGCTTACAAACATTTTTTTTTCTATTAAAAAATACGAATATACAGGCAGACAAATCTTCTTTATCACTTAATACATAAAATTATGTTACTTTGTCTCCAAATAAAATTTTAATAACTGTTAACTTTTTAGAGAATTAAACATTATGTTATTCATCTCTTGGTAAACCAATGTATTCTCATCTTGGTACTTTTCAATTTCAAGACAACTCTTACTATCAGGAAAGTATTCAATTTAACACGCACTTCTCATTCTTCAGTCATTATAATTTGGTGGTAAACAAATTTCTATGTAATATTGTCACAAAATCTTCCTTTGCATCATTTACCATTAAAAATCCTTCAAACATTAGTAGAAAACAATGCCAGACCAATCAATACATTTTTGTGAAAGAATTATTTAATGTCATAGGTTCTTAAACACTATGCTTGTCTTAGGCTTTATTTTTAAACTCAGCTCAAGTGCTCATCTTTTAATTCCGCTTAGCATTTTAAGTTTGCCATATTCTACAGGAATCCAGGTCAAATGCTCATATTCATTGCACCTTCACTGAAAATCAATTTCAAATAATCAGAAGCTATAGAATTACAGTCTTGAAAATATAATTTTTATTTGTAAGTATTGAAACATTTATAATACTAATGTAAGTTTATAATATAGATAATCCTTTACGATCTTGGTAAGCTTAATTTATGTAATTGAGGTGAGAATTGGATTAAGAACAATTTTAACATGTCAAAGTTCAATCTCATACTCTACAAGAGCTTTGATTTGTTTCTTAGAACACGATAAAATACAATCAAATCCTCCGAATTTATTTTTCGTTTAATAATTTTATCTTTTCGATTGAGTATCATCAATAGTCTAGTTGGTAGCGGATTAGAGCTATGTTGTAATATTATTGTTATTGTTGTAATCGTATTTTGGTTGTTATCGAGGTGAACGTAAATCATAACATAAAGCGAAAAGAGTATAGCTTGCTTACAAGAGCCCTCCACCGCCTACCCCATAATTATGAAGCAAAGAGGCCAATATCTTTCATAGTCAGGAACTCAGGAATGAGTGTAGCTCGAAAATCGTAGCAAATTAAGACTGCTCTAGAACTCTTCTGACACATTAACATAGCTCAAATTGTATAGCCTGCATAAATTTAAATACTGTTATGTTACATCTTAAGGCATGCTGCCTACAGAGAAGTAACCTAATTTCATTCGCATCATATTTCTTGTATATTTTTTCTTATACTTTGCAATTTACTGTTGTAATTTATTCTCTACTTTACGATAAATTTCATAAATATTCAATTTAATTTTATTTATATGTTATTCATTTACGGCTTAAATTCAATTTCATCATACTTTAAACACGCTCAGTTTTCAATAACGGACTTGTAAATTTATAATTACTAATTTTTGCCACCTAGGAAAAATGCTCGTCAACATACGCTATCCTACGACGTTTATGCTTCAGAAAAAAGAACATGCCATCAGTTTTCCTCAACAATCACGATTCATATGTTGTCGCACTTATTTGATAGCATCTTAAAATACCCGTTAATACTCTAGAGACGTATAATGTATCATAAAGGGATTTTTAAAATCAACTCAGTGAAAAAAGAAAAGTATTCAACGTTTGAGTAATCAAATATCAATGATGTAATCAAGGTTATAGAGGAAAATATTATCGTAATATAAAAACATCCCAGAGATGGTTGACCGAAGGCTTTCATACAGGATACGATAACTTTTAGTTATCGTATTCTGTATTTACGATAAATAATAGGCTGATTTCCTTTCATAAATAAATTATATAAATTTTTCTAGCCAGATCTAAGTGCTGCAAAATTTGTCAATTAATTTAATATTTAAATTATTGATATCTAAGAAAACAATTTTACTTGTTATATACAATATATATATTATTATTATTATAAGAATTAAACTGCTAGTAGGCTGTAAGCCTGGTGGCAGTTATTTCTACATGTACATACCTATACACAATTATCATACAATATTCGAAAAAATAAATACTATAATACATAAATTGAAAACATAATCTCAAGTTAAATAAAGATTCCTTAAATACTTCATACAACTAAATAAATTTAAACACTACACCTAACAGTCTTTACTGGAGTTTTTCGGGGTTCATGACATGCCTTCACGGCTACCGTAGCGGTCTCGGGGTGAAACCCCACCGTACATCGCCCTGTCAAGCAATCCCTTACTTCGTCCAGAAGTCCCCACATTGCAGCATCCCCAATACCCTTATAGTATACATCATTAATTCTACAAAATTTTGGAGCATTTCTTTTTGAAAAATATTACATTTTTAGGCAAGGGTCTTAAGAGTGATACAGGTAACTTGTTCCATTCTGAAATTCCCCTATTGAGAAAAGAATACTTCTTTATATCCGTTCTTTGCCGCCGGGGCTTAATTTTAAATTCATGGCTATCTTTACCGCAAAAATTAGGTTTTACAATCGAATTTTTAAAGTGTACCCAACCATCTTTACTTGTAATTATGTTATATATACAACCCAGTCGACTTATTTTTCTCCTTTTTTCCAGAGTATCCCACCCATCTAACATTTCTGTAACGCTGTCCCTTTTTCTAAATTTTCCCATAACATATCGAGCAGCTTTTCTTTGTACTTTTTCTATTTTCTTTACTTGACCACAATGATAGGGGTCCCACACAGTTGTCGCGTATTCAACTATTGGCCTCACAAGCGATAGATATCCCTTTTCTTTTGCTTTCCTGCTACTGCCCCTTAGATTCCTCATCACATAATGTAACATTTTGTACGCCTTTGCAACGTATTAAATTTATTTGTTTCTCCCAATTAAGGTTCCTATCAAAAGTTACACTTAAATATTTGCAGTGATCTGAATTTTTTATAATTTTACCGTTTAAACAATAACTATGGCAATAAGGCGACCTCTTCTGCGGTTCCACTCCAACTGACCGTAGGTAAATTGAGGTTCCCCGCGATTAAAGTTCCTGTAGATGAATACTTTTCTGTTAAAAGATCGTTTAAATTTTCCAAAGATTCCATGCTTTCGTTAGGGCTTCTGTATACTGCTATTATTCGTAGAGGCTTTCTATTTGGACTTAAAATTTTTACACATAATATTTCGGCATCTTCAAAGACCCATTCCAACGAGCTAGCTATGTTGTTTTTCACGCAAATAAATACCCCTTCCCCCCTTGAGCCACGGTCCCTCCGATATACACTGAAATTTAAAGGAAATATTTCGTTCGAAAAAATATCTTCTGTTAACCACGACTCGGTACCTACTACGATACTTGGATCAATAGCTTCAATAATATAAATTATGAATTAATCAAAGAAGGGTTTTACAACCTTCATTCAATTAACTTCATACATTTGCAATGTATAATTATTTTCTCTAAAATGTTATTTGTGTTTCATAACTCATCTACTCAAAGTAATTTTCTTAAAAGGAAAAATTGAGTGAGGGTGAGAAGATTAGCTAACATAGAATAAGTTTTATTTTTACTAAAAGATTCTTAAGCCATGATTTATGCATAAGAATCTGCGGAATAAAGACAGGTTTGAATATCATGATGTTACTTAATTTCACCGATATTCGAAAGATTATTTCCGCATGTAAACTCTCTTCTATGATTAATAGTAGGGAAAAGTTTACTTTGTGAAGATCGGATATTTTTTAAAATTAGTGATAAAATTTTGATTATTCGCATAATGTCACGCGAAAAATTTCACGCGAAACTACTTTTCAAAGTAGTCCTCTCCGAAATTGGAGTGATTTTGCTCTGAGTGCGCTTTGCCAAAGGAGTTCGCATTCTGGGACGGCAGACAATGAACTCATTTGTCCAATTACCACAGATGGAAGTCATCTCCTCCTTTAGAAGTGAGTTATATCCTTTACCATTGAGAAAGATCCGAGCACGTCAAGAGGATTTAAGTATTTATCCCGCAGCTTTCTTGGCAGGGTTCACACTTCACTGAAGGGCTGGACTCGAGAGTATAACAGTGCATCCACGCAGAATGGGAGGACGAAGAGAAATACCTCTTACTATAGTCAGCATTAAAGATCTTAAACAGCCAGGGTTCATCTTGAAGTTCTTCCAAATTGTAAGTGACTTTTTGAATCAATACTTGAAATGAATCTCTTTTAGTTTATTCCTTAAATAAAAATAAAATAATGTAAAAAAGTAGTTTGTCGAGTAGGATTTTACTTGTTATTAATTAATATTTATTTGACGAAATTGGTTGGATTAGAATAATCAGAATAAATGATAACGCTTTCTCTATTGTAATTAGGCTGTTGATAAATGTTGCGTGTTAATCTCGCGAAAATACTAGAAAAGTATTTTAGCATTTGTCCAGGATAGAATCACTATTATATAAACTCCTTCCGATTTGATCACGCAATTCTTATATTCGCTTATTTTTCATATTAACATCCTCCATAGAAATTACCGCTTGCATGTAAAACTAAACTGTGATACTAATCGTATATAAATTAGGTACTTTAAAAAAGTAAATATAAGATCTTTGATTGATGAATAATGTGATATATGTAATTTAATGAGATATCGATTAAAATTTAATAGCTCTACCATATTAAAAATTACGATTTTTTACTAGCAATAAAATAATAGCTGCTTCTTGACTGTTAATATGGATATATTTTAGGCTATGCTGATAGCTACCATACTCGTAGCTCGATTAGGTAAAGGTGGGCAACCATTGAGCTTTCACAAGACCTCTGTTGACGCTGATGCTCTTGGCAGAGGTGTTACCATCGCTTACTTGATCATCAGTCCAGTGCTTTTGGTGGGGTACGTCCTTGGAGAGATAGGGAATCAAAGACGAAAGATGGTAAAACTAATCATTAATTTCCTCTTTATGAAATTCTACTTAATGAATTCCAATTTCGCATGTAACCTTTCAATCATATAATGATATTATCTATCTCTTTGCAGGAATTTATTTTCAACTCCGTTGGAGCGTTCCTTCTCATTCTATGCGGATCTATAGCCATCGACTTTTGGAGGACTGTGGGATTGGCTCCCATATTTGTGGAACCATCTCTGTGGGAACGCTTCCGGTCTGAATATACAAGCTCGGCGCATAATGAGAAAAACGCAGGACTTTGCTTAGGATGCTTGTCCATTTTAACTGGTTTCCTGTACCTAGCCGATGCTGTGTTTGGATACCGAATCGGAGGGATCACAAATAAGCCTCTTCAACAAAGTCATGGTCAGCTCATTAACGCCAAGTAACAAACGATTCAAGATTTTCTATCAAAATATCTTTTCGGCAACTTAAATTTAGCAGCGTTTGAATTTTAATTGATTTATGTCATTTCATTGTTTTTCTTAACTCTATGAATAAGTTACCAGCAAATTGATCGCGAATTTTTTGCTGGTTTTGCGTAACTCATTGCGAACCGTTTCCATTTTTATTCCAGGACTAAGCGTTATTTCCATTCATGTATGATTAAAGAAAAAATCTTAGAAGCTCAAATTTTACCATTAAAACGCCAATGACGTAAGAATTTTTCCTTCTCAGAAGCTTAAATATGATTGTGTAAAATGTATTCTCAATTTTTGAGTGTTATAATTACTGATGTGAATGAGAAAATAATTAAAGTGTTTCTATAATTATGAATTGATGAAAATTGATTGTTGTTGAATTATACTTGTTATGATATAATATTTATTTCAAAATATTTTATTTTCAAACACGTAATTTCAGTCCATTAATAAGCCGCACATGTGTATATTTTTCATCTATGTATAAATATTGAACATCGTAAGCCTTCAGATGTACGCTCATTTAGATCTTGATTAAAATGTTTGATAAAAAGTAATTGTTTCATTCTTTTAAATTTTTTAAGATTTAAAACTCGAAGACTGATGTTGGACATTTCATTAGAACCTCAGCTGTTATTCAGTCCGTTTTTCGAATAAGATTTTTTTGATTTTATAAATCATATTATCGTAAGTAAGAGAGATTCATAAATTCATTTGCCAATGTAATATAATTTTAATACTTTGTCAGCAAAATAATTAATCTGTGGAATGAAAAATGCTCTCTAGTTTTAGTTACAATGTAGAATTATTGGGTCACCTTGGGAAACAGTTTGTTACCTATAATTGAAGAGTTATCTTGCATTAGACTCTCATGATTATCTAAGTTATTATCTATCTATCATTTGTTTCATGTCTAATCATAAAATGCCTGTTTTTTGTGTTTCTTTTCATAATCTTTAGAATCAATTATTTTGCTGGTGAATTACTCTTTCCATTCCAAGCAATGGACAGTAATTTTCTATCGTACTAATTTGAAAATTGAATGAAAAGTGAAAGTTGCTCCGTAGATAAATATTAACTAGTTAGTGAATATTTTTAGCACTAAGGTGATAAATCTCCTTGTTATTTCTGTTTTTCATTGATTGGATGTATCGAATTGCACCGTTTTAAAATCATTTGAACTCCGAAGGTTTGTTCAGAAGCGTAATTAAAACCACAGAGCTCTTTTATGTACATTGATTCGATCAAAATTTAGATTTTGTTTCGAGACTTTGCTCGAGTTACGCTCTATTTATTGGAATGGATTAATGTAAATTTTTAGCCTCTCTCTCAGTTATATGAAATGGCAAGTCGCGTATGAGATTGCTTTACGGAAAACTGAAATAAATTTATTTTTGAAAACTAGATGTTTAAGTAACTGTTATTTTTAAGTTACCGTTTTTTTTTTTGAGGAAATTTGGATTTTCCAACCGGACTCCGCCTTCACTAGAGTTGTTAAAAACTTTCTGAGATTCCGTATTTCAAATCAAGGGTTTGAGGTTTCAATGGCTCGAGCGTGAACTCCCAATTCTCCCAACAGCTGTATTGAATTCTTTAGAAAACATAGCCTAGGTTTTCCTAACGATCATTTATCATTTCAAAGCAAATAGCCTATTTTTTCCTGATTATCATGTAAAAATAGTTAACTTTATGAGCCTTTCTCAACGCAAATTGACTCGTCTCGTGGAAAATTGACCCTAAAATAAGTAAATTATAATTTTGCCTCTTTGTATTGTTTACATACACATTTAGAAAAATAATAGATTTAACTTTCTCGGTCTCAATTGAAGTACATTTTGCAATGGAAAACGTCTCCTAGGAAGTAAGAAAGATTTTACATCAGATACACAGCAAAAATACGTTAGATAAGTTAGAGATAACCTAGAAACTTGAACTAACTACAGTTCTCGACCGCTCCATATGAAGATCTACAATAACTACTTACTGAGCATTTGTAATTATATTAAAGGCATTCCGAAACGCATCATGTTCATCTACTTAAATTTATATGATGAAAACGTTAAATAATGAATGAAAGTTATTTGAGCGTTTTGTTTGAACCTTTACCATTAAACGGAAATATTTCCGTTTATTTATTTAATATTTTAAAATCGGAGGTCATCTGGTAGGTGCTGTTGGAGCACACGAAAATTGAATCTTAGATGGATTTGAGTGTTATTTGGAAATTTGAACCTTTTATTGGTGACGTGAACATCCTTGGAAAAGGAGTGGGCTCCAAGTGCGCTAAATTAATACTAATTTTTTTCCTTCGTGTTCATGTCTCCCTACTTCCTTACAGTCGTCTCTCATTTAGGTCTCCGCCTACTTATGTCGTCAGCTTCCTCCCTTGGGTGCTTCTTATTTTCTTTTATTTTTCATCTTATCTTTAGAGTGGAATTGACTCTAGCGAATAATATACGAGAGAATGCTATAAATTCTACTTTATTAATTTTTAGAAAGCATGATTTAAGTTGTAACTGACTGCAATTGTTCCCAAATATGAATTGAATACATTGGAATCCTCAAAACAATATCCTTGGGCAATTTTTCTCATTTTTAATGCAAGTTTCAGCTAATGATAAAGTTACGCGTGAAAATATTTAAGATCATATTTAAGGAATTAAGGCAGAACCTTTCGTGGTCTCCTGTAGATTCTTCTTTCCCTTTTCTCTAAGAAAAAAGGGGCAATATTAGATAAAGAAAATCATTTCTTTGCCATCCAACTCGATAGATACTTAATGTTTATGATCTTTGGATTATTTATTATTGAGGAAATTTTCATAAGTAATTGAATGGCAGTCTTAAGATTCAGATTGTTTTCTGACGAAGGATCACAGAAAAGGAAAAGAAATTCACTTCCATTACTTTAGGATATCTTTCCCTAAAATGAATTAGCTTATTATCTATTCAAAAGATGGTGATTAAAATTCCGTGATTCCAAGAAATTTTTCGCCAAATGTTAGTATTTTTTCCCCAGAAATGTGTGTATTTTATGAAAAATGACTCGTCCTAAAATGAAAAAAGTTCTCATCAAGCAAAAGAGAAGGTAAATTTGTGGAAAACGAAATTTATCGATGCGTCTTTAAAAAAAGAAATTATTGTCACAGTAGAAAAGTAGAGTGTCCTTCCACGAAGTCAGGCCGAATACAATGGAATTTACTGACACAGCTTACGATTTTCCAATGAAATTTTTCTAAAAGTTTTAAAAATTGCTACATCGTGGGACATTCTCCAGTAAGAAATACTTCGGAATTGGTAGCATGAAGCAAGCATGAATGAAGTACATAGTACTTCTACAACTTGTAGTATTCGACATAACACTTCTATAAACTTCGATATCTTTTTCAATTTAGATCGATAATACCGCATGACTTCATCTCAAGCTATCCAATAACAGACCACTCATTCCATACAGACCAATTTACCACCACAGTTAGTATGGTGACAACCAGACACATTACAACTAGAACTATTTGCCATGTCATATATTATATATTATCAGTAATTTTAATTGTGGGGGAAAATATTTATAGGAAGTAATATTAGGAAGAGTTGGCCTTCTCTGAATTGAATTAATTGGAAATAAATAAAATATATTTATTGTAAAGATACATAGTTTTAACAAATATCTTCCTGGATCACTCTAAAATTTTAATCAGTTAGAGTTGATTTTAAATTCGTTTCTATATCATTAAAGTATCTAAGAATTTTTCATAAGTAGAAATGTAAATGATGAGAAATTTCAATGTTGTTGCGTAATATGTTAAATATTGATGACAAAGGATGGGTGTCTTGGATATCAAAGTAACTGCATGCATCACTTTTCTTTACCTGTAATAAAAATATGGCTGATTAATCATATGTCTTTTGCATTGAGAATAAATTATAATTTATTATTAATTATAATAATTACTTATATTATTCTTATTATTCAGGATAAAAAGCTTCTAAAATAAAAAAATTGCACCATAAGAGCAAGCAAAAATAGCAAAACTAACTTTAATTAAAAAAGATGTCTATTATTTGTATGAATAGTAAGATTTTAGGAAAAATTAGAAGCTCTAAATAGCACACATATTATCCCATATAAATGTGTATATTTTTCCTCTATGTATCAAGATGCAAAATAATTTTGGGAAATAAAATCTTTAACACTTACCAATTTTTGGATCTGATTCTTTTAAACCGCAAAGCTCTTCACTAATCTCCCAAAATTTTTTAGCCTTCCCTGCATCTTTCACTCCTCGTGATAAGGTTGTTTCCTAGTTAGAGAGATAAAGATATTAAGCTTTGAAATGCATTTTAATTCAAAAACCGATGTGTTTTACAATGAGGAAAGAAATTGAAATATTCTCAATTGCCCTTCTAAGTATATAACTATCATTTTTGGAAGAAGATAGACTTGTACTATTTAATTCCTTTATTGTTTAAGAACATCTTTTACGGAATTTGTAAGACTTGAAACCCGTTTGAAGCAAAAGAAATGGTTGTAAGCCACCTCTTTTAATTCAAAATCAAAGGTGCTCTAAGCTGACATCATTGATTTAGAAGATGTTAAATAGCAATAAAAATTTAATATTTACAATAAGAATATCATTACCTTGCAATCCATGAAGTATTTTCCATTTATTCCTTCAACCTTATCGGAAACGGCTAAGTGTATTGAAGTCTGTGCTCCCTGTGTGGTAGTCTATAAAAGAGAAAACAATAATGCTTCTTTAAAAAATATAAATTACACATGAAATAATAGTCAGGAAATGCATATCAACATACCTTGAAAAATCCCTTGATGATCAACAGGAGAGGTAAGTATAGAGGAAGAGGTACATTATTCCAGATACCAGAATCAATCATTCCAGGATGCAAACAATTTGCTGTTACACCTATATAAAATCAATTATATTTTAGTATACTTAAGCAATAAAATAATAAAATGACACATCGTTAAAAAATGTATTTTATATGAGACCTTCTTGAACAATTAAATATCTGGATATACTATAAAATTCATTGAATTACTGAGGAGAACTTTCATTATATACACTCATTACATGTTACATAATCATGAATTTTAATTTAAGTATAGCTTATAAATTTTACATATTAAATGGCTTTTTTGGCTCCAGCATTTGATTAAATGGTTTGAATTGAATTTACTCTAATAAATAGCAAATGAAAATAGCTTTTATACTAACCTGTACCCTCAAGTCGAGAGGCTAGTTCTCTTGTGAACAAAATGTTAGCATACTTTGAAACATAGTATAAATATCCTGGTAAAGATGTAACTGGATTTGGATTTCTCAGATCAACATTTGCCAAACGGTACAACTCAGATGCCACAACAACAATGCGACTTTTTTCTGGTTTCTTCAGTAAATCTTAAATTGAATATGTAAAAGAAAATATTGTAATTATGAATATTTAATTTTTAAATATAAAAAATTATTTTTGTATTCAGTTGCTCTGATTCTATTATTCAAGCACTGCAAGATTAATCTTAATTTTATGTCATAACAATATCTACTATCTAATCATAATTTTATGTAAATAATGATGTCTGGAAGAAGACAAACATAACTATAGGCTTGAGAAGAGAAAAACTGTAAATAAATATTTCTATTTCAGTAATTTATCAGTATTAATAATTAGTTTTAGTTTGAGGCTGAGAAATTCTCTACGTATTTATTCAGTAAATTTTTCTTTACCTATTAGTAAGTGTGTTAAAAGGAATGGTCCATAGTGGTTAGTTGCCATTGTTGCTTCAAGACCCTCAGATGTCACTATTTTTTTGAAGGTTTGTGCAGTCCCTGCATTATGAATTAATACATCCAGATGATCTTCTGATTCATGGAGTTCCTTTGAAAAATTTCTAACAGACTCCATTGAGGAAAGATCCAAGTTGTACAGAAAAACTGACTGGTTTCCAGTTTCTTTTATTATTTCATCTGTCAAGAATAGAATGATATTTATTGAGAACCTGAGGTCATCACATAAAAGGAAAGATTAATATAATTTTCAAGTCATTCAAAGTTTTATAAGTGAATATATAAGTGAATTTTTTATTTATAGAAACTAATATTAACCTTTTCAAAACTTGGAGAAAAGTATACATTTTATACAAAGGTTTTATTAAATACAGAAAAAGCATTGTTTTACCTTGAGCTTTCTTGGCAGTCTCCATATTTCTGCAAGCCATAATGACACGTGCACCACGTCTGGCAAGGTCTCTTGCAGTTTCTTTACCAATACCTAAAAAGTGATTCATATTTTTAAAAATTCTGTTGTCATAAAATACCTTTCTCAACTAAAGTATAGGAATTATCTCAGTTCGGTGTATTATTTAACAATCGCAAAAAATATGTATTTTATTATCATTTATCAGAAACATTTTTTGTAGTATTCATTTTTTCTTTTTTTCCAAATTATCATTTCCAAAAAATCATATCTTCTATCAATTTATAATGCCTTATGAGGGTAAAACTTTCATAATAGAATGTTATACAGAATGCCTATCCTCATTAAAGTATTGATCGATTTAATTTTATATTACAAACACAAATAGTTTATAATGACTATGATTTTGTCTCTTCACAATTATATTTCTTCTTCCTATTCATGAGTTAGTAAGAGAGAAGCATGAAGGAGGTTAGGAATTCTAGGTTTAATGTCATTCCTTCAATATATATTAACAATGGACTTCATTGAAAATGTAAGGTGCTTCTTAAATCATGAAGATTGCAAAAATCACTATGAAACCTAATGAAAATTTTCAGAAGAATCCTGTATCGCTGTATATCGTGGTTATAAATCCAATTTTAAAGACGTGTACGTCTTATAAGGACTTGAAAATAACTCTCTTCCGAAATTACTTCAAACTTCGATTCGGTTTTTCATATGAGATACTGATTTAATTTCCAGTTGAACTCTCTGCTCCATTGTATTCTAATAAATCGAATGAGGAACAAGAAGCCGACACAAATAACGTTGAGCAAAGTACAGTGGTTACTGGAGCGGATATAAGGTCATGAGTGAACAGGCACAGTGCAGAACGACCGAGAGAGATCTCCTTACAGTTATGCGTAAGCTAATGCCTCTCGTAGTTTATTCATACTATTCTCCTTGAAATGTATGGACATTTTCTCTAATTAATCGGATCGGAGTTATTTGAGAGAAGAATTATGACTATCGACGGGAAGATGTATAAGAAAAGTTTCTAGAAGACCTAAATATTTGCTTCCCTCTTCATTTTCATATCATGAATGGTATGATTTTGACTTATTCACTATTTGAAATTAAACTTGTTCTGTTACATGCAACTCGAGGCTGTTGCGGTATTCTTTAAAATTTATGATTTAGTTGATCCTCGCGCTTTCGGGATGGGAACGCTATAGTTTAGAATATCAGCGCGAAAAGTAGATTCACATAATAAATTCAGAGAGGGAACATTCAAGAAAGACGTGGTACATATTATACGTCCCCCCTGCCAATATGCCAGTTGATATCGGATAGAGCGAACTAATTACAGGATGTAAATAGATGTTAAAACTAAAAGATACCTCATGTCAAAGACAGAAATGTGACTCCCACGGTACCCGCATAGATCTTTCTTCATGAAAAATCTTTCTAGGATTTCAATAACTAATTACTTTATCGCTAGATATAGCCTAAATCAGGCAATTAGATTCTGATATGATAAACATAATATATGATATGATATAGAAAATGTAATTATAAGAACGTTTGTATACTCATTCAACATCATATCAATACGTAATACAAGTAACAAACTTTAAAAAAAAGTTAACAAAATTATATTACAAACCTGGATCGTTGTGTTCAAACAATTAATAAAGATAATCAACCTAATATAGGTGTCTTAAAATAACAGTAGTTTAGAGCCATCATAATTTATAGTTCAACGACGACGAAATATATCGATTCTCTATTCTTAATAAATATGCGAAAGAAATACATGAAAGGAAGAATTCAAATTTTAGGAAAATAAAGTAGCGAAACGAAATATATAATATTCTGATTTATATTTTTCTTCTTATCTCTATTTCTGAATTAACTGTCCATAATCTTAAACCTTAGGTATGAGTGATATAATTTACATTGAGTAATTTGATAGGAATGACCGACGACAATGAAACCCTCTTACTCAGGGAATCGAACCGTAATCAATGCCGTTCTAGTTTTCGCTGCAGTTAATTTTTTGATCGCCAAGCCTCGTTTCACTCTGACAGTCACCATCGGACCGGTTATGATAGCTTCTTACATTTTTAGTAATTCAATTAACAGGTTCTTTTTCCGAAGTTTTACACATCTTTCCTATCTTGAACTCCATGGCAATGAAAGGTACAACACTAAAGAAGCCTCAATTCTTTTCAGAGACTGAAATCGGTAATTATTCATAGATGTTAACCGTTAAATGGCAACTCTTTGTTTTACATGGCCAGTCAATAATCACTTTTTCACTCAATTAAAACGTGAGTTGCTCATTGAATTACCATAAATAACGGTTTTGGATTCTTTGAATAGATTCAAGAATACTTTGATACGATGTGTACGATGTATTTCTGCGATTCTCTCTAATGAGATAGGTGTCCACGGAGTGAGTTATTTTCTGATTATGAAATCTCTAAAATTGCAAAAGAGCTATCAATGTGAAATCTTAGCTTGTTACTTCACCGTCATCGTTTTTTCTCGGGGATTTCCGTATTTGAATCACCTTCACCTATCCTTTTGGCTTGACCTCCGCGAAAGCCAATTCTTTTCTCGAATCGTATTACATTCAGACAATGTAAGAGTTTTCAATTATTTCTCGGAAATTGGATTTCTGACATCAGCACAATAACGATGTATTTAATTTCTTCCTCATTTCAAAAGATTTATTTACTCTTTTTTATTCCAAATTTATCTCGCAATTATAAATTTTTTACTAATCTTACCCTCATTCGACCAGTTTACAATTGGTCACCAAACAGATAAAAAAATGCCAAATATAAAATAATTCAAAGTGTATATTTTAGCATAGAACTTAAATACATGTAATTTACTCACGCTATTAATATTATATTATTATTTGAATATAGTCTATAACCCAATGTCATATTATATTTGTGTATAGCATTTTGACGAATTTCGCATCGTAAAAGTTTATTCAGGCATAAATTTGTAATAGAACACCCATCATCATATTCTTCTGATTCTTTTCAGAATTAGGTGATAAAAAATATTTGCTTATCTTCTTATTTCCCTTTATTTTTCTTCCTTCTCTTAAATAATATATCAAGACTAATATATCGAAGATAATTTCAAATAAAAGAATTAATTGCCTGAACGCATTTGAATTACTAATGCAAAAAAGTAGAGCAGACTGGCAAACTTCCAAATGAATGGCCATTCATGCACAGGTGATTCCCGGCTTACCGTATATTGTTACGTTCTCAGTAATCGTATGTAAAGAGTAGATTCGAAACGTATTGACAGGAAATAATGAAATTTCATTTAATGAACGTATCTTTATTAGTACATCGATTAAAATTTATATAAAAGTTTTGAAGTTCTTTTTACGAGTTACATAAATATACGTGAGATGCATCAAAAACCATTGTTTACAATGTATCAAATCAAATGAAAATTTTGGTTAAAATAATGAAAATAATCATAATAACAATGGAAAACTTTGATGAAATTCTAGTGTGAAAATGATATACATGTATATCATTTAAAATGTTTGGAACCATTCTATTGCCTTTGTTCCATTTCAATTCACTTTCTTAGACTATATTGAAATTTTATATATATTTTTCTATAATATACTAACTATAGATGTATTTAGAGTATTAAAATATGAAGTGTAGAAAATATAAGAATTTATACATCTAATAATAATCTTCCTCCTCATGGAACCCAAATAAACTACCATTTCTGAAATTACCATTAAATGAAAATTAGAGTAAATGAACTCACCTCCATTGGCTCCGGTGATCAAAACTGTTTTCCCATCCATTTTATTCGTACAGTCGCACATTCCCATAGTGTATTTGCTGTAAATTATAATCGCAGCGCACAGACAAAGAAGAAAAAAACCAATGATCACAACGGCGCCTGCGGCTAGCCACAATGAGCAGTGCACTCCTCCCCACACTGTAGCCAGCATATCAAGCTCTTAGTAGTAACCTTCAGGTAGTAGGAAGTAAAGGTTGACCTTGATCCGCAACTTGTTTACTGCCTTACGTCGTTCTTACTTCACCTACCGTAAAGGAGTTAATGGATAAAACACAAGTCGAAAACTCCAAATGAGTTGCCATTTAAGAAGAAGGTCAACGACTTCGCGCCGAGACATGCATCGTAGGGCATTCCGGACAGGAGTTACAGAAAATGTATTTGGTGTCGCAAAGAAGAACACCTCAGCTTATTAAGGCGAAATTAATGATGTTACTCCTTCGTTGGGCACTAAAGAGGACGCGGAATTGCTGACACGGACTGAACAGAATGTTTACTTTAGCATTCATCAGGTCATTAACCCTTCTGAAATTGATTTCTCTCGTAAAAGGTATGAGAAACGAGCATTAAAATCCATAGTATTATTATACTTTGAGATAAAATTTAAAAGCATGAATTTTTGATCTATGCAATTACGAAATTCTGAAAAGTAGATAAACAGCTGTAAAACTTGATATCGGTGTAATATGAAAAATGTTAAGGAAACATCATTCGGCGCTTGTAACTAAATGTTGCTCAGTAAATATAAAACAAAATTAGATCTTTAGCGTTAATAAAATTTACTTTTGAGCTTAAAAGAAAATTGAGATCTGGATTTAACCAAACACTTCAAATTTTGTGAAAGTTCTCATTTCTTACGAAAGCTTTCCAATGTCGAAATATTTGGCCATAGGTTCTCTCCAAATTTCCCATCACGATCATATCTGACATGATTAAACTTTAAATTATCACGTGTCTAATTCCTAAACCATACAAATTTAGCGGCCAAATACATTTTCGGTTCCTCCAGCAGAATTCGTTAGTATCCTACCCACCAGGTAGCGCATCATCATTTATCAAGGTAACTTAAATATTCTTTGTATTATTCAATAATCTCAATTAGATCGTGCTGAGTGGGTACACCGATTTTCCTATCAATAAATAAAAACTCTGAATAAAATCTTTTTTATCACTGCAAAAATTCAAATTCTATAAGATTATTTAGATTTTATTCAAATTCTATTAGGTTAAAAAAAAATTAAGGTATTAATAAAAGAAAATCGTGTTTTGGATTGCTTACAGAGATCTCTCTGTGTAAGCAGGAATTACACATTACTGATAAAATATTCATGGTATAGGATAGAATCAATTTCTTTTAACCTCATTAATAATTTATGTCAAGATTGCAAATAGATGTTTATTTGTAAATAATATCCGGAAAAATCGCGAGATCTTTTAAATCTAGCACGTCGAAGTAGAACATAAGGTGGAGAAGAAGGTTCTACTGTACCTGATTCAGATGAAACCGCCGGCAAGCAGGCTGGATCGCGACTGAACGACGCGACTTCGCTTTCACCACCTTTCAAGATGCTACTCACTCCTCTCTCCTTCCCTCTCCTTCGTTTCTCCCTCCCATCCTCTCTTTTTGTCTAAAAGCCTTACTAACTTTCACCGCTACCACAATTTACGGCAAGGATTTCCTCCGATTTACGAGATGTCACCCATGACAAAATTTGACCGTGATTATTCAGAGAGATTAGATGAATTATATATATCCTTAATATAAGTCATAATGCATATAGCAATAGTTTGAGAACGCACATCTGACATTGATGCAGCCAAGGCGGAAGCGCGAATAACGAATATCGCTTAATAATACTTTCTTAAATTATCACTGTAGTGATGAAAGGGACATTTCCTCTTAAATTTAATAGACCTGCGTTTAATGTAAATGTATTGTTGGAGAGATTCTTCTTTTTCGATGCAGAGGAACTGGTATAACCAATGTTCCCCTTCATGATGTTGGCAAGGCGAGCTGAGTTCAAACCCCGTACGTGCATGGGCACAGCCGCCGTGTTGCCATTCGTCTCTCACGCATTCCGCTTCGATGGGTACCCAGTGAGTGGACAAGGCTATCAAAGCGGGATCGTGTACTTCTTACTATCTCGAGCGGTCAACGGCCACAAAGATTGATGAGAAAATATGAAATTGCATCGCAAAAGACTTCCGCCTGTCTGCATCCTCTCGGTCAATGATGAGTTTTGCCGGTGAAGACGGCTGAGAAGCAAGGGAGTCGAAATTCTTGTCTGTTCGATAAATTTTCAACGGAGATCCCCTCACAGAAGGATGTTCGTATCTAACGCAGTGAATAAATTTAATATTCTTGCGTATTTTTTTACTAAAATCGATTATTATTATCAATCCACATTCATGCACGTACTAATCTTTATACATATTTTTATCTTTATAGTTCAGTTATATTTGAAATCATAGCTGGGAGACATTTCATAAGAATTCCATCAATTAATTGGGACGTCAAGTTTAGTTTAATAGTTTCAGAAAAATTTGAGAAGGCTTGAGCACAAGTGTCAGAAATTGGTTCGCGGTCATGGAATCAAAATGTGCTCGTAACTTATAATGAGACATCGATTCCAATTTCACGGTTCGATTTCCACGGAACATGGAACTTCCTCTTTGAGAAAATTCTCATGAACTGAATCGTTAAATAAAGAGCCGATGAAAATATTCAATTCCTTCCCTCAAAAAGAATAGTGACTTTAGGTCACCATTTTACTATACATTAAGAGCAGTATTTGGCAGTACCTTTACCACAGCTGAAATTGCTCATAAAAGAAAGAAAAATATCCTGAGTCATTGATCTAAAAAATTAAGTATCCAATGATAATGTATTCAGATCTTTTGTTGTCGGCATTTTTTATTTGAAGAGAAATAAGACGGCTTCTCTGCTGTTTTCGAAAACTCGCTTATATAAACGTAGTTACTTCGTTCGTGTTCTCAAATGCAAACGAAGCGAAATTTTTGCACCTCTTCTACGTAATAAGATAAGTCGCTAAGTCAGCGAAATAAAATTTTGTGTTCTTTGGTATATTTGTCGTACATTTTAATTAGGCTAAAAGATAACTTTATTTATTTGCTATTTCTTTGACTTCAATGCGTCGTATTCTTAGTCTAATTTTGGTTTATCTAACAATAAGTTAAAAGGAATAAGGGTCACTTGCACTTCTTCATTGTGCATACTGATTATTAATTTAACATTTCAGATTTTACAAAGTAAAGTCTTCGTATATGGAGTAAAGGAACATAAAATAGGAAGACCATACTTTTGTAGCATTAAAATTCCATTGTAAAGAAAATGAGTGAGCGATGAGCCAAAACTTTCGTTCGGCGCAGTAGAACCTTGATAGCTACGCTACTTCAGTATCAATGAGTTTCAAATCGTGAAGAAAGTTCGAACACCGCGTGGCCTTCCTTTTCACCACTCAAGCTATCCTATAATCAAAAGACAATGCTTTTCCTAACCCGTAAAGAAACTTTTGGAATTATAATGGGGTCAAATTGTCAATTGTAGTGGAACAATAACGAATGCTATCAGAATATAATTTTAACATTTATCTCATATTTTTTCCCTTCAGATCACCATAGTATGTTGTCATTGATATATATATGTTGAATATATATATATATATATATACACACATACATGAAAGCTGCTTCAGTCTAATTAGTATAATTATATATCATACACTTAACAATTGTGACTATGAATCTTATTGCTTGTTTTTTTTTGTCAAGGATGATGCTGTGAGGTTTTTTTTACTCATACCTTTTCAGTAATTTGTTTTGTGCATCACACAATTACCAAATAATTTTTGGAGCTTCTGAAGATTGTACAACTGAGAATTGTGACAGTTAAATGATAGGTCTAATATTCACTTGAGTATAATTTTTCATTTATAAAATATGAATAAAATAAAATCTTAAATCAACTGTGAGTGGATAATACTATAAAGTGAATTTTACATAATCAGAAAATGTTAATTAAACATTGTTGGAGAAAAAATACTTATATTTTTTCATTTGCACTATATTATGGTCTGCAAGAAATCTTCTAGCTGTAATCTTACTTATCACATTAAGCCAGTTTCATTACGGCTCAAGCGCAAAGAGCTGTATTACACATACTATTTTTTCAATGGATTGGATGCATGTTTCATGGTACACATTTCAGATATGAATCTTAATTCTTGGTAATCCTGAACACTATATACCTTTGAATGTGATATTAATGACTGTACAAAATATCAAAGCCTATATTTTCATTCTAATTTCTTACGTCTTAATGATAATGATGATCAGTGAGATATATTATTAGATCCAAACTAAAAACATGAATCATTTTATATTTATGTGACTAATTCAATATAGAAAAATCATGAATCTAGATTTAAGTCAAAGATAATTTTCTACTACTGCTCTATCACATATTAAATTAATATAAATCAGAGAAATTCATCATTTTACATCACAGATGTGAGACTGCTGAAATAAATCACTTATCTCTGTATATTGTATTGCTAATCTGTTGATATTTAAAAAATATCAATAGTAAATAATAATTTTAAATTTTAATAGTGTTGGAAAATATTTACAGAAGATTCATTTAAAAAAATTAATTTAGAGACTAAATTATTCAAACAGATTTATCCTTTGTTTCATCATCAAAATCTAAGCTTATATAATTAATTTATTTACTAGGATTAATCCAACAAAATATGTATTCACTCTTTACATACATATTCTTTATTCATAATTTTAACTCTTACCACCTTTGATTTGTCCCACTCTCCAAATAATTTAACAACCAAATTCTATATCTTATTTTTCTATAATTTTTCGATAGTGTAGTTTCATTCATTCTTCATTACTTTTTAATCTTGCTTTAACCAGCCTAATTGGGTATGATAATGTTTTGAAATGGAGTAAAGTCTGTAAATCAGTGGATAACAGTAGCTAGGTTAAGCTATCCGACAGTGCATAAAAATGTGTATTTGTACATCATTTTTATTTATTGGTTAAATTCCAGTGTACCTATGATGCAATTTCTCCAACGCAGAAGAATTCTCTGCAACATAATCACAACCATTCCTAAATATATTTGATAAATTAAATTGGACTTTCTCACAAAAAGCTCATTGATTCCACATGATATCTACAGTAAATAAATATTGTAGCTCAATTTTTCAATTTAAAAATTGCAGATATTGCAGTTTTCCATGAATATTAATGAAATGTGGAACTTTGAGTCAATTTACTTAAAATATTTATTTTACTGAATATACAAACACCAATCTTCCCTGACTTTGTTCTTTGATTCTTCTACTTTTAATTTTCCATCATTTTCTTTGATAAGACAATTAATACAACAGAAAGGAAAAATTACCTGGCAAACCTCAATTTCCATATATATAAAAATGAGCTTACAAAGAGAAAAATTAACAAATTATGATTTTTACCTTCGGTGAAAACAATACCTAAATTTTACTCCTTAGATCCTATAAATGATCCTACATCATCACTGTCATGATTTGCCGAGCAGCAAATATTAATTGATTGATTGAAAGTACATGAACTAATTTTAATAAAACAAAAGATATTACACAAAATGTACATAAGAAATAATTTCGCGTGTCTACAATCAGAAAAGGCATTTGCACAAAAACATAGTTACCTGCATAACACCTTTAAAACGAGTGATCACTGGGATTTTTGAATTCTCAAGAGATCCATGTAATCGGACATACAAAGCTTTCTCTTGATTCCGTGTATCTATTTAATCGGCCTCAATTAGTTATTCTTAATAAAACAGTTCGTGAGTCTTGTAGTAGCTGTTACATTTCTTAATCGAACTCATATTTACATCTCGACGGAATGTCGAAACGGATGTAACCTCAACAAAAATACTACCACATTTATAATAACCAAGTTATATGATTTGAATATATAATTAAAACATTGAAAATTCCAGATCTTAAAATCCAGTTTCAGTTCAGCAGAACGCAAAACAAAATCGATTAGATAATGTTTTTATTTGGTTCTTGCAATTCAGACGGATAATATTGGTACCGAAGTAAAGCGCAGAAGATATGTTATTCCCTCTTAGACTCTATGGTAAATTTATTACGTCGAAATACAACAGTGAGATTTTTTAAAAGTTCTTTTGTTACATGCTAAAAGCTAGACTATAAAGTCAATTTTATTTTGAGTTTTTATTACACTTACGTAGTACCGGTTACTATTCTGTGCCTCTCGGGTTTGGAGGTAATGACTGAGATAGGGTATTTATTGAGTTTTGAACTTTTATTTTCGTAGGTTATCTATTTATACTAGCATTACAGCAGAGAAGCATAATGGCTTGGAGATCGCATGGTAAAGACAATGCCGATTTAGTTAGAAATTTGAAACGTAAGTATTTACGAACTAATCTCTCTGAATGTTATTAAATTTATTGTATTGAAACTAATGTTTCCTTTATAACAGTGAATGGAATAATAAGAAGCAACACTGTAGAAAATGCTATGCTCCAGGTGGACAGGGGAAAGTATTCGAAAAATAATCCATATATGGATGCACCTCAAAGCATAGGGTATGGAGTTACAATCAGTGCCCCACACATGGTACGTAGAAATCGGTGTGAACCCAGGTCATGGATTTAGATAAATGCGTTTCATTAAAATTTTTTGCTGGCTTTGTTGATTTCCCACACATTCCCTTGCAAGATTTTATGAATTTACGATTCAAATCAACAACATTGCAACTGAAGCAATCCTAGTCTAAGATAAATATTCATGTTTTTAAGTGAAGACTATGAAACTTAGTTCCTTTTGGATGGGTTTCAAATTATTGTTAAATCGCCTTAATATCGTCTTCGTCCTTTACTTGTTGTAGTCGCTCATATCGCTCATAAATTACAGTACATTTCCAGTAATTTATATCTCATCCCGAGATGATATCTATATAAGTTCTTGTAATATTTCTTGTAGCTTAATTATCATAAAATCATGGACAAATGCTTCTGTTGGTTGGAATTAAATTTCTTTCCTTAAGTATTGACGTTTGATTACAAATACAACCAGTAGATGTATTATTTAATTTACACTTCCCATAATTTTTGGTGTCTAATAATAATTGCTTTTGTAATATTTTTTAATTAATATGAATTTATTCTAATGGTATATTATAATCTGTTATAAGATTACACTCATGATTGTCAATATTTTTTTCTTGTGATGGACTAATGTTTTCTAGTTTATTTTATATAAATTTATCCAAATTGTAAAGTATTCTTCAGATAAAGAAATTTAGCTTTGAAGATCATCAGTTTTTGTCTCTCAAATGGAAATAAATTTTCTATTAAATGTTGTAATACTTATTTAATTTCATTTGAATTTTTAAAATGTTATTGAAGTATTATGTAATTCATTTCTTGCCTAATGTATTATTTCTCTTATATCCTAGGCTACAATTATCTTAACTTAATTTTGTAAACCTTTCTAGCACGCTCATGCATTAGAACTTATGAAAGACCAGCTTGTTGAAGGTGCTAAAGCATTAGATGTTGGATCTGGCAGTGGTTATCTCACTGTTTGTATGGCATTAATGGTACGTTTTTAAAATTTTCTTTGCTTTAAATACATATTCTTGCTTCATTCAGTGTTTGAATTTTATCATTTATTATATAAATATCATCTTACTATTTATATTTATTAAGGGAGGAAAAAATGTTTATTAATATGGAGTTTAAAATTTGAACAGAAATTATGACATAAAATTTACCCTACTTTTCATCTCACTTTCCTGAGACAAATTTTACTTTTATAAATTTCTCTTACTTCATTTTAAATAAAAAGGAAAAGAATTTGTTCTTGTTGTATGAATTCTGTTTGTATTAATTATGAGTAGAATTTAATTAAAGTCTGTGATGCATCATGATAGTTTCTTGGAAAACTTAGAGTAATGTATTTTAAGATTTTATCCCTTCATTGTTCAGACATCAAGGATATGGTGTAATTTTATATTTAAAAATGCTGTGTTATAGATTCGGTATTTAGATTATAGTGTACTCAACTAAGATAGACCTTTCTTTTACAACTGTTAGCTTTATCAAGAGATTAAACATAAAGTATAGAATTTTCTGCTTTGTACTTTTCCTATGTTTCCCTGAAGATATATATATATATATATATATATATATATATATATATATATATATATATATATATATATATATATATATATATATATATATATATATATATATAAATCTTCAGAATTATCTTACACAAAAAATTTGAATTAATAATTCAATTGGTCGGTTGAAGATAAAGAACCATCTCAAAAAATGAGATTTCCTCATATTTTTTCTGAAATTTTGTTTCATATGGCAATCAGTGGTAGTCATTATTAAATAAATTTATTTTATATTATCTTACCTTTTACATTTTGATTATAGACAGGAGAGACTGGAAAGGCTGTTGGTATAGACCATATACCAGAGTTGGTTGAGTTTTCACGGACCAATGTTAGGAATGATAAGCCTGAACTTTTAACAAGTGGAAGGGTGAAATTTGTCGGTAAGTTATGTTTTTATTTCAACATGGGTGGTTTGAAAACAACTGTAATATTTTTCCATGAATGGACCATATTTTAGTGAAAATAAGTGATTATTATATTGAAAATTGAGTCTGTTTTTGAAGTTAATATTTTGAATGGCAGAGGTTGTATGTAAATTTAGTTTAAATCAATCTGGCATGTTTACTTTTTTAAATAAAGGAGTCTCTTTTTAGTACAGAAAACTAACTTAAAAAAATATATGTATATATATATATATATATATATATATATATATATATATATATATATATATATATATATATAGTATATAAGTGTAGTTTTTCTCTGCCCTAAGCTTTATTTAATTGCATTTTTACAGTGAAAACATACTTGGTTTGCTAATTAATGCTTGTTTTCTTCTATAAATCAGAATTACAATTTATATACATAAGAGAAAATGCCATTTACTTATATTTTGTTGTTTCACTTCCCCCTCCCCAGTTGGTGATGGTAGACAAGGATATCCTGAAGATGGACCTTATGATGCTATTCACGTAGGTGCTGCTGCCCCTACTCTTCCTCAAGAGGTAAAATTTTTGCTTCCATAGATTTTACCTTTAACCATTTGAATTTTTTATTTCTCTTATAGTCTGAATTACCTATCACTTTATAAATATTTTTTTCTTTTAATTCTCAATAAATTCTTTTTCAGCTTTACCACTTCATTGATTTTGAAATAAAATATATTTCATAGCAGTTATATCATTTCTCAATGAACAAATTACTCATTGGACAAAACTTTAATTATATGTTAATCCTATGTTCCGTAGTGACATCTGGTCATAAATCTTTAGTATAAATTCACAAATAAAAGAAGATTTACCCTCTGAACAATTGAGTTTAATTTTTCTGTTAATGAGTGGGAGGATATTTTTAAAATTTGATTTTTCATTTAACCGATTGGTTTTTCTCAGTAAAGTCTTAATAGAATACCAATTTGTATGATCTTTAGATCAGTTACCTTCCTTTGTACTTATTTTGATAATTTTCACTAACTTACAGTTAGTTAACCAGTTGAAACCTGGAGGCCGTATGATTATCCCAGTTGGACCAGAAGGAGGCAATCAGCAATTAGAACAAATTGACAAGGATGCAAATGGAAAAGTTACTAGGACGTCATTGATGGGAGTGGTGTACGTCCCTCTAACTGACAAGGATGCGCAATGGCCTGGCAGGTGGAATTAATGGAACCAAAGACTTTAATATAGTTCTGTATCATTCAGACAGCAAGAAACATGCTAAGCTTTTCCATAACCCTCTTGAGCCTTTATTTGCCATTACCAGATGCTATCTATTGAGGATGGAATATGTCAATGCTTATCCTCTTATTTGCCTAAATTATTCAGTGACACTTGAAATACTCGTATTTTTTATGTTGTTTCTTATTAAATAATTGTCAATAATTGTATAAACTCTAATTGTCAGCCATTTAAATGAGTGATGCTTTGTAAAAGGCGATATTCCAAAAGTAATATAATACATTTAATTTGGCAAAGTAATTGGTTCTTCTTCATTTTATTTTATATTTTATTCACTTTCTTCATTATATTCTTTTATATGATAGTTATATTGGGGTAAGTAAAGCCTGAAGGGTTTAAATTGTAAAAGCAATGAGCTAAAACAGATATTTGATTTAAGTTAACATTTCCATCCTTTCTACCAAGAATAAGAAAATGCTTCAAATTTTATAGAGTTTGATTTTCATGAAAGTTAATCATTCTTTAATTTTCTATATTTTTAAAGGTTTAGTTTATTTACTCACAAGTTCATTCTTCTACTTCCTCTCAGTTACTGAATAGCTATAAGGAAGTTTAAGTTGAATAAGTTTCTTTGTATTTCTGTGGCAGATATAATTTTGAGGTAATAGTTACATTAATTAGTTAATTTATAAGTGATGCCATCTATGCTCTCCAATTTTATTATCCTATGTTATTTATTATGTGTCATGTAGGTGCAATCAAATATGTAAATGCTAATGAAATATCAAATGCATAATATCAATCCTTAATTTAATAATACCTCTGCTACAGTAAAATGCGACTATTATTTAAATTTTAAATGATTCTATATCAAAAATAGAAGACAGTGAGTTTAATGGAAATGATGCTGGAAAATAAATATTCAAAAATGTATCTAATGCATTGACAGACATTTTTGAATTTCATATTCTTGTAGATAAATCATTAACTCTGCAAAATGTAATGATCTTTCAATTTCTCTCAAATTCAGCAATAATTGAGCTTGAGGTCCAAATTCATATTAACATCCATATTTTTTTTTTATCTTGAGATTTTTAGTTTAAATCATGTAAAGTATAAAGATCCAGTTATATAACATAATTATTCCATTAATAATCTCTGAAACAAAACAGGACATTTCTGGTTGACAGTAAATATACAAATAATAGCATCATATATATAATTTCTATTTTATTTATCAGAATACCTATTTTATTTTTAATTATTCTATACTGGTATACATAATGATTATTATATCTTTAACAATTGTAACAAACATCAGTTCTCATTTACTGCTGAAACTGTGTGACGCAACATAGTCAAGCGTAAAATTATTTGATTAATTGGTTTTACTCTCTTCAAATTATATTCCATAATTCCTTCAGTGAATTTGAAAAAAATTGTGATAATTTAAAGTTTATTATCAAGGTAGGAATGTAAAAAGAGAACTTTTTGTAGAAAAATGACATGGCTGGAATAATCTCTGACTTTCCCACAGAAGTGAAATAAGTCTGACAGGACTGGGACTTGACCTGGATCCCCCAATTGCTAGTTGGTTGCTCTAGCCATTGAGCTATTTTGGACATTTAGACATACTGTTAAGGGATAGTTTGTAGGCATGTAGTTATATACGCAGTGAGTCTTAGTCCTGTCAGACTTCATTTGAATCTGTTAAAATTCTGGGTTGATTTTCTCTTAGACCATGAAATCATACCTTTTTGAGGGACAATTGATTGATTCTTGCCAAAAATTAACTTGGCACTGTTTTGGAATTTCTTGAACATTCATAATTCTTCCATGCTGAGCTTTCAACATATATTGTTATTTATTTCAATTTTTGTGTCACTTGTTTTGCTTAAATAATATTACTTTTGGATTTTTATGTACATGACTGTATAACACACTATAAACTAATAGATAATGTTTGTCATTTTCATGCATAGAAATAATGAGAAGGTTTTGTTGTAGTATTTCCTAATTTCTTAAAAACCTGCTATAATGCCCTGGATTATTTATTCAAGTATTGGGGAAATATTTAAGAGCTTCTGTTTTATGTGAATCTCTATTTTATAAATAATTTGCAATGACTATTTTTGTCAAAAGTTGTTACAGTTATATATATTTAGATTACATGTTGTAGACTGTTCATGTATCAATAAACTATTTTACGTATTTGTGGTCAGTTAATAAAAACCAATCCAGAAGGGAGTTTGCCAATTAATGAAACAAATCCACTTCTTGGTAAACCAGAATTTAGGTATTGTGATTCTTTTCCGTTGAATTAAAATATATTTAGCTTCTATATATTTTTACTCAATGCTGATATTGAAGGAAATAACATTAATTTAAGCATTTATTTTAATTTTATAATTATCTTTTTTATTACATACCCTTGATATTATTTCATTATTATTTGCAATAAGACTCTTATAAATGAAATTCATCTTTTATAAAGTTGTAATTAGAATATACGATGGAATAATTATTATTTCCCAGTAGTTTCTTTTAGAGTTAGTTTTAGTCTTCAATAACTGTGGTTTAGGGAGAAATACTTGTTAATTATCAATCTTATGAGTATTGTAGTATCCTTTCCATATCTAAGTTTTTAGAGTGTTTTTCATTCATGCAGCTCTTAATCATAGGTTTTGCAATGTTTGGCTAAGAAAATCATGAAATATGTTTTCTATCATCAATTTCAGTAATGACTCCTATGCAATTAACAATGGCTTTTAATATTATGAACTAAATATTTTTTCACTTGTATTTTACCTATGTGATGAAGTAGTATGACTATTTGTGCAAAAGTCATTATCTATCTTTCCTGATCCTAAATTATTTTTATTGCATAGTCTGATTATATTTACAGATTAGATATGATTTCATGGTTCTTTCTTATAAGTAGTGGAAAATTTGTTGGAAAAATAAATTGTTTAGTGAAAAATTAAAATAATAATTAATTATTAACTTATCAATTAATTAGAGGTTCCTATATATTCACTTGCATTGGACACTGACTTTTATTCACTGTATTTCAGTCCAAACCATCAAACTTAAACAGAAAATCAAAATTTAAGTATTTATAAGGTAAATCGGCTAAAATATTACTATACTATAATTATGTAAACTTAGATATTAATTAGATAGATTGGATATCAGTATGAATTAAATTTATCATAGCAAGGCCAAGTTAACAAAATTTGTCTATTAAAAGAAAACTGTCCCAAGTTTTATTTTTTACCATTAATTATGATAATAAAGTGAATTTTAATTTTTTAAATTTGAATTTCCATTTCAACAATGACTTTCAGGAGAATATCCTTAAAATGCATATAAGATTTTGGCATATAGGAAATGGAATTGTAGTGGGTATATTTGTTCAAAAATGTTTGTTTTATAATTTAGTCTTAAATAAAGAGCTGAAATTGGTAATGATCATCTCATTTTCTAGAGACTTCATCAATGCTGTGTTTTTCTAAAAATGGAATTAATTTTGTTCCCATATCTTTGGGAGAAATATTTTCAGAATTTTTAAAAGTAATCTCTATTTTAATACATAATAAGGAATAAAGTATTGTAAACTAATATGAATCAAACAACTAGGGAGGACAACTTTCAATTCGATTAGAGTACATTTTTGACTTAAAAAGAGATAAAGAAAACCTAATTCTCTTTTTTGATAATGGTGATGCACCACCTGTTAGGTTTATCTTCCACTTCTTAGCTTTCTTGCAGTACTATATATAGATCGGCCAGATATTTGAGAGTAGAAAAACTATGCCATGAGGGTTATGGAAATTGAACTTTGATGCCTCTTCATTATGCAAGTTTTCATTTAGGTTTCTTCAAATCACATTGATTATTAAATGTATTTCTATATATTTATGCATTTAAGGTTGATAATATTTAAAATGAAACAGTTTTAATCTATAAAATTTTCCATGCAAATTCCACAGCATTAACTCTTTTTTGATAAAATGCCTGAATGAATTGAAAAAGAGCAGATAATAAACCAACAGCAATGAGCAATTTAAAATCGTAAATGTAATTCTAAGTTTCTAAAGTATTGTCCCGGAACTTTTTACTTGAATAGTATTGTGTGTTTGTCATTGTTGGTATAAATTATTGAATATGTTCATTGTATTAATTAATTGTTATAGTTTGTGTATTTTATTGGTGGGAATATAGATACTTAGTTTTTTAATACTTTAAATATATTTTTATAAGAACAGCACAATATATTTTGATTAGAAAATTTATTTTTTATGTTAAAAATCTTTCAGCATGTACCTCTCTTTTTCATAAATGAACATTGACCATCCATTTCTTACTTTAAAAGTATATACCTGTTATATGTTATTTGGCTGAATCCTGCCTTTCTACCACTTACTTCAGGTGCTGTGATGTAGTGTGATTCCTAATTAACCAGTCCAAAGTAATTTATAAAGGTGAATCCAAGCTTTACTGGTCGTTCCCCATTGGTTACCAATACACCCTAAGCTAAAACATTCAGTGAATCTTTATAAAATCTCCCTTCACAGACTGCTGAAAAAGGCAATGAGGAGAAGAAGAATCCATCTCTTGCAAATGAAGAATACACAGCAAACAAGAGAAATGCAGGAAAATGAGCATACACATAATGAATAGACAATTATTACCATGATCACTAAACAAATTTGAATATTTATTAAGTCTAATTAAATATTTATACATTGTAAATTATAAAGATCAAAAGATGATATCAATGATTAAGGAGAGAGTTTTTTTAAGGAAAAAATAGTCTCAATTAGCAAAACATATAAAGTTGGGGAGTCTGATTTTCTCATTTCTTGTTCATTGCCACAGCTTTATAGGGGAATATTCCTCTGAATGTTTATGAAATATAGAAATTTTTTCTGAAATAAATATCTTATCTGCTAAAAATGTGTGATTTTTGTATTTAATAGAAATTAATTGTGAATGAATTGCAATACCAACAACTTTGATTAAATAGTCTGAGAGTTATCTATCATAATAATACATTCATTATTACAGAGGTCCATTTTATACTATTTCTCCAATTGTTGCATTTTGTTCCGATATGAATAGTGATTATGGGAAAATTAATACCTGTAAAACCTTTATTATTTATTAAATAAAAAATGCACCTATTTTATTGAAATTTCAACAGAATCCTCAGATTTTGTTATGAATCCGGGAATTTTTACGATTTCAAAAGATTTTAAACTAAAACTTTTGTACAATTTTCGCAAGAATCAATTTTTATAATAATACACTTTTATAATGAAAAATTTTCCATCCTCTTAAAATTAATATTTCAAATGAAAGGCGTGGTGCTTTTATCAGTAGAAATAATTACTTCATTTAATATAAAAACAATTATAACACAGACGAGCAATTTATCATTTAAACTAAAACTTGCATTAAAAATAATGCAACTCATATCCTAAAAACATCTTTTTGTTATGAGAATTAAGTATGCCTTTTTCATTTCTGAGAATAATTTACATTTTTATTTACATCTTTAGCTTTCTCTTAGAATTGAACGAATTATTTATGCCAAATAATAATGAGTTTTATTTATCAGATAACGCGTAAATTTCCTTTATGTACTGCACCCTTCTTAAATAACATATATACTTGTTGAATATATTCTGGAAATTTTCGCTACCCATGGCACAGGTTAAAGTGAATGTAGACAAGTTTGCACAGTTTAAGGTAGCTTTTTGTTCATGGTCATTACCATAAGACCAATCTCACAAAGAAAAGGTCCACTTTCCCTTGCCTCAGGTCCGTTACTTCCCTAAGAAAAATTCCTCTTCCCGCTAAGGCTTAGGATGCACTCTCCATTTAGATCCCTACCGATGCTTCAGAGGAAAGCTTATCATAGGTAATTATAGCTGAAGACAACAATCCTTCACAGGTGGATAACGAGACTTATACTTTTCACCATCAGCCGATTTCTAATAATATTCAATAATGTCCGTATTCTCGTTTGAATTTATCGTTAGACTGAAATCTTGTTTGAAATTAGTCTTAACTTCTACTTTCATAATCCTCCGATGAACAAGCAGCTATCCTTATAACCTTTATTTCGTTGCACAATCAAAATCAAAAATTCTAACTAATTATGTGAAAATAATGTGATATTTAATAATCTAATTTGTATCTCCAGTGCCTTATCATACTTTCAAAAATAGGTATCATTATTCATGGATACCTCAATGGAAAATGCATCAGTAATATATTGACAGATATATACATTTTAAAGTAATAGCAGGATATTTTTTGTTTTGTAACTGAAACGTACATGAACGGATTACCTAATCTCGTGGTGATTGCAAATTTCACTGTGAACTAATCCCGGGGAAGTTCTATTTCCCAGCATCTGGCAACCTTGTGCTGGCAACAACTTACACACATTCACTCCCGCCTGATTCAATATTCCTGGTTCATCCATTTGAAGTTATATACATGTAACAAATTTGATATTAGAGGAGCAAGTAGCTCGGTATTATCTTGGTAACTTTATTTGCATAACTGAAAATGTCTTCAACTAAGAAATATCATTCTCGTAACCGAAATAGTACCTGGGAAAGAAAACGTTCAGTTGATCAGGTAGAAGAAAGTCCCAGGCATCCTGAGAGTAGACAGAATAGTGGTTTAAAAAGGAAACGTTCATTTGATCATTCAGAAGAAAGCTCCATGCAGCCTGCCAGGAGACGACACAAGACAGCTGATGAATCCTCAGCATGGGATAGTCAAATAATTCCCAGCGTAAGCACTTGATAGTTACGTTTTTAATTACTGTCTATGATCGTATAATGTGATTAATGCTGCACACTTAGTGCAAGTATCATAGAAATATTTCATTTAAAATCATTTTAGCTTAAACTTCACTGCACTACATAATGTTAGGTGTTGTACAATGCTAATGTAGTTTATAATTACCGTTTGATTATCTCAAATGTTTACTCTTTGCTACAAGTATTGTTGCTTGATTCAAGTAATTATCTATGTCTTTAGCAAGGGTGTAAAGCAAAGTAATGAAAGCTCCTTTAAAAATTGTTAGTCAAAGCTGAATCATTTTTCTGACAAGAGTTGGAGAAGAAGACTTTGTTTAAGATCGAAATGGTTACGGGTTTTATCACTTCCATAATGTCAACATATAATTAATGTTGTTTTCATGTTATAATATATTTATTTTGTCTCAGAAATCTTTTATTTTCGCTGAAGGGGTTGCTCCTGTACGTCTTATATATTTAACTGATTATGGAGATGAGTTAAGAAATGAGGATCGAGTAGATGAAAGACTGCATGAATGATTTTTTTAAATTCACTTTTTGAGTTTAAGATGTACATGGCTTTAGTAATGTAACAAATTAAAGACTATAGAAAGGGATATGTTATATATATGTGATTATATATATGTGAATGGAAAATTTTAAAACTAACTCTTTTGATTACTTATTTTTAAAATTTTCAAAATCTGTTTTTACAGAATTAAGAAATGTCTTAACAGAAGGATTTTTATTAGTCATCAAAGTTAATTGATTATTACCTTTATTTTATTAGATTGTGTCATCTGATGAAAGTCATCTAAAACCTAGATACAGGATAGATGACAGACCTCTTGTAAGTAGTTATTGCATATTTCAGTGTACAGTTATGAATCTGATATTCACTGATGAAGAAGTCACTCTTAGATAGACTAGTGGATAGATCATTTTGTATGAATTTGAATAAATTAAATTGATTCCAAACATTGATAATAATTATCTGTTACTTTGCCTGAATTTGAAAAACTATTAATATTTCAAATGAAGTCTAATTTTCATTTTTCTATATAAAGATTAAAGCATAACTAACATAAAGGATATTCACTACATGTTTCTTTAATTACATGCCTAATATTTTTAAATAAGGAGTATATTTTCCATTATCAAATAATTCAGGAAAACTCCTATGGAAATGAAAGGACATCCACAGAAGTACTCTCCTCCACAACGAATAAAATAACTGATAAACCTCTTATTAGAGTTCGGACTCCTAAAGAGATAAACCTTAATTTAATGTCAAATGAACAAATGAAACCCAACTCGTTTTCAATGGGAGAATGTAAAGCCTCAGCTGAAAACACTAGACCTAAATCTGTAAGTTATTGATAAATTATTAAACTAATAATTTTATCTTGGCTATTTCTCTTATCTATAAGATGGCTTTTTTCATAAAAACATGTCTTTTGCATTAGCTAATACAGGAATATTATATATATATATATATATATATATATATATATATATATATATATATATATATATATATATATAGCTTTATTCCATGTGTTAGATTTTTATGTTACAATTTCTGTAAATCATTTGATCATTTGGTGCACTAGAATAATAAATCCTTAATTTTTTGTTCCTTTTTTGCTTTGAAAAGTAACAATTTACAACATTTTTTATTTCTTTTAAAAAGGAAATATTTTTTATTTCAATTAAATATGGTTTTCATCTTTTTTATAGTCTCTCTGAGTTACAATGTTTCTTTAATGTATATAGGGAAGATATGAAAATTTAATGCAGTGAACCCTCTTAGATATTTTTCAAAACTGATGTGAATAATGTTGCTACAACTCATAATTAATGATTGAAATATGAAATAATGACCTATGTTCAATTTCATCATAATTCTTTAGTATAAAATTTTTAAAGAAAATCTTTAAAAATGATTAGTAGATGCATTTTGCAGGATTTTATAAGAGATCCTGTAATAGTTTTGTTTGAAATATTTTTGTGGCAATCTATTAGAATATATTGATATCAATGAAATATGACAGTGAACTGAGTTTACATACATAGAATGTTTCTGACTGAGCTATTTTTGGCATAAAAGATATTTTGCCTTGTTGAAAATACCAAGTTGCTTAAGGCCATGCTGATTTATTTGTGTAAATTATACACTCTGAAAATGTTGATGAACAGGTTGAAACAACTCCTCTTCTAATTGTTTTCCAATCTGATCATGATTTCTGCATATTGTCTTTTTTACCAGGAAGAAGCTGACAATAAAAATTCATCTTGTAGAACTACAGATGCAAGATCTGCTATGTTTAATCCTCTATCCGTAAGTATATATGTATAAAAATTATTTAGTGAACTCTTAGACATATGATTTCAAAAGTGACCATTTTTGGGTTACAGATATAAACAATGTTGATATTACTCACAATTGATGTACTCTTTGCTGGAACCTCATATTGTGAAGAAATATTTTGAAGAATTTTTGAATACATATTATAAGCCATTCTCATTATTTTACATTAGAGATTATAAAAATAACTTCCTGTTGGCAATACAGTAGTTTTAATGTTTTAAAACATTGCTATATATCATTGCCTTTACTTTATAGATGATCAAGAAAATCCTTAAAGAGAACAGTAAAGATTTTTCAGATCCGACGCAATGTATAATAAACACAAAGGAAGAAAAATCTACCTATGTGAATACTGAATCAGTTTCTAGAAGAATTCTTTTCCCATCAAAATCTGAGAAAGGATCAAGAACTACTATAGAAGAGAATCAAGAACCTACCAGTTACCAAAAATCACTTTCTTCAAATCAGGCAAGTGGAACATTAGTTCTCGTTTTCAATTCAAGCATGTAAGACCATCTGTAAATGTACTATTTTGAGTCTTCTTCCTAAAAAATAAAGTGTTCTCTAAGTGTTTTAACATTGAATTATTTGATCAGGAAGCAGTTTCTGTGTGCGCCAATGAAGAGAGCTATGACACACCTCCGATAATTTCCAGGACATCATCTCTAAAGGTTAGCTAAAATCTTGAGATAGAGATCAATTGGCTTTTTTGAAATTTGGCTAAATTATACATTGTAGAGCTACAATTTGTATGCAATTTCTATTAATATTTACCAATCAAACAATCTTCTAGTTTTCATCACTTACAATCTATTTTAGTCTTTATTGACATCATTGTTGCTTCAGAAGTAACTCTTTGTAATGATATTTTTAAAATCTCAATATTTCATGTTTATTTCAACAAATTTTCTTGGGTGTCTGGATATTTATTTAAGTTTTCATTTAATTTTTACGATTATGCTAGTAGATATTTTTTAGAAAAACTTCCATAAGAAGTAATAGAGTTTAAAAAAGGGTTTGGTTTTTGGTGTTGATTGTTGACTGCCCTGAACTGTAATTGTCCAATTAGTGGATATTTGTGGGGGTTATGATAAATAGATAAAAGCATTTTTAGTTAAATGTAGTATTCTGAAAAGACCTTTAACATACTTTAGGTGAATTTAATTTTCTCCAATCATCTAACTTCTTTAGGTGCATTCTCCCGCTAAGAAACCTGAAAGCAGCTCTGGGTTGCGGAGATTACGTGTAAGATCTGAGGTTAGAGGTGATAATCATTCAAAAAGTTTAACTCATTTAAAATAATGATTTCAATGCTTACATTCATATACCTTATAAATAGTTGTTCTAGCTATAAACCATGCTATTGGCTATAAGCTATCATTGTTATAAACTATTATAACTTTCTAATGCTAAGGTCCTGTGCGCAAATATTTGCTGAGTAGTAATTTTTCCCTTTTTCGATTTTCGTGTTTGTCCATTGTGATTGATTTTAGTATGACACAGTAATTGTCCAGGAATAGGGAAGATTTGTGGGGCCTATGTTAAATTGATGAAGAAAATAGTCATTTTATTCTGGCATTTTGTATTTTTAACACATTAAAGGCCGGGGATCTTGTCGAAACATTGCAAGGTAATGCTTAGACTGCCCTGTCTCATTTTTGGCCCTAGAGTGGGCATTATTTTGTGTAATCATAAAAAATTTTATTTAACTAAACTATAGATCATATTATTATGACTCCCGCCTTTAATGTGTTAAGAAACCTATTGATGTTGCCTTCAGCATGTTCCATAAAATATTTAGGGCAAAAATATCCTAAACAGATTTTTCCTTGAAACAAGATGTCTAATAATCATAATAATAATATTGAGTAGTGTTAAACTTATAATGAATTTTATTTATACCTTTTGTTTACTCTTCTCCCTTTCTATTTTCCATAGGTCGAGTCTCCTGCTAAGAAATGTGAAAGCAGCTCAAGGTTGCAGAGGTATCGCAAAATCTCTCTGGTTAGTGATGATAATTATTCAAAACATTTGCTCATTTTCCTTGTAAATTAGTGTTCAAACATTGGTTTATGTAAATAAAACTAATTAAGCTAATGAAAATATTAACCACTGGTGAATTTATAAACAGATTTAAACATTTCATGTTTATGAAGATTTAAGGATTATAAGTATTATAATATCTCTATGAATGAAGCTGTATATCACTGACCAGATGGTAAAAAATATAATATACTCAGGTTCTCAATCCTAATCCTTCAAAAGATCATAAGTGAGTGAAGGTGTTTAGAAAGTTTTATAAAAAGTGGAATAGCTTTTAAAAATTTATCTTACTTTCCTTCAACAGATGAAGTCATCAGAGGAGAAGTCTCCTGAACAAATTTCAAAATCTAATACCAAGAGAGGCAGTATCTCTTCTGTAAGTACCACATATCTTCTTATCATTCCATTTCATTATAGATTACATATAGTTGCTTCAGGGTATGTTTACATACACATGTGTGTTTGTGTACAAAATCTCAGCCTAAAATTTTATGTAAATACTCAGCACAACATTTGCCTTGCTTTTCATTTAATAGATACATACATATGTTGAAAGCACACTATCCTGAAAGCATTTTTTTGTAATTGACATCTATTTCCAAGATTGTCAGTTACAAATGTCGATACTTTTTTATCACCTTAATAATTTCGTATATTAAAAACTACTCACTATAGAAATTGGCTTTAGTTAAAACTATTCAATGTAAATATGTTTTCCTTAAAAATTTATGGTTTCACTTACTTGAGCTTCAGTTGCTTGTTGTTCTGTAGCTTTGTTAATTCAGTTCACTCATATAGTTTTATAGAAGTAATACCTATGAAATGTTTATATTAGATGCTATGAAATTTGCTTTATATATATAAAAGATAAATCCAAATCTTTACACTGAGCATTTAGAAGACTCAGTTCAAAAATTTATATATTCATGCAGAATTATATTGAAAAATTCAGGAAGAGAACTGCAAATTATGTATAGTATTGCTAGTAATTATTATTTTCTTTGTAACAGGTCGATTCACCATTAGAGAGTTGCAGAAGCACTGAACTATCAACATCCAGCAACAGTATAGAATCACTAGTGAGTAAAATAGTAATTGATAATGTGTTAAATTATCCCATATATTCTTTCATTTCTCCATTGCTACAAGATGGTGCTGTTTTTTTCTAATCTGAAAGGCATCGTTTACCTTCCAGTCTAACAGGGAAGAAACGAATAGAGAGGAAAAAGTAACTCCCGTATTTTCGGCTGAGTCATCATCATTCTGGGATTCAGAGAATCAGAGGGAATGTAGAGAATCCTCTCCAAATCTCAGTTCACCTTGCACTAAGAAGAAATACAGTGATAAACTCTGCAGAAAGATTGTAACTTACAAAAACAGATACTTCTCTCCTTTAAATTCAAAAGGATCTTATAGCACACCAAGAAGAGAGAGATATAGTCCAAGAAAATGTAAACAGCCAAGATCTACTCCAAGGAAAGATGGCAAAGATCCTGATTCGTACAGCTCAGCCACTCCGGTAAGGTATTTATTATCTTGTATGTAAATTGGTACAATTGATGATCATTTTCTTAACTTTATTGTTACCATTTTAGTGGGTTGGAGATTTCTTAAATATCAAAGAAGACGACTCTGATACACCGCGAGCTCGTCCAAGAATATCTGCTAGTATAACAGCAAAGGTAAGGGTTTAACATTAAAATCAGGTGATAAAATTGAATTTTATGGAATTAAAGGTTCAATTATAATGTAAATTTTAGGTAAATTAATCATATACACATTTAATGAATTTTGCTTTGAATTTTTTCTGCAGTTTTCAAGAGGACCAATTTTAGATTCCTACCAGTTGCTTGGTGATAGTCTACTGGTGCGTTTTGCTGATCAAATTCTCAATAGTCGTGCAATAATTGGAGGTAATCATATTTACATACATATAAACTAATATTTATTTTATAATCATATACTTTTATCATCTGTTGTTATATTTTGTAGAGAATGGAAAATACTGTAATGGTCTGTGTGTCAGTGGACAAACAATTGATGGCCTCACTGAAAAGGTACTACATTCTGAAGCTCTGGAAAAGAAGGTCATAGTGCTAATTGGGACCAATGATTTCTTAAAGGTATATGATAATTTCTTTCATCATTGGCTTTAGTAATTTTTAGTTTCAAGTTCCCCTACAAACACTCATAATGTTAATTTCATTTCATTACTTCCATTAGAAGTCTCAATACTAGAATTACAGATTAAATTTTGACCCTGTGATTTTGGGTGTTATTTGTAACACGTTTATTAGTAACAATCTGCATTGTTCATGGGATGTTGATTTTTTAGGGGTCATCATACAGTGAGATAAAGAGATGTATGTCGAGGTTGTTAGAAATTTTGGAGAAAAGAGTTTCAAAAATATTGCTCCTGACAGTTCCTCCAATACCTCGGCTCAATGGTGCTACTTTCTGGGATGACTGGGAGAAATACAATAGATGGCTAAAAGACCTTGATAATGGTAAAAGCATTCTTAAAACTTTATTTTGTTTTTATTATTTGAATTGTTGCAAATTAAATATCTGTAACACAAAAACTATTAAATATTTATCACACTAATTTTATTTTTACTGGTTCTATCCCCACTTTTATTCATTACTCATTATTCATTACTACCATTTTATTCATTATTAGTCATTATAGAATAGTACAGTATTTGGCTTTACTTGTTTTATTTTAAATACAAGATTTTTAAGCTATGATATCTTTGTCTCAGTAATCTCAAGTCAGTTGTTTCATGATAATATTCTTATTTAGCTTAGTTTAAAGGAAGTGATAATTTTTAATTGTCTTAAATCAAGTTAGAGGACCTAGGACATTTTTATTTACACAAGCACAAACAAAAAGGGATTTTGATTTTGTGAGCATTAAAAAAAAATTTATTGCCTAAGCATTGACTGGAGGTATAGTTTTAATAGTAATTCAATGTGATCTTTATTAGATAATTATGTCCGAGCAAATTGGATATTTTGAAGTTTATATTGAAACTGAATAGAACATTAATTGTTATTCCTAAATTTTAAACAAGTAACTTAATATAAACTTCTTTCATCAACCGTTACATTTTGATTGACGTAGCAGTTTCAGTGAGCATGGAAAATTTCTTATTATATTCATATTTTGTCATATTTTTAAAAATTAATTTTTTTTTTGAATTTTCAAAGTATTCTTGCCGAATTTTTAAAAATTTGAATAATATCATCTGTTATATATAACTTTTATACATCTTTCATCATCCTGAAATCTTGTTGATACATTTATTTCTAGGAAAAACAATCAAAGTTATAGATACATCTATAATTTACCTCAGAAGGCCAAGAGTACCTGATCTGTCTTCTTATGAAAGGTAACACTGAATTTGAAAAGATATACTTTAATTTTGTTATAATTTTTCTTTGAATGTAATATTTCATAAATATTTGCAGGAGCATGGGTTATGGGCATAGGAGACGTCCTGATCTTATTCATCTTAATAGAATTGGTTTGAAACTGATGTATCATGAAATACTTGACTTTCTAAGTGTAAGTATCCTAAACTTAATTTTATCTCCTTTAATCTCATCTATTAGAATTGAGTTAAATATTTTTCTATAAGTTTTTCAAGGTATGAGTAGATAATATTAGTGAAGACTGTGTTAATGTTGTTGTTATAAATTTATTTGGGTCCTAATTGACTGAAGGACACATTAAATCTTAAAATTCCTTTTACTAACTTTTCCGAAGCTCAAATTCATTGATATTAAGAATTGATTATTAATTGATTTCATTGATATTAAGAATTTACTTAATTTTATTATTAATAATTAAAAAATTAAATGACTTTCATGAATGTAACAAATCTTAGTGTGTGAGATGACTTATATTTTTTGAATTATGATCGCAGTGAAGTGAATTCTTTAATATTTTGTGAATAATTACTGTCATTATTGTTTTTTAATAACAAAATTAAATAATTAATTTTATAAAAAAATAAATAATATTATTCAAGTGAATAGTCGGTCAGTTGAGCATCGGTAAGTGTCAGTCAGACAGCATAGACCCTATTTATTTTATTTGAATATCCTTTAAGGTTTGATTTCTTGCAGTTATTCAAAGCCTGTGTGATATTATCCCTTAAATATAATGATTCCATTTGGTAATTTCATTATAAATTACTCCCAAACTTTATTTATTTTGGCACATTTACTATGAATATTAGATTAATAACTATAATGGTATCTTTCTGAAGGAAAATTTAAGTCTTACCGAGACTTTCTTTCAGTTTACTATAGAAAATGACTCTCAATTATTCCCAATGATAAAATATCCCATGCAATGGGATTTGGGACATTGTGGAAAAAGTATCAGCAAGTTTACCTCTAAACCCACAATGAAAACTTGAAAAAATACATTTAAATGAAAATTGACTAATATTTAATTTATTCACTCTTAAACGAGCTTAGGCTTCACTGGCTTCTTTCAATTAACACTATGCAGTGTAACGTGTAACTCGTTCCACAAGGTTCATCTAACTAAGGGAACATTTTTCATAATGTTATGTTCATATTATTTTATAAGTATTTACCCTTTTGATATATACTATAAATTAGATATTTTTTATTTCAGAAACTAAGAAGTTCACGGAAACGAGAATTCAAATGATTGAATTAAGAATTATTGTGACTATCTGAATGAATGACTAGATAAGTTAAATTATCTTTTCCTTGTTATTTAATTTTCATATTTTTTTGAAGTATCAATTAAAACTTTTTCTTTGTTATGAAGGAATTCATATTATTTGGTTCCTTTCCTTATTTGATAAGAATGTATCACACATTTTGACATATTTACCGCAAGTTAAGGAATTAATTGCTTGTTGTGTATAATTTGCGTTGCAAGTAAAAGTAAGATCATTTAAGATAGTTTTGATCAATTGAGTGTTTTGTATTATTAATAAATCACTGTCATTATTCATTAATGAATGTTCTTAGTTGTATCCCCAATTCAATCACAAATCAACTTCCTTATTTGTGTTGTAAATAATTTTTTCTGTATATTTTCTAATCTTGTTAATATTTGTAAGGAAAAATCAGTGATTAACTATTTATTTGAATTTTGAACTTTTATCAAAGGAAATAGCTGAAACTATCTTGCATATTGTACCTCAGAGTTTATTGTTAATAACTTGTTTGAAAAATGTATTTAAATCTTACTTAAAAATTCAGAAAATTTATTTATTATTGAGACTTTCCTTATCATCTTCAACTATTTAGTTTATGTCAAATTTTGGATTGGATATCAGGGCAATTTTTTAGATATACTCAATAAGTAAGTAATAGCATTGTGAATAAGAAATTAATGAGAAGAAGAAAATTTAGGATGAATTTTATATAGAAGTTTGCATTGTCTCCATTAAGTGAATAAAATATGATAAACATGGTATAACCAGGTCACAACATGATAGTAACATAAAAGAAGCAATTTGATCAATTATACTCTTAAAAATTCACTAATACGTTAAAAATAATTATTCTGACTTAAATGGGAGTAATAGACCTCTCCTTACATACACTCCGTTCATTTTCTAACTATTATTATGAAAATTGTTCTAAGGTTGTTTGATTATTTAAATGCTCGTATAATTTCGTGAAGATTGATGAACATTTAAAAATATTCTAGGAGTAACCAAGTTGGCATCAACAGATTTGTAAACAAAAAATCGTGAATATATCATAAATTACCAATGGTATTTAAGGAAAAATAGTAAATTTATTTCTAGGCCGTTGGAAGAGAATTATAACTCGAAACTTTGAGGGAAGGGTAAATAAAATATGAATTTATGGCTTCAGGTTCTTGATAGACGTTCACTTCGATTTATATCCAATTCATATCTAGAGTTAGTTCTGCTGAAGTTAAGACGTGAAAGCAATGGCTGAAAATTTAATTAGTGAAATAGATGGAGCTGAATTTAAAAATGCGAAATACCTAGTTTATACTTATCGATGTGTGAGAAATATTGCAGAGGGAATCGTATTAGCGTATCATCTTATTTCGTACGTGGTACTCATTGCCTGTTTATCCTATTATAATTTCAAATCTAAAATATCTTAAAGGTCCTAATTTATAATCCTGAGTTGAAAGGCTGTTTTCATAAGAGGTTTCCTTAATGTTCATTCTCGGAGAGTATTACTGGATAGAAGAAGTAATGATACACGTGCAGATGGCGGGAAAATCTAAGTAACCTTATTGTTAATTCATTCTTGTATCAATTGTCAGCTGAATGTAGAAACAACTTACTCTTAACCCTTACTGAAACTTTATGCAATATTTACAACGTGAAGAGTTTTCGAATGTTATATCAGTATTATTATCTAAGTTCCCGTCACCCATTCAGATCCGTGTCGTCCTCCGAAATATGAAAACCGTTCATTCAAATTTCCTGTCGCATTCATTTCACGTGGATTTCCGTGATATGAATCCCACCGTGGCAATGGCCTAAATCGCTTGATAAGTATAGAAAACGCCCAAGCTACCGAGTGATGCTCGAATGTCAACCCGCTGAAGAGAACGCCCTTTCGATCCATTCCGTGTTTTCGGCTTTTGCTTCCGATTCCGCGATCGGTGTCAATCAACTTATTGCGATGGAATTCGTATTTATCACGATAAACGTGTCCCCTTTCATATGATTTTCCACGAACTCGTCGCCTTGAGGGTAGATAGAATCATCACTTTTAAATCAAATCCTTCACCGTTGGTTGCTTAACTTGAAAGAGTAACTGAGGCTTACTTAGCCGCAATCCGCTTCAGTCTCTTTCCTTATTGTGCTAGAATTTTGTATAATATGAAAGTATCAACCTCCACTCTACAATATCACATGGACAATATTGACTCACCTAAGTCGGTAAGATGACGCCAAAATTTAACACAAAGATAACTCCTTTGTTTCTTTCGGCTTTTATTTATAACATTGATGCATCAAAGCTACGAACAAAAATACATCCAATGAATTTGGCATTCGAAAAATTTTACGAGAAATTTCAATAAATGAAAATAATTTATACGACAAGCTAATTTCGTTACCAAATACTGTCGAGGAAGAAATAATGTCGATTTTCAATGTCGAGAAAGAATTTCGCTTACCTAGGATGTTTTCTTTACTAAGATAATGCGGTTAATCAAAATTTTATTTTAATTTAACTAAAATTGCGTAGATATCGCAACGATCATTATCAAATATTCAGCTGTCAAACTTCTTTGAGGAATTCGAAAATGACCATGAAATTTTTCATCGTAGTGTGACTTCATTATGTTATTTGCTCATAATTGTTGGATGAGTGATTATTGTATTCGTTTCGTCCTTACTAATTTTTAAGGACATAAAAAGGATTTAATTTCATCACAAAACCCGAAGTCATTGGAGGCTAAGAGGAGGACGCGGTGAAGGCAATCTCACAGAACAAGAGAGACAATAAAATGCAATTTTGTCACCTCCACGAATTTATCTCGAATGGCGAGGAAAACAATCCTTCATCAAAGGTCATGAGCATATCAAAGTTTTGGGTCGTTGTGATATAATCCCGACCTTGATCTAGCATTTTCTGTTTCAGTCTCTCTTCCGGTATGCAAAATAATAATCTCACGTTGCACGCGAGCTTTTAATTTCATGGGAATAAGAAGACTTCTTTTGTAAAACCTCTTAAAATCCTCACAGCTAAAATGTACTTCGAATAAAACATGCCAATTACTATTTAATTATATTATTCTAGATCAGCGTTCACGGATGAGATCTATAAAGCACATCACTGAACCGTGAAAGAAGTATTTTGTTCAAAATAAACTCGTGACAGTTTCAAGAGAATACCAAAATTAAATGAGAAATTACGAACTCCTTTAAAGATCTTCAATTAAAATTGATCTTCCATGTTTATGAAAAAATGAGAAATAAGTCAAAGCGGGACTAAAACGAAGCTAAAGTACTAATGTTGTATTCATTTTACGGCTTCAGGGATAATCTAGGTTTCAACGTTATCCTGAGCGTCGATCTGGAGTTCTCCTGTGAGTTGCGACGTTATTTCGTACTTTGTACATCAACAATTGCACTCAATATTGTTTTTATATGTTTCTGTATTGATTAAATGCTTTTCATTGCAATAAATAATGTACTTCAACACCGACCTATTTATTTATTTATTACCCTTTTCATTTACTTGTGTACTTCAGTGGTATAATTGATTATAAAACAGTCAAGAAAAAAATAGATAATGACTAAACAAAAGTAATTAACTGAAAAATTGTATAAGTACATGAAAAGAACTAAGATCACAACCAATAAGAATTCATAATCATAATTAGCACTTCAGATTTAAATAAATTAACAATTTTTATTCTTCAGTAAGTACAGCTATACTCTGATTACTTCTACGTCATTCTGTGACGTATTACGCGGCAATACTCAAATGCATAAAGGCTTTAATGAGAAGTCAAACAGATGTCACTTCTAATTTATTATTTAGAAAAGACCAATTTTATTTTTTTTATTGACCTTAGTTAGGCTACAAGTATAAGCCCACCTAACCATTAAATTATATATGTATTTTTAATACAAAAACGTCTTTGATTAACTATGATTGATATCTTTGATTTATTAACCGGTACGCAGATACAGTAGCCTCTCTAGATTTAACGCATTGGTCCATAATAGTGTCCATAACAAAACAACTTATGAAATTTCCCACTGTTGATCTAGGGTACAAGAGAATCCTGGGCAGACAGTAGATGAATTTTAACGTAAGAATACTGTCCATCCAGTAACCTGTGTGATGCCAGAGGATATTGGAAATTTGTATTCTTTAGATGTAATGTACGAAGAGTTGCCCAAAGAAGAGGATTGTACTTCATAGATCAGTGGAGGAGGGGGTATACTTAGTAAGACCGAGATGGAGGTTCTACTAGAAGGTCAATAAGAGGGAAAGAGATTCGAATTTTTGCTGTTAAAAAAATCAAGAGTTTTATGCAATGTCTTAAATTTCATCCTCCCCTTCGCTACGCCTCCACTCCCTCTACTTCTACTCCACTCTCTTCTGTCTTACCGGAAACTTAGTTTAGATCAAGAACAAAATCTAAATACTTAGAATTATATTCAAGTATAAAAATTTTCATGTTGACCTATACCTTCCGGTATGATATAAGGGAGTGGAGGAAGTAGAAGAGCGAGGTAGAAGTTTTCTTCTACTCCCTCTCTCTTACACATACCAACCCGCTCGTGCTGCTTTGTATCATACTCGTATTTTCATCAATGCGACAAATCCTCGTAGGCTGTAGAAAGGTTAGGGATTAAAAAGTAAAGGAAGTTAAAAGTAAGAAAGTTACGCCAGAAATACAATCAATAAACGATAAATATTATATTTATGGATTGAGAATAAATATGGTATCCAAATTAAGATAATTACAGCTTTTAATTTTTGCAAATTGTTCATAAATCAATAAATAAAAAAGCTATTTGTAATATAACCTGTAGATAGACATCTATCGTGAAATTTGATACTGTTTGTGACGTCATAAACAAGCGGTAATATTTGATTGTTTAATTAAGCATTAATTTTAATTTATTCATAATTTTTTAATAAATAAGTTCTTATATTTTATTCCATACATTTCAAATTTAGAAGTTAATGTTCGTAATTTTTATTCGGTCACATAGTAGGAAATTACATAAAAATGTTCACTACGTGTTACGTTTGTAACTAGGTCTTATTATTTCTTTAAGAGTAGAAATAACAACAAATATATAGACAATTAAATAGGGTGACTTGCTTTAAACATTTTCATGGATGAGATTTAATTTTTAAATTTTTACTTTCTGCCTTAAATATTACCTGAAACAAAGCAATTAAATTAAGCGAATAATTCTAAATACTGATTTTTCAGGAATACAACAGGGTATATTATTAAATCATCGTAAAAACGTATTTAAGTCACAAAACAGAATCTGTAAATGCATGGTAGCTCATAACTTCAATGATTTTTACTATACCGGATTTCATCTTTTTATCGATTCTCCAGAGTCAACTTTGTTTATCTGTTACAATATTTAGAGATTCATTGAAAAAAATTTCGTGCCAATTTTCATATATCATCTGTTTCAGATGTTACGTGATTTTGTTGAGGTTTGTTAAATCTAAGTATGAATTATCGGATATATATTTCTTATAAAGATCTTATATAATATAGTTTCATTTCCAATAAATATTAATTATTCATCAAAACTGTACTCCAGGTCTTATATGAGAAGCAATTATCTCTATTGCTAACTTCGAGGTGTTGGTTCCGATTCCGGGCGTTGAAATCTCCTCAGATCATATACTGCTGGAGCCTTCGTTCCCTTTGTCTTCACGGAAAGTCGCGGTTAATTATTTCTACCGCGATTGATATTAAATTAGCTGTATATACCATGAATCATTTCGACCTAATGTTCGATAGGAATACATTTTTCCTCAACGACTAACATGCAGAAATTTACGATAAGTCACAGTGCTCCTGTATTACGAATGAGCTCTGTGACGAAAACGCCAGGATAATCGACAAATCCGGAATGAATCGATATCAATAGACCTCATCCACTGGAAAAAATCGTACCGTGAGGCGTTCAATCGACCCTAAAATCCGTGAAATGGCGGTGATGTGCCGATACAAATTTTCGCCCGGTATCTCTTGGCAGTGAGAGATGCAGTATGCACCCGGCGCTGATTTCAATCTGATTGGAAGGACTCCAGATGCAAGATCTTTCGGCGCATCTCTTTGGAAGCCGTGAGGGGAGCGGCCTCCCTCCGAGGCCAACCTTCCGTGACCTCCCTCCGCCCTTTTCTATTCCCCGAGTTTCCGGGCATCGGCTTATAAAGCTTCGGGGCTCCGTCGTAGGGGGAGCCACTCCAGTCCACGCCTTTTGCACTCCGCCGGTGCAGACCGAAAACCCGTGTTCGACCGCTTGGCGCCTTCCTCTTGGAACCTGATGGCGCGGCGCAGGAGGTGGATGGCCGCTGCCTGGAGACACGGCTGCCCAGGTATGGACGCTGCACCCACCAGCACCCACTGTTCCGTCAATCGATCAAGGGACGCATAGAAACACGAGGGAATAAAATTGAAGTATCAAACCTGTTGCCATCTGAATTGGTCTGTAATTTTCACGCGAAACCAATTGCATCCCGATAATTTCCACATAATTGAAACGAGTTTTTCCAGATTCCTCTCCAGTGAAGATCTCAAGCTGCGATACTTAGGATTAGCTACGATAGGATTTAATTCGTATTTCATACAAGCTATTTCAACTCTAATCTAATGACCGAGCGTTCCTCGATGATATTGTTGTGCTGCTGGGAAAATGTTACATGATTCTCTCGTCTTTTATTCGTTCAAGAGTTTTCTGTTGCTTTTTTATTCCTTCTGTGATTCTACTGGACGTGAGAAGAGACTCGCTGAAATGAAAAGTATCGAAAAGTGTTCATACATGTACTCTGTTAAGCTTCGTCCAACGGTGGAGACATGATTACTTTACTCGTGTTGTGAAGCGAACAATAGCCTTCCAAATTTGCTCGTGTGAGAATGGGAATCGAGTGGCACAGTGCTGCAGTAGCAAAGGTGTACACCTTAAATTTGGAAATAATGATATTATATAAGAGCTTTCTGTTACTCAAAAGCTTTTAATGCCTTTAAATTATTTCCTTATGGATTTTTTTAGAGAAAACAGTTTTGATTTTGAATATATTGGGGTGTTGGTTTTGATTTGTATTTACTCTTGGTTTGAATACACCGCCTTCGAACCAAGAATTGTCTATCAGCTATTTCAGTTCTATATTAATATTATAGCATTTATTTACGAAAATGTGCCTTAATCTCTTATTAGAACTGAATTTAAATATAGTTTGTTAACTTGGCAATCCACCTCTGTTTTCCCGCTTTCTTTTCGAAGAAAAGTATTTTAGATAGAAGATGATGAAGGCAATGAGTACGATGCTTTTTGCTTTTTTAAATAATTTATTTTCTATATAAAATTTACCAAATTAAGCGATTTCTATCACATAAATAATTGATGAAAATCTGATTCTGACTAAGAATTCTTTATTAATTTAAATCATGAGGTAAAGATTATTAATATACGGGTCTTAAGGACCGCATCGGATATATTTAACTCTCAAATCTGAGATGCACCTTGGAATCTAGGACTGCATTGTCTCGTATGCGATATAGTGGACCTACAATTATTCATATATTTATAGCAAGGGTTAAGTTATCTACCTCATCGTACCAAGCATTAGGAATTGAAGATTAAGTTCAGATTCTGAATTTAAGATTCAGAGGTTTAGATTGAGTATTAAATCAAAAGATAAATTTTACGGAAGGCAATTTCAGTTTTCCATTGTCGATATATTTCACAAAATAAAAGCAATTGTAGTTTTTGAAGTGATATATGAAATATACTTTAGTATCGGCTTAGATTTTTAAACCTTTAGCCTGCTCCAGCCAAACCTAATATTTTCGAGTATTTGGGAATGGCTCAGAGTAACTATAACTGGACAAAAACAAAAAATCGTTTCATGTACTGTACTGCAATCAACAAAAAACTTAATTTGCACCAACCATTGTGATGAAGTTAAATGCGCAAGAAAATTATACTCTCTCTACAAGAGATGATGGACGAAGAAGATTTTTCTCATCGGTGAAATTGGGCTTTTTAATTGTGGGATCGGACGGATTTTTTTCATCCCACGGATTTCCAAGCAAAAGTGACTGCAAGCGAAAGTTTTTTTTGCGAAGTTTCTCGTAAAATAAGATTAGATGAGAATTTCCCTTTTTTATTTGATTTGTTGAGTTTGAAGAGTACCTAACATGGATTAAGGGAGACCATGAAGTAATATAGTTATCGTGTATAGCCTTTAATGTACTATTTTAGTCAAAAATTCTCAATTTATCTATTTAGGGAAATGGGAACTGTTACTATATACATTCGAGGCCGATGAATATGCAAAACTGTAGTCGCCTAAAATCTTAAGTAAGTTAAGACTATAAGTTAAGACTATAAGTCTTCTTTGCTTGAAATAAAGCTTTACAATTTTGCGAAAATTTATATGATGATATTTTTCGAAAATATAAAAATTTATATATTAATGTAATCTGCTATAAAATTCATGGACCTTTATGTTTCAGTCTTTTGATGAATATATAATATGGCATATAGCTATTAGTAATTAGTAATAAGGTTAAGTTTTTTACGATCCGTCCTCTAGATTAGCCAATAAATGAATGTAGGAACTGAACTGTACTGGAAGTTAAATCAACCTGGTTGAGCCCTATTTTCTTATCCTTTGGAATTAATTAGTAGTAACTAGTTACCAAGCTTAAGCTGTTACTCATTCACACTTTCTTCTTTTCTGTTACGGAAATGTGTACTGTGGGATAACCCTTTTTCAACCCGCATTAATTTTGCATAGGGGTCGGTCTACATTTCTTACTCTTTCATTTCAAATAATGCATATGATAATTCATTGTGGCAGAACAAAAAAGCAACTTCAAATGAGTGCATTTTTTATCGTTCATCTACCACTATAAGGGTCCCATCCCTATCAGTGGTTGCAACTGACAATACATAATGCAACTAATGCTGCATTTTAATGTATGCGACATATAACATAACTAAATTTTTTAAGGAAAGAGAGGAATATTTTTTTATCATTAGAACCGATGGTATATGGTAGAAAATAACTCAAAAATAAATGTATTTGCAAAAAATGTGTTCCAAAAGTCCATGATCATCTGAGTAAGAATTAAAAACCATAAACTAGATTTCTAATTATACCTTACGAACTTTTAGTTTAAGAAAATCGACATCTTTTGCTGTTTCTTTGCTTGATTTGAGATTTTAATAATGGTATTTAATATTACCTTACAATTCGGTTGCAGACCAAGGTCTTAACAATGCATAAACATTCTAGATGATGATGAAGAAAACTTTTATTTTTCCGAAGAATTAGATAAGGGAACAAAATATTTAAATTATAAATTCATTTTAATTGCTTTCCTTTCAATAAAATTCAAACAGATGTAGAAAGTAATGTTTATCGTGATGAGTAGAGCGACAAATTACTTATCGTACGAAAATTTTTCTACCTTTTCAGTTTTTTGGTTAAATATATAAGAGGAAGTATTTAAGAACAATATCATACTTTAAGCTTCCATTAAATCACCAAATTATGATTTAGTTACTGAGGTTTTCCTATCTTCAGTTGCGTACGCTTTGCATTCGTAATATTTTATCGGATGAGATTAATCTACGTAAGTATTTCCGGGGCATTCCTATTTCAAATGAGAGTCAAGGCAACGATTGGGTGACGTTTATGTGGAGGAAACGACGCATGAATATTTTATCGCCATTAAGCGATCTCTAGTCCCTGCGGAATTAAATCAACTCTGAGGACATATTATAGACATAGGAGAAAATCTTTCAATGTGCATAATAAGCCATTATTTAAGAAACTTGTGAAGTAACTGCAAGTATTATTTCCATATATCTCTTGTTACGTAGGAAAGAATACATACATTAGAAAATCACTTACAAATAAGCCTCAAAATAGTAGATTTATTACATTATAAATTATTCGAATAGTTTTGTTCGTTTTTAAGCCTAAGCAACATCGAAAAAATCTTTGCCAATCTCTTCAAGCAATTATTTTCCTCACTTTCAACTTGCAAGCGTAGGTGAGCAAATTATATTTAATTTATTCGGAAGTAGATGACTGTAAATGGAGCACAAAGATTTTTCGAGCAAAATTTTTGGAATATTATATTAGAGATGCTTAAATAATTACCATAATTCAATAAAACTCCTTGATTTTCTAACCCTATTGACATCCCTAACATGTCAATGAGGAGAATGTTGTGGGAGAATATTTTTTTTCATACCCAAAGATAAATTAAAAATATACAAACAACTCGGATATGCTATAGCATGGGTGCGCAACCTGCGGCCGTTGGCAAGGACTTTGGCGGCCGTGAATGTGTGGACAAATGCTGTAAAACTTTTATTTTATACCATATTAAGTAACGCAGATATTTTTTACATATGTTGACCAGTAAATTGAATATGTCACATATATCATACTCCATTTTAATGTAAAATTTGTATATTTTTACATAAATCATACAGCATTATTGAGTTTACTTGGACTTACTGGCGGCCGTTCCTAAAGTAAAAAGTCAGTAGTGCGGCCGTCAACAGCGGAAAGGTTGCGCATCCCTGTGCTATAGGGTATAAAATACGAGGTCATAATCAAGAAAAACCTCAAGAATTTATTATTCGCGAAATGAAATCTACATCTGGGATACTTATAATATTCAGGCAAATTAACAGGATTGACTTGATGTAGATATATTACATAAGTGTGCTAGTTTACAAAAAATATAGGTTGATATAAATTAGTAAACTAAACTAATATTAAATTAATACACTAAGTCTTTATGAGGGTATCTAAGTTGGATATCAATCAAGAACGAACATTTATAGATATCATTTAAAGTTGAGATAAAACTATGCAGTAGTAAAGCAGTATTAGAGTACTTCGTATCTGGTAGTAGTAGGATGCATATACATTGCAATTTTTTACATTTTATGTACAATTCCCATTACATTTGAAATATCTGCTACATAGGAATAACAATTATTTATTTTCTACATCTAATTTCCTTGTTTTCTCTCTATTTAATTTTTGATAACAATAATTTAGAGTGCCACAAAAAAGTGTTCTCGTACTGATAAACTGTGCGCCGGCTAAAGTATCACAATCTTTCGTAACTACACATGTTTTGCACTTGTTTCAAAATCGAGGAATGTATTTCTAGAATGCTTTGTGTCCCATTCACAACTCATTTTGCGAGCCAACCCAGAGATATGCGTTTCTGATGCAAAGGCATTTAGCGAATGCATGCGAAGGTCGTGAGTGAGAAAAATCTCACGAAAAGGGCAAAGGAGAGCACGGAATCCAAACGCCATTGGTGACGTGCTCTTGATTCCTAGCTCGGAGGGATAACCCTGGAGTTCATTAACCGGACGCTATTGCATTCAACTCGTACTTCATACAAGTATTACTTAAATTCTATACTCTATTTGAAGCAGATAATCTATTTTGTGGGATCGAATATCATCCAAAATTATTGAGGGAGAGATTAGTGAATCGTTAACTAAGAACCATATTATTTTTAGTTACAGAAATAGTTTTAGATCTATATTTACACCACAGTTGAGTTTTTATGTATTTCTAATTATTCCTCAAATTCTTTGAAGTTAACGGTACCAAAAAAGAGGCATTTTAATCCTGATGTGTGTTTTTTATTTCCAATTAACGAAAGTATGATGTTAAATATAATTCTTTAACATCTCCTACTGTATATAATAACTATCTTACAGTAGAGAAGAAACAGTGCTGATTTCAAGTAATGCTGATTCGACCGCGGAATAAAAACAAATAATTTTTATAGTCACAAAAATGAAGTATCAACAGAGAGCAACTGGAAGACATTTCAGTTTTCATACGCAGGTGTTAGCTCGATAAAAATATATAATAGTTTACCCTAAGCACAGGCTTGAATCACGATTATGAATGATTCTATGAATCATAAAGAAAAAATGCAGAGTAACTAATGAGAATCACCTTTGCGTTGGGAGAGAAAAAGCATAATTTAGATTAAACGAAAGGTTACGAGAACGTATATTTACCAATCTCAATGATGAGTACTCAAAAATAAAAAATTTCAGTCTATCTTCATATATCTGTCTATATAAATTCTCATGGTTTCAATTCCATCAAAGACTTACGGCGAAATAAAAACTATTCTTTAAAGTTGAGCAACCATACATGCGTGTTTGAAGTAGTACGCGGGAAATATGTTTCACAGTCCTTTGTCTCCAAACAGTTCAACAATTTCGTTTTTATCTCTATTTTCAGCAATCTTAAGGAAATGGGAACGGCCGCGTGTTTATAAACGAAAGAGGGAAACTGGGGAATGGAACCTGATCTTGAGGGAAAGATTTGTCAGGAATAACCTATCGACATTCAGCTATATTTATATATAAAATATTTATCTCCTTCTTTAAGCAAAATGTTCATCTTTTGTAACGGACATCAACAGGGCCAACTTTGGTATTCATGAATTCGCGATATCATCCTGTGAGAATATGCATGCAAATCGGTTCTGACTCATTATTTTTCTGGTTGTTATCTTTTCGGATTCAACAGACCATTAAACTGAAGCAGAATTTTTCGAGGAGGAAAACAAATAAATGTTTCAAGGACCTGTTGTTGTCAGAGACTTAAAGGCGTAACACGAGTTGAAGGTTAAAAAGGGTTACAGCGAGTTTAGTTACTCTGAACCTTCGGAAAGAATTTATTAGAAAGATCCGGCAGTCCACAGGTAGTCTAAATGCCTTAGAGTAGGAACTAATCTTCCATACTATAAACTTTTAGAAACTAAAGAACGAAACATATCGGTTTCTATGGCCTCAAGATGTTATTTACTACTGCATGTTATATAAGATTCATGCGGATGCGCTTTGACGAGTAGTTTTTCGTTTAATCTCACTCATATATTATAGTACTACCTTTATCCAAACGGATAACACTTTAATTCTCGATCAATTTTATTGGGGCAATAGTTCACGACAATGAATCAAACAATCTTCTGTTTTTTTTGTATTATTCGTAAAGATATGACAAATTAAAATCATATTTCTCTCAGTAAATAACCTCAATATGAAGATAAGTCTTTGGAATAAAGAAATTCATCAAAATACGAGATACATGAGGATGTAAAATTTTAACATTCTTTTTCATTTATAGAGGAAATAATGAACTGAGTTAATGTCACTTGAGTTTTAATGTTTAATAGATACTTTTCGATATCATTTAGGTAAATGAACATCTCTTCTCATGTAGAAGGTAGATAATCAATAGATATGGTTAGCGATGTAATAAAAAATAAGTTTACGTCAGCATGCCAACTCAAGATAACATAGCTTATCTCAGTTCTCAAGTAAACTACGAAGATCGCCTCATAGAAATAACTATGTTAATTCACAACCAGGACCGAAGTCTTAGACTCATCGCCTTCTTTTAGGGTGTGCATCATTGTTTAAGACCTCAGTGTCTCCACTAAAACCCTCGACCTTTCCGTCGCAGCCTGTGACTATAAGCGACAAGCATCCAACCGCGAGCGTGCTCATTAATCTCAAAGGAAGCGCCACCAAATTTCATTATTATGATTTTGTAACTGCCTCTTCCACCTGAGCAGATGAGATGGACTGCAAGATTTCACACGGAGATATTACGACAATGCGTCTTGAAGAACATTCCCGTGGAGTTTTCGCAATACTCTGGCCCAAAGAGACGCCTTGCCCTTTCGAGAGATATCACGGAATAATACTTTAATTCCGATGCGCTAGATAGCTATCGAAGACTCCCTTAATTCGTGTTTCCTTTTCCTCTTAAGTGAGGTGAGAATTATTATCACACTTTTGTTTTCATTGAAATCAAAGATGGCCTCTTCATGGCGTACCTAAAAAATAGACGATGAAGTTAAACTCCTTCGCTATTGTTAAAGTGAAAAAGAAATTTAGCAGTTTTTTATATTAACTAAATGGACTTTTGATTTAAATAGCCTTAATTATTATGTTTATTATATATTAATCAGTTGTTTCAAACAACAAAAGAGTCCTTTAACTTTTGAATTCTTTCAAGAGCTGATTGCTCAAGACTGCGATTCACAGTTACATTAATAATATATTGGTAAATATTAAAGATAAATCTATTGAATTTTCCATATTAACTGTTTATGACTAAAACTTAAATAATAAATCACGACACAAGCGGATCGTTTAAGCATTCTAGGAGTGTATAAGCAATAAATTTATATCCATTCATCTAGAAATCACCACTTCATGAAGAGTTAGAAATCACTATACCATAAAAAATTCACACCACCTGCTTTATCTTTCAGTTTACCTTAGCAATTATTTCGAAGAGTAAGGTTTTGCAAAAATAGCTTCAATTGCTAGAATGACTACCCTTCATTCCTCACTTGATCCGGTTGAGTATTAGCTATTCAAAGTTACAAAATCGGTCCATTACGTGAATACGCTCTGTGGGAAAGCTGCAATGGTGATTACGATCCGAGACATAATAAATGATGCCTCTACTTTTGTTCGAGAATACGGAGCCATTATCTGCGAGTATACTTGGACCAAAATTTCCCTGTTCAGTAAGCATTTTCTCACGTTAAGTAAGCAGAGTCATGTAATTAGTTTTTCGTATGAGAGCAAGAAATTACCTGCAATAGTCATTTCCCAAAATTAATTAATGTAAATTATTACTGAAGAGAGAATAGCAGTTGAGTCTTTTGTTATAACAGAATGCTTGTTGGCAAGCCAATTATTTTTCCAAGTAAAATACTTTGTTTCACCCATTCAAAACTGTGATTAAATAGAGGATGATTCAACAAATACTTATCGTCTGTGAATCAAAATTTATTCAGTGTTATAATCAGAAAGTATTCATCTCATTGAAATTTTCTCTAAGAGATAAAATTATTAAATTAAAATTTTATCCTTTATACCTCAATTTCAAAATTATTTCAATTATGCAATATCTCAATTTTCTTTTATTTCGTTCACCTTCTAACAATCGTAGAATTTTAAAATTCAATGAAATAAACTGCTAGAATATTAGAGAGTTCGTAAAAAAAGTCAAGATCATATTCGCCAGTCAATCTAGAATTATTTCTTGTTCCCAAAAGCAATTATATTAAAATGCGAACATCGAGAAAGCATGTTTCTAATTAGGTTGGAATATTTGATGATTAATGAACATTTTTATGAATAATAGATTTTCGAACATCTAATTGTAAGTCTACAATTGCGATCATTAAGAAGATTGAAGAGAAATCTTGAGATACAAATATTTATAAATTCATTTTAAAGGGCTTTGCTAAGCTACGGATTTGCTCGGTAATTTCACATTGAGTTTCCATATTAAAACATACGAATATGTTTCAAATCTTCAATTTTTATGTACCGATCACACGTTTCACAAACAACATTGTTATAGAAATATGATATATAATTGGAAACGTGTTTAATTGATGTTAGAGGGTGATTTTTTCGTCGATACTAGTTTACCCCCGTATAATATATTTTATATCTCAAAAATCTTACGGTGTCAAATTAAAATAATAACATTTACCTCAACGAACAGGCTTTTGTCTAAATTTAAACGTGTTATCATTCGGGTCAAGGCCTCTGGAGGTGAGGAAGCTGTCGTCCGGAGCATCGATATTCAACTTGACAATCGAAAATGAGGAAAAGGTATTTATGATAATTGCCGCTTCGTGGCGGAAACGACAAGCGAAAATTAAAAACGTCCTTTTTTTGACTCTCGTTTCCCTTCGACCTCGTGTCGTAAGGGCATCGCTGTCTTTGGCAAATAAACGGAGTCCCACCCGCGATAATGGATTAATAATTGTCCCTTTTCAAGGTCTCACTTGCATTCACGAGTGACCGCTTCTCTACACGAGCGTGTCCGGGAGGGAGGTCCCATCGACTGTCGATCATTCCCGACCTTCGACCTCTGCAAGGAGCCTCACCTCTAAAACGAGAGGAACTGATTGGTTCCTCTAAATAGGCCCATGAGAAAATTGCGGTGGGGGTCTTGTATTCTCAAGCGAATTCCAAGATTCCGTTTAAGGTGGACGGGAAGGAGTGAATCCTTTGATTAGCTCTCTAACAGTTAGTTAACAAGAATACCTTCCCGTGAGGTCGGGTTCAAGTTACAACAACACGGTGAGGACTTCAGCAGGTAAAATTCCTCCTCTCGTCGTGAGATGCGAATCTCTGTTCTCTTTCATTCGAAATGAGCAAAGATTAATCGATCAGATGTCGCTTCTTATGATTCTATAAAACGAATTTGAATATTTCAATACCTTCAATATGAATAAGTATTCTTCGATAATTAGCGATTTTTAAGTAAACGACTTTTTTGAAGTTTACCAGACTTTAAATATCAACAAATGGAGACAATTAATTTTAACAATAAATTAGAAAATAATATCAGCTCATCTACAATCCTCCTTTCATTGAGATTAATTAAAGACGAAAAATATTCTCTTGAATTTCGACATAATTTTGGCACACCTTCAGAGAACCTTTGTGTACTTATTCATCGTCATTATTTAATATTTTTCGATTAGGATCCCATTTCCATTGAACGTTCTTGGATGGATTGAATCGTACTTAGAATAACCGAAGCCGGTCGTAAATAAATTTCCTTAGTCTGGAGGTTTCCATTTATTAATTCATTTTTAATTATAACGACATAAAATTTTCAAATTCATTCATCTTGCTAGATAAATTAGTCTGAGTTCGTAGCTCATATTTCATAACAGATTATCTCCGAAGCAGATTAAAAATCATTAATAGGAAATGAAGAAAACAAATACGACTAGAGACTAGAAGCTTCTCTATGATTCAATAGAACTCCAAATTGTGTGGCTAAAATAATTTATAAAAGGATAAAATAAGCATAAAATTGCATCCTTTTACTCAAAAGTAATTCGATGCGAATAAAAGCATAAAAATCGTAGGAAACTCGCTGATAATTATTTGTCTTTATAGGAAACGTTTATTCTCTTTGGAGTTCTTTGCGATAAAACAAACATCAGCTTTAACCTTATTAAGTTAATCTTTGTGTATGAAATCTAATACATTGGAAACGCATTATTACTTCATCGAACCACCAAGGGAATTTTTTAGTTTTTTCGTTATTTAAAACCGTTTAACCATCATCCCGTATCGATTCACATCCTGTGCGAGGATTCAAAAAGAATCGGGTATAGGAAACTCATAATTTCACACTATTCGACCGACGATACGAAAGTTTAACTTCTCTTTGTGTTTTTGGATCATTTCTCACGACTTTCCACTTGCGGAGGAAGATTTCTCATGGCGTGACGATTGCCATGAGTCTAGAGACAGGAACCGGGAAAGGATCTATGAAGCGTTGGGTAAGGGTATGGTGGCCTTTGCGTTTGCTAATATCAATCATTTCCTATGAATCAGTTACGTTCAATCCTCTTCCGTTAACGTAACCCTTTCCCGTCGGTGTGACAACCTTAGGCGCTGGTGCGAGACCGCTTTCAAGTCATTTGCAATCTACTGTGACACCTTTGCTGTTTTTATCTCTGAAATAAATGAATTTCGATATTATACTTTCCGTCAATTTCAAACAATTGAAACCTAACGTAAACAATTAAAATATATTATAAGCAAGGCAGATGGCAGAAGGCATTTTAATATAAATCGAGAATTCATACTAGTTTTTATCAATTTTACGTTTTGAAACCTACAGCATCCATACACTGCCATGGAATTACTAATCATTGCGAAGCAGAAAGCTCTTGGATAAACTTTAGTGGGTCGTTTTCCATTTCATTTGTAGCACTATTTATATTGTATCCATTACAACCATTTTGATAGGCTAAAAGTGAATTCAGAGGAGATAAGGAAGTGTTAAATTGTGAGAGCCCTATAATTGAGGGATATTACGGAGTCGGCGTTTTCTCACGTTCTGAGTATAATTAAAATCACACCTTTTGAACGAGGCACCTTGTTTAGTATAGGATATCTTTTATATCTTAGCGAACATATACTAAAATTTTGTTCTCCTAATAAATTGTGCTTAAGTACTAATACGACTTATTTACCACTTTGTCTCTCTCTAGGCGTATTTTCAGCAAAAATCCTAAAAAGTATCCTAAAGTATTCGTTTAATTCAATGGCTTAAAAAAGGGATTTGGTAATCGCAGTGTGGTTAATCTTCTCCTTCTTACCTCATCCCAATTAGCGATGCATCCTCAAAAGCTAAATTGGTAGCTTGTTCACCTTCAGTTCGGTCCTGGTGGGAGCCTATGTGCGTGAATGACCTCAACAATCACCCCACTGATAATTTTTCCCTTTACACGGCCTAGCAGCAATTACTGTTGTACCATGTGGGTAGTGAGTTTAGTTTCCGAATTTGAGATGGTCCAACTTAGAATAGTACATTATTCAAGTGTAGATTTCATGATTTAAAACAATGATGGCGGCTTCCCTCCGAGTTGGATTACCAGATAACAACGGAAGCTTTTCGAAAAATTTCTGTATTTACATTATTGAGAAGTTAGAGACATTGCCATTCTGATAAATAGCGAAATATTGATATATCACGGGAAACGACCACCAAGCATTTTAAGGAAATATTGGCCAAAAAGATATTTACTTCCGTGTGTTCTTACAGCAGAACATTAGTGAGGTGACTTGGATGGATGATGTAGTCTTTGCTGTTAACTCACACGCACTCACTGCAGTACGCCGCTGATGGATATCGGTGAATCAAATTGTAAAAAACAGAGCTACTATAAACTCCTTCTGTTGATTTGATTAGGCATAATTTACGCCTAAAAAATTGCCAGTGGATCCTCAATGGACATTTCCGCATTGAATTCTGATAATGCACTGATTTCGAGCCATCGTTTAGACCTGGTTTGATCTTATCTTCTACATCTGTCGGGATCAAATTACTCATAAGTGAGCTAAGGCGACGTAAGGTTTGCGGTTGCTCCAGCATTGCCTTCCGCTGTAGCGGGTCATTTGCATGCGTATTGAGAGGATCAGAGGGCATCCTAGCATTAGCTTTCTCTTTCCTCCAAACTTCCGGTAATCAAGGCCGGTGTGGTTCATCGCGAAGATTCTAATCTGATTCGCGGAGAGGGGAGGTGAGGGGAAGCTGAAAGGGAAAGGAATCAGCCCTTCCCTCGTCAAAAACAGTTGTACAATAAACATTTCAACTCTTATGGACCCACGAAATAGCAAAGAGCAAAATTTACGTAGAGATACAAGCCGTGCGCGTTCTGTGGATATTTTATGCATGGATGATTTATGAAAATAATACTGAGGGAACAATTGAAACGATTCATCCGTGCTTGATTTTTAATCCGAACTTGAAAGATTGACGAGTTTATTATTGACGATCTTTGGAAACTATTTTTACGCACAGTTACATCAATTTAAGTCGGTTACTAATTTCATGAGATCTCTACTGATCGGAAAGATAGAATCGCCTTCATAACAACTCGCACAGCAATACTCTCCGATGCGTTTGTTACTTTCGTTACGTAAAGTAAATACATTTTTGTCACTATTAATTAACATAAGGAATTTTGACTTCTTTAAAAAACATTCGTAAAACTATATTAAATGCAATAATAGAGCATATATATATATATATATATATATATATATATATTTGTAAAAACTAAATTCTATTGCGTGGCGTTGTATTTTTATAATGCACCTATCTCAAAATTTTTCGAAGGAAACATTTAAAATGATTATCGAGTGTCTAAAATCGTAATATAAAATAGACAAATTTTGATACCAAAAAAGTTTTTCTCACAACAATATGATCTCGTTACAATTATGGAATCTATTCCAACTGTTTTGTACCTACGAACTCGTATGAAAATTCGATTATTTGAAAAATTAAGTTCATAGCATGGAACGTAGCGAAATTATCTGCATGTTTTTTTAAGTCCTCCAAGACCCACTGAGACCTAGTAGCCAACTCTTATAGGCCTAAGTAACTTACCGATATTGCTTCAGAGTATTAGCGTAAGAAGACATTTTAGAAAACTCGCTGAAACGATAATGTTCGCACAATATAATCGAACAGATTTCCCCAATATTTTCAACCCGTGCATATATGCAACCCGTATAGCACTATTCCGTAATCGACCATTGTCGAAATAAGAGTATCGGAACTAGGAAGTGTTTCACTTCCTAGTTCCGAAAAAACGATCGATCAAAATGGTCATTATTTTGAAAGAGTTGCGGATGTGAGTTAAATATGTATTAAATTTACTTATTTAACGCATAAATACTCATAAGCATCTATTTTTGGACAATTACCGTGGATACAAATCAATAATAGACGTAAACTAACATCTAAACCCTGCGGAGAAAATTTCCTCTACAGCTGAGGATCGAACCCGAGACCACAAACATACTCTTTAATTACTATGTTTCACAGTTAGAAAATTTTCATAGTATGTTTACAAGAAATCGAAACATCCACCCATTACATTAATTTCGAATCCTTTCAGAATTGATAAATATTATAATCATTATATGGATTACAATCGAGTTCGATTAAATGTTTCTGCGATATCCTAAGTTCTTAGAATTAACTCTTTAGTACTACTTTGACCAATTAATTAGGATACCTAAATTCACAATTAATGGCCAAACAGAAATCATTCGCCGTGGTAAACTAATATAATTTAATCAAATAATTATTATTCAGTGGAATTCTAGATAGCATTTTCTGTATTTAAGCAATAATTTACAGATTTCCCGAAAGCATTATCATACCTTATTATTACTAATTATAAAAGGTTATGTAACAAAGAGTAATTAACGCATTTATAATCGAAAATACTTCCTAAAGATCCTGGTGGGATTGTAGTTAACCTAATATAAACGATTATCTTCATGTTATGACTTAAGAGGCAGATCTTCTTTTCTATTCTATCTCTAGCGAATACCGTCATTTTGAGGCAATCATTCAAGTGCTTTTAAGGTTTAATCTCGATTCTTTGAATTCTTTATAAATTCCCATGAGATCAAAGTCACTCTTACGGCTGCCATTCAAGGTATAAAGGTATAATTCAAGGTATAAGGACAAAGTGGATGGAGGATTTTCATGGAAGACCTGCTTTTCTACCATTTAGTTGAGCCTTTACTCTTGTTTCTCTACGTAAATGTCCTCAAGGTGGCAGCAAATGAGAGCCACTGAAAGGTCGAACTACTTTAGATAAACCGCGGAGGTATAGGATTCGTATATAATTAAGTATATAACTAAATATGCACCGCTGCTCTGAACATTTTTCGATAACTGAAGAAAAACCTGGTCTGTTTCAGTTTCTGTCTTAGTTTCCTAGGATATTTCGATGAATTAAAACAAAAATATTGGCAACTTATAGTAACGCTGCGATCGACGTTGTTGGATATAAATATTTTCGTAAGAAGCTTCATACATTTATGAATTGATTTTAAAACAAAAGATATCTTGTATTTATCTTCTATTCAATATTTGGGATAGAAAAATTACTTGAAGTTAGGAGACTCAGTGATCTTCCAAAAGGATTTTAAAAAAGGTTTTATGCATCATAATTACCTCTATAAGACTATAAAAATTAATATATACTACTTTCTAATTATTAAGCATACTATAATATACACTCATCATTTTTTATCTCTATTTTCTATAGACTTCAATGTACTTGATACTCAATTTTCTGAATAAATATATGTCATCCTCAAATTTGACTTAGGAAAATAATCGTTTACAATAATAAATTGAAGAAGCTTTATATTCTGTTGAGTCTCTATCTAACTTCTTTTAAACTGAAAATGTATATTTCAATTGTAATAATTATGAAGTTTTAAAAACATATTTCGCATATTTATGATAGAAATAAATAACAGAGGAGATGGTTTTCTAGCAACACGAAGGAAATGGCAGATTACTTTAAGAACTATGATTAAAGCCTTAAGAATCATACTTGTATATTCCAATAATTATGAGCAGTCATAGTGTATTTGTTGCTTTGTTGTTAATAGTAAGTAATTCATTAAATCAGTATTTTTAAAAAACTTTGCAAATTTACACTCTCCAACGATTTCAATGATAACGGACATCGTTCTTTCTCTGATAGTCCTAGTTATGAACAACATCCTTCCACAGATAACCTATTTCTTAACCACGACAAGGAAATAATTAAGTGAAAGATCATTCAAGTTTGATAAGTAGTACTTCGAGTAGAATATAGAAATGATACCCAAGAATATGGTGAATTAAACCATTCGAGATGGATCTAGCAATGAAAATTAAACATAAAGGAAATAATAATTAGAAACGGAAGGCATCGGATTTACGACGGATAAAATAGAAGGCGATGAAAACCATAAAAATAATTATATGCTTAAAAATACGGGAAAATTATACAACATAAAAGATAACAGAAAAATAGAATTTGATAGAAATGATAAGGGTAATTGTGGCACTTAAGATGACGGATTATTTAACATACGATTCATGACTTATTTGCATTTTATATCGTCAGATTATTATGTATTATCTCCATCTTATGGCAGGAAGAATGCGAATGCATGATTCGGAAGTGCATAAAAAGAACGCAATGAAGATTTAAATCTTGGGAAACATTCAGTTGACTTCATTCAAATCACATAAAAGACTTGAAAAAATATACTGCTTAAATTTCACACAAATTAGCTTCACTGTGTCCTCATGAATTCACATCACCAATTTTTATTTTCAGTGGAAGAAAATTTTCTCCAAGTTAAAATTCCTTATCCTTAATAATATTTATCTCGTACGAAGCTTTATTTTGCAATTGTATCATAATATTTTAAATTAAATGTTATTCACTATTAAATAAAAAATTATCACCCTAAAATGTAAATAAAGGATATTTGATGGATTTAGATTTCGAATAGGGTAAAAAAATTATTTAGGGAAATAACTTCCCAACTCTAAGAAAATCGAGCAGAATCAAGACTATTTTACAATCCGTGAACAGAACCAAACATTATTTTCATTGAATAATATAATATGGAACTCTCGAAATTAATAGAACCTATTAGCTAACTTTAGTTCCGAAAATTGTCAATATCTATGCATACGTATAAATATATAAGTATAATAAATATTGTTTTAAATGAACAATTAAATTTGAGTGAGGTACTCCTACGTAAAACAGCTTGCATCTCTCATATCGGGAATTTTATAAAATTTTACAGGGCAGATCTTTAGGTAGAGATATAATAGGGGAATTCACCGGATACACGATGGGTAAACGGTATATACCCTTTGGAGGGCCAACGACCCGTAACTATTCTATAGTTCGCAAGGGACAATAATACGCTCTCCGCTATGATATTTCTGGTCCAAATTTCCAAGAATTTCGATCAAAGTGAGCAAAACCTGAGCCGCGTTTTATCTAGCAATGTTTTAATCGAATTAATCATTGATATTTATACAACATTTTCTTCCGAAGGTGTGGTTGCCGCAATGTGGATTTTGTCAGTATTTTTGGGTACGTTTGCCGGAGTGGTCGGCTATCCTCCGTGGGGGGCAGCTCCGGTCCCTCCGGAACCTGTTCAAGTGATGACAGACGTCACCAATCAACTTGGAGTATCCCTTCTCAAGGTAAGTACTTTAGGCACTGTAAGGTACTTTCATCCAATCAACTCATTGAAACAAAAAAGATGACAGCTCTATTACTAAAATTATTAAGATCCAAATGATGACTTACGAAATATTACCATTAGTTATGTCGTATTTGTAAACTTTAGGCAGGTCAATATAAAGTATAATATTTAGTAATTTCCACAAACGGTTAATTTAATGAAAAGTTTTTAAATCATCGAACTTATTCTTGTAAATCCGAAGATATTTTCTCTCGATGTAAAATAAAATGCTAGAAATTTTCGTGATGATTTGAATATATTTGATTACTTTTACGAAATGTTATTTAAAACATATTTATATCACGGAAATAATTCTGACCGTCTTTGCATGCTGTATTACAATGAAAATTAAATATCGACTTCAATTTTTTTCCAACAGATATGTTACAGCTCATGGACAAAGATAATCCATCCTAGCCATCCATCATATCTACCCTAATCTTCAAATTTAACGCAAGCTGTTTGTTTTGTATGAAAATGATTCGTTGGTCCTATAATATTTGAACAAGCAAACATAAGAGAGAAATATAAGGATCGAATGTTACCAACAATCAACTTTAATTACCAACTGATTTTATCTCGATATTCGATTTTGCTCAGGACTTCGCTTGTTTTCCTGGAAATGTGGCCTTTTCACCCTACGGTGCTGCATCAGTCCTCATCGTACTTTGGGAAGGAGCGAAAGGTGAATCCGGGGAACAGCTGAGGAAGGCTCTTGGACTACCATCCAGCACCCACCCCACTCTTGACTACGGGGTCATCCGACTTGGAATGAGAGATATACACAGGCATCTACGGGTAAAGCTCTTGATTGTGAAAATTATTCTCTTTAATAAGCTCTTTAACTATAAATATCTAACGAAACTCGACAGCAAGATTGTTCGCGAATAAATAGAAACCGACTATTATCTTTAATATTTCATTTTCTTTGTTTGTATCAGGGAGGATAAAATAATTAATTGGCATAAATAACCTGAAAGTAATTAGAGCAAAATAATTAGATCACTTATTTCCATCAATTTTCAAATTTCAGCGAAACGCGATTGAGTTTTTCTTCTCCAACCTCTTATCATTTCGCTGAAATAGTATAAAGAGTTTTTTCAATATCCTGTTAAAACAAAAGAAATATTTTTAATTCTTCATTTTTCGAAGATTGGCCATTATAATCCTATGTTTGCAATAAACATAAATCAAAGATTGAAAATTTAAGAAATTTGTAACTATGACAATGCTCTCTTCCTATATGCGCAGTATTTTTACTTTCACATTGTGATTACTTCTCCTCATATGTTTATATGTCTTGAAAACCTGCTTTAACCTGACTTTAAGAGTTCAGGACTAATTAAATGCGACTGCTACACTGAATACGGTAAAACTGTTGCAATCAATACAACTTACAAATAAAAATATTCTTACTTGGATGAATAAGTTAATTCTATTTCATTTCTTAAATATAGAAATATTTTTATTATTTATTTTTATTATTCTCCCTAAATTTCAGACTTATTTTGCTCATGACGGTTACCTGAACGGTCTTACATTTGGAAATACGACGGCCGCTGACATAAAGCCAGCCTTCAAACAAATTCTCCGTTTCTATGGTTACAACCCTGATACTGCCATGTCCGGGAAAAAAGAAATGGTAACTCCACCATGGATGAAGCACATGACTACAACTACCCCATTTAGAGAACTTCTTTCGACGACAACTCCGAAAAACGACACTGTGGAAAGCACTACAGTTTCGAGTAATATTACTAATGCAGGGATCACTTCAACTCCAACAGCAAACACTACGTCTTCTACGAATTCTACAGTACCAACAACGCTGCCTCCAACGACAGCAAGACCATCGAATGGAACTACAGCAAAACCAGCCAAAACAACAAAAAGCCTGAAAATAACTACCCAAAAAACAACAGTAGCCACAACCACAGCGAAAACAGAGACTTCAACGGTCGGAACAACATCGACCCCTCCAACAACGAAATCAAACTCAACAGCCTCTACTCCGGCAAGATTAACGACAGCAACTGAAAACATCAGTTCCACTCTCGGAGATATGAACGATACTTCAGTGCCACCCCTGATCGACGTGACGGATTATACTAGCTCCACCAGAGTTACCAGAAGAATGCCTGGAAGCAGTGAGCAAACCTACGAGACTTTCGAGCCATCTTTGCCAACGCTAACGATATCAAATGTGGGAGAAACACCCATTCCATTCGATATCAATACACCGACTACGCAGAACCTTCAAACGGCAGTCTTACCACAGACAAAGATTCCCTTGCCGCCCACTTTAGGAACAACCAGGGCGCAGCAAGAGTCTTCCTTGTCTTCTATGTTAACAACTCTCGGTGGAGGTAAAACTAGTGATTCTGGACTCACAACTGCTTTCATTATCATGGCAATGACAACTAAAGAATTCTCACCTGCAAATTTAACTGCAATGTTCCCTCAAAGTCTAAATTTGGTAACCAATGAGCAGTTGATGCTTCAGAGTACAACTCCAATACCTGCAGAGCCTTCGTCAACAAAGGCAGCCAGCACCACTAGTGCAGTAGAAACTACTATTCCAGAATCCTCCACTATAACCTTCCAAAATTTGCAAAGTACCTACTCTAGCTCCAGCACACCTCTAACTACTGAAATTACTGAAACTACAACAGAAACGATGACTGAAGAACCTATGACAACACAGAGTAATGAGGATTCATCATACAGCACAACAACAGAATACATTAGCACCATGGAAATAACTACTGAATCGTTAGAACCAACAGAGTCAGAAAATTCTGATGCAAGTCTTTCTACACCAACTATTTCTCCTGAGATACCAACAACTCTTGATAGCACTGACATTTCTTTGAATCCTACTGAAACAACCGAAATATCTGAAGAAACAACTACAGAATTTTCTGTAACTGAAACTTCTCTTGGAGATGATGATTCACCAAAGAGTAGACGAAAAAGATTAGCTAATGGTGAGCTTTCCTTACAAAATAATTAATGAGAAATAATAAGTAGATATAACTAAGTATAATCCAATATAGTAGATGCCTATTTCTGATCTGGTGGTGGTTAGAGATATCTGTCATTACTCAAACAAAATATGCAATAAATGAAAATCAATATGGTATCCTCAGCAACATAAATGAGGAATTATGAACATGAAAATGAAAAATTTATTTCACCTACCTGCAACCACCATGAATCTGAACTAAAATTTGATCAATAATTTAAGCAGGGTGTTAGAAAAAAAGAGATTAATGATGAAAATTGATTAACAGTAGAATTTAGGAATTGAATTAAGGTATTTTAGAGGATAAAGTATATACTTTTTACTTTCACTACTTAGGAGGGAAGAATTTTTTTCCTGAAATCCAGCTCCACTTACATGGAAATGCAATGCTAAGTGCAGATGACAAAGATATGGATACAATATGGCAAAAGTATCAGGTATATTTTAATAAACTAAATCCAGAGCCAAAATATTTAACCCTAACATAGATATGTCAATAACTGTAAAATTATATAGTTTCTTTATAGTTAATTGAGGGATAAATAGTGATTTACAAATATATAAAGGATAATAATTTAGAATGTTCATTATTATCATAAACATTAAAGTAATTAATATTTTATAATAAACTGTTGTAATCAGTATAGTTTATGTAAACAATACAATTTAAATTTGATTAAATGGTTTTTTGATATGCTACTTTGGATCCCTTTTCTCTATAACTAAGATAATTTACATAGATTTCCATATAAAATATATTTAAATTTAATTGAAACATTGTTGCTAACTTCAAGTAAAAATGTCATAACTTTAAAATCATATTCATATAATCTCTTGGATACTAAATCAAAAATTATGCTTTGAAAAGGACAAATCACAACTTAGCTTTTTCAAAGATTTTTATGAAAACTATAGAGAATTTTATGTTCATAATATTATTTATATTAACATTATTTAACTTACATGCATATATTAGAAACTAATATTCTCTATTGAATACCTTTAGGAAAGATTTGGCCTTCCTCAAGGTCCCTTCCAAGTATTTAATCAAGGACCAGAACCTATGGTTAAGTGGGTGCCTATCATTAGGATGGTGAAAAGATTGCCATTTGCTTATAGCTCAAGGCTGCAAGCACAAGCCCTCATGCTGCCTCTTGATGTTAGTATGATTTAAATTTGTGACTTTAAAATACCATGATTTTTTATGTATAAAGAAGTAATTAAAAATGCAATTCTGATAAATTTAGTAATTAAAAAATTAATAGTAATAAAATAAAATTGAATATCAAAATAATTATAAATATAAAAACATTGAAGCAAGATGAAATCAATGAACTAATCTGGTAAGAAAAGTTATTAAATATACAAATTTATGCAACAGGCAACTTATGAAAATATGTGTGATTATTTGTGACAAGATAATAATAAATTAATTTTTCATATTATGGAGTTGTATATAAAGATTTATCACACAGCCTCTTTTCTATAAACATATTTTTATCTGAAACTCTGGAAAAAATTTGATCTGACCAATCTATATGAAATTATTACTATGGTTTCATTTAGCAAATTATTTAAACAGTTAAGGATGTACAAAATTATGTATATTTATACTGTCAACCTATCCATCTAATATGATTTCTAATTAAGCAAAATGTGCATCAAATATTTTTAGGATGAAAGGTATAAATTGCTATTAATCTTACCTGTGGGAGGTGAAGATTATGATGGAGGCTGGAGACCATCAAGACAAAGACGCAGTTATCCATTCCAACAGAATGAAGCCAGAGATCTAGCACTACTGAGACTTATTGATGACCTTCATTCTGTGCCACTGAGAGAAATTGTAAGCAGTGTACAAAATTGTCTTGTAGCAGCTACAATACCTCCATTCCTTATTCGGGGTATGCTTGATTTAACTCCAACATTGGTCAGGGTGAGTGAAATTTCACTTAAATTAGATTCCTCAACATCATTTCAAAGTTGCATAACCTTATATCTGGTGGTTAGTAACTCTTGAAGAGAAATTATTTCATAATTCTAGTATTGAAGTATCCTAAAGAAGCAAAAAATCAAGTGTAGATGATAAAAATTAAGCCCACTTCCATGTTACATCTGAATGAGAGTTCAATAATAAAATTTCTCACAATTGATCAAGAACATCACCTTGCTTTTATTTAGTACTCATGAATATATTACATTTTTAGGTTGGCTAGTCATAAAAAGTATCTTTTTCTCATTAAATCATTGCTATATTTTACAATATAGCTGTTAATAGATTCCTTCTCAGCAATCATAATTTTCTTGTTATTCTTCCTTAATTATTATTTTTGGTGAAGCAAGTTTCAAAATGGGCAATCACTCAAAGTTTTCCTAAATATCATTCTAAATAGTCTCTTAGAAAATTTGATCTTTTATGGACTACAGAATTCCATTTTTCATAACTTTAAAATCTTGTAATTTTGTTTAAATGATAATATTATCTTCATATATGTTCTTTTTGTTGACATTTTCAGATGGGGGTGAGAAATGTCTTTGACGGAAAAACGTCAGACCTCTCTGGAATGACGAACAGCACAAATCTATGGGTCAGAGGTGTTGAGCAAACAGTGAGTGTAGCCATAGATATAAATGGTATATTTGGAGGGTATGGATCTAGCTACAATGGCAGACCAGGTGATCAAAATTATTACAGAAATCAACAATCATGGCCTCAGAATCCATCAAATCATAATGATAGAAGAAGTAAGTTAAAAACAATTTATTTGATAACTGCTTATTGTTAATGCATAAGTTGAAATATTTGAACAGTTTTAAGTACTTGCAATTTATAATATGCAATTAAATACTAAAATTTATGGATCACATTCATCATCAACAATATTAAATAAAATAAGTACATCTTTAAAATTCACATTGAAATCTATGTTTTAATAGTAGTGTGTTGATTATGACTTTTTGAAGTATTTAGATAATAATCATAGCTACTAACAAAAGAGGAAATGGTTACTTCATGAAATTTGAATTGATGTATTTATAATTTTATAGGACATATTTCCAAAAGAAATGGACATTGGGGAGCACCATTAAGAGATGCCAATGGAGATAGAGTGGAGAGGTATTTCATGGCAACTCGACCATTCCTTTTCTTTGTGATAGATACCAGTACTGGAGTTTCTCTTATGGCAGGGAAAGTTACAGATCCCACTAGCACAAAGAATTCCTAATTCCTGAGATTTATATGAGATATTGTAAATATGTATTTTTATAGCAGTATTTTCTCCTGATCTTGTAGAGTATCTGAAGAACTAGTTATTAAATTACTAGCTAAAATAGCTAACTTAAGACCTATATTTGTTCAGAAGAACTAATTTTATATATTTCTTTCAATGGAAAGTAAGAAGAGAAGATGTGATTTACTAATAACATAGTACTATGTATTTGAAAGGAATACTTAAATAGACTGAATTATATTTAGAGTATAGGTCATAAGGTTTTGACTGTACCACTGAAGTTTAATTGAGAATTAAAAAGTAAATTTTAGAGCTCTATGTAAATTAAATTTACTTTAAGATGCATTTGTACATTATTATAACCATAAGTATATATGACTCCATAGTATTGAGATTTTTAATAATTATTTTAATTAAAATATATTTCATGGTACCTAATTTATAACATTTTTCAGGTATGACAAACATTGGCAATATTTTTTGCTCATAAAATTGTTTGGTGATATCTTTCTTAATGATATGCTACATTAAGGATAAGTTTTATTTTAACCTTAAATTGATTGTATAATATCTGCTAATAAACTTTGGAAACTAATTGTGCGTTATTTATTTCAAATTCCTAAGCCATCATTTTCAAAGAACATCAAACCAAAATAAAATAAATATAGACAAGAATCAATTGATCAATCTCAAAAGGAATAATTTTCAACCATTTTAAAGCCATAATATTGTGAAGTAAAAAGGAATAATATTTTAAACATAGAATTGCTACCAAGATAAAATAAATTATTGTTTAGTACAGATCTGGAATATTTGCTTTTCACAAAAATTCGGTGTAATGAGTAGTATTCCACTAATTATTGAAAAATATTAATTTTATAATGAATTTGAAGTAAACCATAAAAATAAACAAAGTTTTAGTATAAGTTTTATTGGAAAAATTAATTTTTTCAGCATGATATAATGAAAATTGCTTTATATTCTACATAGTAAATCTACATAGTCAAGTTATTAATAAACACAAACAATCTGCTGCATTTCAGCAAAATAAGCTTAATTTTTAGTTTATGATACTTTTAAAAGTATCATTAAGAAATATTATTTACATTACATGTTAATAAGGAAAATTAGATTTATGTACCTGAATAACATTTCCTTTATTTTAATGTACTTCACATACAGAATTAACTTATTCTTAACAAATATTATTTCTAAAGTTTGATAATGAAACAGACCATGAAGGGCCAATACCATGTTAAGAAGCATTCTGGGGAGATTATGGATTATTTTAGTGAATGATACCTGTTAATTCACAAATACTATGATTATTTATATATTTATTATTATTATTATCAGAAAAATACTCTCTAATTTAATATAGTACAGAACATATGAAAACAATATGCATTTAGTATTTCAGATACTTTTATCACTGTTAGTAACCTCAATATCTATTATAAAAATCACAAAATGACAACTCAATAAACTAACTCCAAAATGGTAGTTTTTTGAGATAGGCATAAATTAAGTAATCTTTAACATTTTAATGAAGTATAAATATTACTTTGAAGACCAGCATCAAAGCTATGAATAAAACAAGAAATCATGATTCTTAAGACTATAAACTGCTAGAGGCAGCTTCTAAAAAAATATTTGCACAGTGTTAATTCATTTCAGAATAACTTGAATAGTATTTTGTTCTTCATTCTGTTAATAGAAACAGATGACAGCAGTAATAAAGTTAACTAGGATAGCACCTATAAAAGTTAACACACAGAAGTAAGACAATACTTCTCATTAGATATGCTCGCAACTATCTCCACAGTAAAAGAATAAATACAATATTACATAGTTTAAGTGTGATCCCTTCTAAAAAGGATCAATAATATATCTATACGACGTTTGAGATTTACAAATAGTTGGATGTTCTTAGGAGCAAACTACAGTCTAATACATTTTCAATGCCATAAAAATAAATATCACAATATGATTAAGTGCCGATAATGTGATAACACATTCTTTTAAGTTAGTCAGCACTTTTGTCATAAACTTCATCTAAAAAATACATGTTTATTAGGAAAGGTGGGTTTTCTAAATGCATCATCACTAAATGTTTGACATAAATTAGTGGAAGAAACAAAACCCAATAGTAAAATGTTTTTCACCTATAAAAACAGGAACAAAAATGCACAATACAGCATTTTACATTACTGGAAATAAATGGAGGCTTATAATGAATGCTTATTTAAGATCAAATGCACTGACTAATGATTGAATGAAAATTATTATCAACACCCGTTTTCAAAGTTTCACTAAGTGAAAATACTGTCAGTAATTCCCTTTGAGCTATTTACACTGTTCCACCTGAAAGAGGCAAAAATTATTGTACATAGATATATAACTTTATTAATAAACTATGAAACATAATTACATTCAAATAACAATTTAAGATTTAAGATGATGATTCATCAAAAAGTGAATATCCTTGATTAAAACATAATACATTTACCAAGTATTTTGAATGATATATTACTTTTCTGGAAAAATTGGATAACTAAAAAGGCAAGCAGAAAGTATATTTATTTGCTAAAATACCATATATGAATTCTAGACCATACCTGAAATGGAAGCTTTATGTCTTCTAGATTGGACGGAGCTTAAACGGGGGTAACAGCAGGCACTACTACCAATAAGATTCCTTTTCAAAGACTTTTTGCCATGTGCCATCACATCTTCTTCCCCAACTCCATTTGCATCTTTCTGTTCATTGGCAAATCTTATGAATACCTGAATAGAAAATTGATGCATGTCATTTAAAAACAATAAAGAAGTGCAAGTGAATGAAAATAAAGACTGTCTATGCTATGGCTATTGCCTTTACAAAAATGATGACATATATTTTTATGCAAAAAATAAGATTATTATCAAAAGAACCATAATGCATTGCAGATGCTATGCTTCAGAACTGGAGATATTTTAAACCCAGCAAGTATTATTACTAAAATACTGATGATTATTAACAATTATTCAACAAAAACTCATTCTGATGTATAAAATTGATAAAATTTAAGCTTCAATCTAGAATGTATGTTTGAAGAAAAAATCAAACAATTTTAGATAAATAATAACATTAAAATCTCACAGCTCAAAATCATGGTTAGAAAAATTAAATTTCAGATTTTATGGACCAAATAATAGTGTACTAAAATTTTACATTGTAAATTTTTAGAAGTAATTTGGAAACTTTCTTAACTATATAAATATCCTAGTCTCATGTCTGAATTTTCTCTAACATTATATCTTAAGCTTGAAATGTAAATTATTCTATAACCTCTTCCAAAGTTGTCTGCATGATGGAGTAGTCCTCCACAAGACCCTCTTCTCTAGCATCCTCCATAGCACGGAACACAGCAGAGAGTCTTATAGGTGTCATGGATTCATCTTGTGCATCTGAACCTTTAGAGGCTGTGCATGTACCCCTTGGCAATTGAAATCGAAGGCGATTATGGTGAGCCTCACGGATGATTGCTCCAGGAGGCAAACGTGCAGAGAGCTGTTCAGCTACTGATTCAGCTCCTTCCTCTCCCTTGCAGTGTACAATCAATGTGTAACCACTACCAAACCTTGAAACGAGATGAGATGAAATAATGCTTGATTATGAAAGTAAAGCTGTGTCATCCACTTACAATCATGTTAAATTAATAGCATTGATTTGAGATCTACAATAGTAAAAAAAATTGACATAAGAGAAATAGAATTCTATATCATAGAATTGCCCTAAATGTTGAGAATTTACAATACAATTTTCAAATTAAATTATTTAAATTTAATATATTATAAAGAAGGTAAATAGATAAAATAAAAATACCATAATATAAAATTTAGTACTTACTTTACCTTACAGATTTACAATTTGGTATATCATTAAATTGACTCAAGAATTACAAAATACTTTGGTATTACTTTGAAGCTATTTAACTTTAAATAAGTTAACTATAATAGAAAATATAAAAATATAGAATTTAATTAAAATAAAACAAATATTATGATAAAGCACAAGTATTAAATTAATATCCAGTATTATAATCAATTCAAGAGCACAGGATTATTCTGAGTATGTTTAAAAATGAATATTCAGATGAAAAAGATAAGCTTTCTAAAAGCCAAGGATAGATACAGATTTACTCTTCAAAGTAGTGAATCTTTAAGGATTTGCTTATTAGTTATTAATTTTTTAAGATGAGAAAACTAAAAATTTTCTTACTTATCCTTAAGATGTTGAACACTTCCAAGGCACCTAAAACGCCCATTGACCATGATGGTCAAGCGTGAACATAAGGCCTCACATTCTTCCATTGAATGGGAAGTCAATACAACTGAGCGACCCTTGCCTCCAGCATTGTTTCCATCTTTGTCACGTACAACTGACAGAATACAAGCCCATAAAAATCTTCTGGCACCCACATCCATTCCACTGGTAGGCTCATCCTGAAAGCAACATTCAGTAGAATGAAATTTGAGAATGTGAACAAAAAATAACAAATCAAATCAAACAGAAATCATCTTAAATCTTACCAGGAAAACTAGAGGAGGATCACCAACTAAAGCAATGGCAGTGGATAGTTTTCGTTTATTTCCCCCAGAAAAGGTCCCAGCCAATCGATCAGCATAGCGGCCAAGGCCCAGTTTCTTTAGACCTTCATCAACCAACTGTAAAATATTTTTTTATCTTTCATATGATATAATACAAAATATGCTCTAAAAAGTGACATTAAAATTAGACTCATTAATACTCATGCCAATTATAGTAATAAAGAAATTATCATATAATAATACATGATTAAAGCCATACAATTGTTGTAGTTCTGAAACTTTAAAATATCACCTTGGACCAAAGGCATGAATGAATGAAGAAGTGCCTAATTACAGAAGTTTTATAAAACAATTTTATAAAGCAAATCCTTGATTAATGTAACAAAGAAATAAAATCAATAAATTAAATAGAAGCCCCACTATATCGGGCAATAAATTATTCTAAAGTGTAAGTGGCTAAGTTTTTTGTTAAGTTTGTAACATTAGGAGGAACAATTATATGGAAATGGTAGATTTTTCCATTATGGATAGGCAATAAATGAGAGCATTATATAAAAATATGGTTATTTATAAAAAAAAGATAGAAGAAAAAGGAGAGATTGACAGAAAGACCAGGAAGGAGGTATAGAGACAAAGCAATAATAATAAGAAACTAATAGCTTGGACAACGTTGAGAAAGAGGAATGAATCTATGCACTCTAAAAATCAAATAATGAAGATGATAATAACAAATAGTAAGAACTGATTAACTTTAACTCCAACATGGGTGTGTGTATGCATGTTAGTAAAATTGCTAATGGAATAAGATAGGTTAGGTAATTATTCTCATTTATAAAACAAATTAGGTTGCAGGGTAGAGGTTAATGCTCTTTTTCATTTATTTACTAGCCCATCTATGAAGGTATCAACTTTATAAATAAGAGAACAAAAATCAATTTCAAAATATTTTATGCTCACCGCATGAATGCAATGAGATGGTACACCCCTCAAACGAGAATAAAGGAGAAGGTGTTCTCTTGCAGTTAGAAGTGGATCAAGAGCATCAAATTGAGGACAATAACCCAATCGACGCCTTCGAACATCCACTAACTCTTGATCAGCCATTCCTTTGGTACAGCTAAAGCTATTCTTAGTTGAAGACAGGATACTTCTTCCACAAACAAATGCATCTCCACTTGTTGGAGCCGTATCCCCAGTTAGCATCTAGTTGTTAGAGGCATAAAAATTATTATATTAGAAAATAGAAAGTTAAGCTATTTCAGGTATGACATTAAAATGAAATTAAATCATAGTGAAATTGATAATTGATGAAATTAAGTAAAATTTTATTTTCAAAACTTTTAAATGAAATGATTAAGATCAAGCAGTCGATAATTTTCTCCCTTAACTGTTTGATTATTATGTACATAACTGAAGAGCAGAGACAGACACACCCATAAAATATTTAATAAAACTAATTTGTTTATAAAAAGCATAGGATTAAGAATGTTTTGGAATGAAAAAATGTTTCACCTTGAATGTAGTAGTTTTCCCTGCTCCATTCAATCCAAGTAAACCAAAACATTCACCCCATCTTACACCCACACACAGATTATCAACTGCAGGTCTAGTACCAGAGGGATAAACCTGAAAAAAATATGATGATTTTCATTATAAATTTTAAAACTGTTATGGAATAAAAAGTAAATATGATCCTAATGCAAAATTATATAATATAAGGATTTATGACTTCAAATTCTTACATAGATAAAAAATGACAACTTAAGAAGTTTAATAGAAATAAAAACCTTTTTCAAATTTTCTAAAACTAAAATATCATCTTTGGCACCACTTGAAAGTACTCGTTGCCTCTCTTTGAACACATCTTCTTCCTCCTCTTCTTCAACTGCAGTATAAGTTTTATTTCTTGCACATAATGACTAGAATTAAAAATAAAACAAATGTTATTCACCTAATTTAACCTTAAGTATAAAATGGAGAAAATAGAGGTATATATTAAGAGGCCTTATATTCAAACTTACCCTTAAGTTGTTCCAGAGAGTTAAAAAAACATTATATTCAACTGCTAAGTTGAAACCAAAAAAGACAAAGCCTGCTATCAACATTGAGAATAGATTTTTTCCCAGAAACTCCCATTCAAATAAATTAACTTGAATATCCAAGCCTGCAAAAAGGTAATGAAATTATTTTGAGACTGTTTGGAAAAAATGTATTTTGAAACTCAGAGGGGCGCATAATATTATTCTTACATACCAAGTGATGACAAAGATTGTAGAGCCATATGATTAGTAGCCATTTTCATCAATCCTTGGCCAAGACAGAAATGAGGAAATATCAAGAAGACTTCCCTGATGATTGATGCAATATATTGTAATTCCTAAGGAAAATAGCATAAATATAGCATGTTAAAAAATATGAATAAAATCATAATAACCTCAATTGAAAAGAAAACTAAATAAAATGATTTCCTTTAAACTCTTTTTACTGCAATGATTTGATACATCACATATAATACATATTCTTAGATTTAAAAATTTAAAAATCATTTGATAATGGATGATATTACTATGAAATCATTCAGATCAAACGTTTAAACTATGTTTCATTTCAAATTAAATTTTAGCTGTTTTGAGTAACTGTCATAGAAAATTTTAATTGATATTTCTTCATTTCTTAAGGCAAAAGTATGATCTAAAAATATATATAGGAAATTTAAGTAATTGTAAAATACGTAGTCATTAAATTTAAGAACAAACTGGAACCCTTTGTTTTAAATCCTTTAATCTTTCATCAAAGCATAAAGTAATGTGATTTAAAATAATTAAAGTATAAACATTTCCATTTTAGGATAAAAAGAACAGTTTTGAGCATGTTTTTGGATAAATTTACTGTATATTTACTGGAATTAATCTCTTTGAGTTATCAGGAAAGGATCGATTAAATTTTTGTTTATGGGTTTTACGGATCTTACCTAGCAAGAAAATCAAAACATTGGAGTTATCTGAGGAATGGGAGAAGAAAACTATAGATTGTGTGTTTAGTTGCAAGAAAAAGAAATAAAAAAACTAGGGAGAGAATATAAGGGAGAAATTTTAAGTATTTATTATTAGTATTTAGTATTATTTGAAAAAATGAGTCCATAAAAGACTGCAAGAAGATGAGTTGGAAAGATAAGTTATTTAATTGAGTTCTATGACAAAGATAGAGGAGAAAATCATATAAATGGATGTACTTGCTACTTGACGCAAAGGAATCAGCAAATAGGAAGCAATAGCAAAGGAATTGAATAGGGAGTGTTGGATTAAAATATACAGAAAGGTGGAATTCATATGAACAAAGATATCATGTCTAAATTAAGTTTTGCAAATGAAAACTCACCTCATCATCAAATATTTCCAATACAAAGGTAGCAACAGTTGTTACAATACCAATAAATAAGTTTGCACAGCCAAGAGCTACAAATGCAGAACTAGGAACGGTAAACAGGAAACTGGCAGGATACATTAGAGGGATGCTAGCCCACCTGTCAAAAATATTAGTGATTGTAATACAATGAAAATAGAAGTAAATTTACATTAAAATGCACAATTATGGAAAACATAAAAATCCACAAAAAAAATTAAAAACGGCAATAATTGAGAACATTTCTGTAATCAATTAATTAAACGCACAACATTTTTTACTATGGTAATGAATTTTAATGAATTTAAAGTAAACTTTAAGAAATCATACAAAATAATTCTTATGGATGGAAAGTAAATTTGTAATATTTAATTACAAACACTACAACAGATGACATATTTATGGCTAAAAAGTAATAAGATGATCCAAGAAATATAACTAAAGGTTTAGGATGAAGCTAATTGGTTTTCGTGTTATTTAAAGTAAAGGCTTTGAAGTAAATTTATTACTGAAAAGAGATGATACTAAGATATACTATTCAGTGACTTAAGCTTACCCATATAAAACTAGAAGTAGAATGAGACCTTTGATATTCTTTTCTGATACATATGCTTGCTCATCAAATGCCAGGAAAATAAAGACACATAATGTTGCTGATACCAGGTAGTTCATCTAATGAAATAAAATGAAAGTATGATCAGTAACAAAATTAGAACAAACTTGCATTAGCAGACAATGAAGCTTCCTATATGAAAATTAAATTGGTTGTTTTAATTTTTGAAGATCAAGCGTAAAAAAAATTAAAAATAGACTCGATAATGCAGAAAAATCAGAAAAATCATGAAAAGTGTGCTAAAACCTATTGCAATTTACTTTATATTCATACTCACTGAATCCCATGCATATGATGCAACCCAATAAATAGTTGGATGGACCCCAGATACCATTTGTAGGTGTTTAGACTTGGAGGATCTTTCTTCAATCAGGAATACCACAAATGAGGCAGGAACAAAACTCAGAGCAAATATTACTGATATAGCATGAAGTAAACTGATTCCTGACTGCTTACTGCAATAAGGAGAAAATGATAAAAATATTAAATTCATATTTCTTGAGTTTCAGTCTTTAAGTAATAGAATTCAAGAGAGATTTTTAATGATAGAGGAATAATTAGTCACTTCTACCTTTACCACATTGAGGTCAAAGCAGAGTTAGCAGAGATTTTAATTGAAATAAAATGAGAAACTGAATAATAAAATATCATTCTATAATAAAAATGATTAAAAGTTAAAATCAACAATTTAGTTTTGACTCACAATCAGATGAGCATAATGATGAGTGCAATAAACATGAGATCTGAGATTTAAAATTACTTACAAGAGTTCTTGAGACATCTGTGCATCAGTGAAATTCATTGGATGATTGATAACTTGGATACCATAGTGGTTGTAATTTTCAAAATTATCTTTCTGAAGTACAGATCTGAGAACAACATTGCTGATGGCACTCATGTATGATACTGATGAGGCCCAGCCCTTGTTATTGAACCAAACCTGAAATAGATGAGTGTATTTTACTAATTCATGAAAATGGCAAAATCAACTTTATTCTAAAAGTCTTTCTGTTCACTTTCTAATGTACTAAAACAGGTATATCATGTGAAGTAGGTTATGAACTAAATTCATCACAAAAGAACACATTTGGAGAAATGAAAATGTTGAGAACAAAGGAATCAGTGAGTCCTCAGTAAGCAAGGAGAAACTACATGATGGTAGGTGGCTTTCAAAAGGTTGATATTTGTTATTACATTATCCAAAAATTATACAAATTTAAGTCATCTGAAGGCAATTCACCAAATATTAAGTGATAAATAATTTGATGATTAACCCAAACAGCCATTATAACTACATGTAATAAAAATAAAGTTATACTTCACATTTTTAGGAAGAAAGTAGCACATTTAACTATGTAAAACTTATCAAACATTTACTTTTAAACATTTCAGCATTCACGAATACAGCTAAAAATTTTATTCTACTTTCAAACTTTCCAAATACAGATCTTTGATTATGATAATCTCAGATCTGTGCAGACTTTGTTTGTAATCGAATTTTAAATTATAGGAAAATTTTGAGAGACTAGCTATATAATTGCTGATTTATAATTTGAATTGCATTCTTTAGAAAAATTAGTGATTGAACTTTGATTAATATTTTAGATAAAATAAACCATATTTCAAAATATAATACTAATATCATATATATAGCTATATCATCATCCTTACAGAAGCAGGATTTCTACAGTACAATAAGCAGCTTTCTTCTTTCCTCATTATTTTTTAAATCATTAAGGAAATTTCCAAAATGATTATCATTTTCATATTTACATTATTTAATCATTATAAATATATGGTTTTCTTCTAGTCATATTCTTGCAAACAAGAATTAAAGCTACTAATACCTCCAAAATTAGGATATTGAGTTTGCTACACAACTCCTCTTTTTCCTGCTACTAAAGAGGTTTTAAAATGATAGAAAACAAACCTTAATATTGTCATCTACACTGCAGTCTGTTGTATTTCCTCTAATATTTTCCATAAATTCCACAGATTCTGTGAAGTTAGGATTAAGTTGGATAATCTTCTTGAGGATATCAATGAGTTTTGTAATGTTTACGCAGAGATTATTTTTCACTCCTAAGGTGAATCCTCCATACCTAAGTGAAAGTTCAAGATTTACAGAAAAAATTATGAGATAAATGACTTCAGGAAAAATTTTTTGTATTATCCTCATATTTTATCCATAAAGTTCAATATTTTTCTTTTATTAAATATAACCCACCTCATTTTGAAATAGTCTTTATTTGTCTTCACAAGCCAGTCAGGTATATTACGCCCAGTAAGATTCAATATGTAATCACCAGTTGCAACCTGGAATTTTTTTTGGTTTACACAATTCAACACACAGTTTAAATATAATATCAAAATGTAGTTTTGATTTTTAACAGAATACAAACTAATAGAGGTTTATATGCTCACTTGTTTTAATAGTTTCATATGCTAATTTTAGGAAGGTTGAAAAGAAGAAAAAAGATTGATTATAATGAAATTTTGTAATATTATGAAATACATTCATTCAAAACCATCTAAAATGCACTTGAAAAAAACTATAATGTTAAATTTACAATGTCTTTGAAAGGAATTTATAGGTTTAAATTATATATATATATATATATATATATTATCTATATATATATAGACGCTTCGGGGGGATATATATACAGATATATATATATATATATATAGGATATTAATGTCAGGCCCAAACCGCTTTGGCCACGGAGCCGCTGATTTTTTTCCGTAATGGCCAACTAAATCTCACCTAGGAAAAATTGGGAAACCGACCCTACCTATCATGGGTTCGATTCTAGGAGGCCCCAAAAATCGATTTTCCCCATTAAGAATGCATTGGGCCGTTTTTCAAATGATTTTAAAAACACTTGCCATTAACCTAGAAGAATAAGATTTCATGTAGCTATTGCTTCTATATATATCTACGGAAAAATGCTGTATTTTACGCACAATTGGTCATGGGTTCGATGCCAGGAGGTGAAATATTTTGAGATTTTGAAAAATTGTAGCTCTCTTAATATGATACCAAGATCATTCAAACTTTCAACACAAATAGATACGTATATTTTGTACTTCGAAAAAAATCAGCAATTGCCTATGTATCACGGGTTCGATTCCAGAGCGTCCCGTAAATTCGATTTTTCCCGTTTAAAATACATTGGCCATATTTCCGAAAGCTTTTTATGACACTTCCCAACCGCGCAGAGGTTCAAAATTTCACACAGCCATAAAAGGGACCAGTCTCATATAAGAACATCCCTAATATTGTCGTAAATGGTCGTTGGTTCGATGCTAGGGGGCTTTAACTATATTTGCATATGAAATGCATAGGGAATTTAGGAGTCATTTTGAGGTACTTCCTTAATGAATTTCCATTTGAAATTTGGCATGTTCATACAGATTATCATACTAAAGCGAGAGATTACAGTGATTTTCGTAGGATGGCCTTGGTTCGAAGCCGGTGCGGTAATAATGCTGTCAAGAGAAAAGCACACGAAATCGAAGTCAATGCAAGGTACGCTTCGTAAATGTTCTTTAGTTAGTATAGTAAAAATCGTAAGTTATATTAAAATATAAATTTGCCGATTGCTTGCTGTAAGCAAGCGCACCTTTACTCGTATATATATATATATATATATATAATTATTTAGTGCTTTAAAGTTGGTTAGTGCATTAAACACTCTTGAATCTAATTAAATATAATATCTTAAATATAACCACCTATTAAGTATTTTTCAACATAATAAATTGAATATTTTCTTTCAAAGATGATAACAAACTTCAAGAATTTACATTTTCAACAATAAAATATCAAGAGATTCAAAAACTCTCTCTCCTTCTCTAAAAGCACTTTTAAAACCTTATTTAATATCTCACAGCAAATATTTATTTACCACAGCTTGTGGAGGATGAGGACCAGCTGCATCCACAGGACATTGCTGTGTCCCAACAGCACATGAACAATTCTTTAACTCAATATCATCAGGAGTATTTTCACTCCACTCCCAAGTATCAACCTTTCCTAAGCATTGGGAGTCCCTGAAAATAATAGTGATCATAATTAAATGGAAATTAGTATTTCTTTTGGCAAAAATTCTAAGCTAGATACCTTTCCTCATCATCCTGTAAAATGCACTTTGCTCCCATACTGGTATCTCCAAGAAGATTATCTTCATATAATTTGGCATTTGATTCAATTGAGGAGTTATCATTAGAAAAGAATACATAATTCGGTGGCCCATACAGCCAGGGACTCAAAGAGAGTGGAGGTTCTTGTCTGAGGCCAGGTTGTAGCACAGTGAAAACTAAAGCTAAGCAAACAAAGATGGCTGGTAACACTATCTAAAAGGAGAAACAAGAAAATTATGTACTAATTAAGTAATGACAAATTGAGGAGACAAAATTTAACATTTAAAATATGAGATTAACATATGATAATTAGAAATCTATCTGGGTTTAAATAAACAATTTGGTTATTAGTGGCCATTAGAATTCTTATATCTCTATATAAATATCAGAATAATAATCCACCAGAAATTTTAGGATATAATTTGTATAGTACAAATATTTTATCAAAGAATGGATAAGGACTGAAGGACTTTCATGTTTTACCAACTTAGAATAGCATGTGATAATTGTCAAGTTTCTCTATTCCTTGGCTAAACAGATGTCTCAAAATTATGAAGTCTAAAAATTGTAGAGGGAAGGATTTTGGAGCAGAAACTTTTAGGGATTCGAGGCTAAATCCAAGGCCAACAAATTGAAAAACACTTCCAAAACATGATGATCTATAAGAATACATACTATAATTGTAGAGTCAAATTCTATAAACTTCAATTTTTATAAATAAAATAGAAAAATTAATATTTTTAGCATTTGCAACTCAAATCCTTCAAGAATTGCAGTATTTCAATCAGGTATGATTTTAAACATAATTCAAAACTAATTTTATAGAAATTTTACTTTCTCATTATTTTTTCTATTTTATATAAATGAAAAACTAACCTCAAAAAACAAAGCCTTTGGATTTCTTTTGGTGCGAGAGTAGCGTTTTGATAATAAAGCCTTAAACTGTTGAAATAGAAGACGGTTATCACTTAGGACCTCATAATCTTCAAAACTGGATTTCTTCCCAAATTCAGGTTTAATTGCAGCACCAAAGAGTTTTTCTTCAGTCATATTTAAACTTCTCCGCCCTTCTTGAAATGTGCTAGCATTTTCAACTGCCACAGAATTCACCAGACCATTGTCACTGGACGGAATATCTTGATCTGTGAAGATAAGAGATTCATCACTTATTTAAGACTTGAGACAGATTTCTAAACAAACAGTGAAAATCTATGAAGAACAATATTTAGTGAAAGTTTTTCACGATACATACTGATCTCTCTCACAGTGTGTCTCATGCTAAAGATGGAAAATTGTTTAAATGTACTACAATAAAATGTTAGTGTCTCTATTTGGGTTATCTTGTTAAACACAAACCAAAAACTTGTTGAAAAAAATTATTGTGAAAGTGAGACATGCTTTTTACGTCATTGCTAAGTAACATACAATAAACATGCTTTTCTGTCTTACGTTAGAACTAAGTGAATAAATAATAAAGATGTAGTATAATGATTAATGCAATTAAATTAATGATAATGAAATACAGAACTCTAAAAGAGTTATATGATACTTGATCATGAGAGCTAAAATTATATTGAAAGATGAAACTTATAAGTAATACCAGTAGTATAAATAAAATACTAGCTAAAATTCTATATAAGAACTCAGAATATTAATTAAATAAAAATTGAATTATGCAGCTGAAGAATTTGAAGGATAAATTCTACCAAATACAATATGAAATTAAATTTAAATACTACATTCCCAATTGTAATAAACATATAGAAATATCAATCATTTAATATTAATAATTGAAAATCCTGCAATCTGACTCATATTCAGTTTAATACTATTTATAATTTAAAAGCAAATTAAATTAGTTCAGAATAATACTATAAGGGTTATGAAAAAATAATTATCAAACAATCAGAATTTGAAATCAGAATCTAAGTGTGAATAAAATTATGCTTTAATCCTTTTGATAAAGAAACATTATAATATAAAGAATTATAAATAAGAATGATAAATATTAAAATTATTTTTCACATAAATGATTAAATGCTAAAAGTTAGATCAGTAAATACTCAAAGTTCTAATGTCTGAGAAGATCATCCCTATAAATGAAAGTGTATTAATGGATATGAATTCTTTAGTAAATCTACCATAATAGCCAAATAGTTAGATTTTAATTTTTAGAACACTCCCTTGTTACACAGCCATTAGTATTAGGTTAGATATTTCTGACATAAATAATGGGAAATAATATATATATAATAAAATATCATTCCATAGATTATAGAAGCATGCTTTTATTAATATTTTATTTAAGTTTTAAATATATTTAAAACATTTTAATATAACAATATTAGCCATGTAAAAATACATAATTTTCTGATCCCAAAATTAAAAATATAGATATGAATCACTCTTGAAATAGAAAAGTTTATTCAGTATAATTAATTATTAATAACATGGTACGATTTATACTTTTAACACACAAAATAACTCCAATACATTCACTCCAACACATTTTAGGTGATAATTGTGCTACAAGAAGGTGGTCCATTTAAAAACTCAGCAATATAATTATTTTTAATCTGCAAAATATTCAGGAAGCCACTATGACAACAAAATAGAGCCAAAAAGCCAGGTATAATGATTTTAAACAATAATTTACATGCTTTAAAACTAAAATAGAACTAGAATTTCATTTAAATTAATGCAAGATAATATGTGCAAACATATGCAAGCAAAGCTGCCAGTGGTATTAATCAGCCATGCATGTTAATGGAATTTAAAAAAGCACAATTTGTGCTCAATAACTCACACGTTACGTGATTGCCTTTGTACTGAATAATAATTTGCTTTTTTGCTGCAAACAAAATAAATTGTAAATATAAATATTTCATTTATAAATCCCTATGAAAGCAAACACTAATAAAATGTCATTATCAGCAAAATTAAAATAATGCCTAGTACAAAAACTAATTCTAAAATCAAAGAGCATTTTTTTAATTCTAAAAATATGTGTATCAAAATTTAATTAATTTCTCATAAAAACTATGAGGTTTAGTATAACTACGCAAATGATAAAGTAACATGATAATTTGGAGATAAAATATCAAGATAAAACATAAACCGAAGTAATTGTTAATTTCTATATCTTTAAAGTGAATTAAAGTCATAATTATATATAAAAAAGGTGAATTTAACATATAATAAAAATTTACTTTGATGAAATAAATATATCATAAAATAAAATTTAACTTAATAAAATATAAAATTGAGGATTTTTCATGGTACTGAAACTAATTTTAAAACCTTAAACTATGCATTAAACCACATTAAAGAGAAACAAAATTTGATAAGCACATCAAATTAACAGCTCTCTTGAAATTTAATCTAATTTTTAAAATTCTCTATCAAGGGAAAAGATCAAATGAGATGGCAATAAAAATATTACTTCAAATTAAAAGTAAAATTAAATTCTCATTATTTTATTTAAAAGTTGTAACTATACATTTGAACAAAACTGGAAGGAATATAGATTAAAAATGGATATCTTTATTGCTCAATCCATGCAATTTTGATCTCTTTATAATTTAGAAAAAAAACTCGGGATAGTATTTTTTAAGTAACCAATATATATTATTTAAATATTAGTCTCTACTTTAACCTATTTGTTCTACTGCTTGGATTACTTGAAGGTTGAATAAAAGGATGTAATTAGTTTTAATTCCAATTTATTTTGAAATAAATCAATTACTGATATAATGTATACATTATTAAGGCGAGGAGAATTCAATAATCAAATTATTCAGTACGAAATATGTTCTTGTGCATCACTATGATAATAGAGATAACTGTACTAATACAGGATAAAAATGATAGTAAGAGCAAAATAAAAAGCATTCAAAGAGTATAGAAAGTAATAAATACACACAGAAAATTCCCTTTTATATTTTTACTAAAATAATATATATGTATATTATAATGATTATACTTAAAAAGAGAAAGGCCTTAACAATCTAAGGAGTTTCGAGAAAACTAAATAACATATTATAGACCATTTCATATGTTCATAACCAGTTTTAAAATCTAGCATCTGATCCTCAAATGACTCACCTGATTCTCTTATGAGGTTATTCTCAAAGGAATGAGAATTCTTTTTGCATAATTTACGCAACATTCTTCTAACATCCAATAGCTCCCGCAATCTGGATAGGCTGAATTTTTTTTCCTTGAGACCACCTTTAAGTAGAAGAAATAAACCTTCCTAACCTAACATGCCTACAATGTTTCGAAATGCAAATGGCAGATCTACATGAATGTAACATGCTATCTAAGAGTAAGAATTTTGAGACGAATATTGAATGAAAGTGAATGTGACATGAATTATTAGGATATATTTTGCATCAAATGAGATGTATAGCAAAAAAATATTCATCTCAGGGAATGCTAAATTCAATGACGTAAAAATTGAAAATGGGTACCTTTTAAAATAAATATATTGTACCAAAATTGCTGCTTGCATATAATTTAGAAGGAAACTACAATATTTAGTCTAATATTTCATTCCAAAAATTTTAAACAGGGAAATGATGAAAAGATATATTTTCACCTGGATTATTTGATTCAACATCTTTAGAAGACTGCTGATTAGCATCATCTTCAACTTTATCTCCTTCTTCCGTTACTTTCAAGAATATCTATGAACATAAAAGTTAAATAGCATGGATTAGAAAAAATTAATAAGACATACTTAAACTACCGTAAGCACATAATCAGAATAAGAAAATATCCTATTTGAAAAAAATAATTATTGATATTGAAATAGCGTTTGCATAGAAATAAATAATATGAAAACCATAATTTATTTCCACTACCATGGAATCTCAAAATAAATACCTCTTCCAGAGTGGTATCTGAAACTCCATATGAATTTATTCCAAGGGAAGACATGTCTGTATCAAGTCGATCAAAAAGTTTCTCCATAGCCTCCGCTGATACACGTTTATTATTACTCTGTGAATCAAAATCTTCCAATTGTTTTGAGGGTAGCAAATATAAAATTTCACTCCCAACCTCTTCCAATAATTGGGCATCTGGAACTGATTTTCTGATAAAAGATGAAATTTCATCTGTAGAGCTTTGCTGGTTATTTTTATCCTCTGAAATGAAGGAGCAAGCATTGAGAACAACAATTCCATCAAAATGGAAAATATTTTCTTAATAATGTTGAGAAAACTGTTACCTATTTTATGATCCCTGTTATTATCAGTTGTGATGGGATTATCTGTTTCATGATTGTAAGATGCATCACTGCTACCTTTTCTCTATAAAAATATATTAAATATTATTCTAAATAATTATTTTCATACAATGAATACTTCTTAGAATCTAAGATATAAAATAACTAATAATACTAATTATATATATTATATATCATTATACTAATAACTAATTATGTATATATATATATATATATGTAACTGGGAATATTGGTCCATTATTTTGCATTCCATATTTATTAAGTCCTACATGCAAAGAACTCAAAGCTTTTATTAGCCCTAAAATCAAATAAAAGCTACAGATTAGCTGTTACAATGGCATGCCAATTTAAATAATTGTCAGTACCTAATTCCAAAAAGTAAATATTGGAAAATTGATCACATCTTAGTACGTCATTCATCTAACCTTAGACTTATCCATTTTCTTCTCAGGAGAAGCACGAGCATCTTTTGTTGAAGCAATGGAATTAGCCATTGCAACCTCTTTCCTTTCTACTGTTAAATAATACCCTTTCCCAAAACGTGCTTTAAGGAAGAGACTTGATCCACAGCATCTGAGTCTACCATGAGATATGATGGCTATTCGATCACCTAATAAATCAGCTTCATCCATAAAATGTGTTGTCAAGATTACAGTACGACCTATAAAGTAAATATAACTGTGAGATAAATCATATATATATATATATATATATATATATATATATATATATATATATATATACATATATTATTAAACCGATTTAAAAGATTATTATAAGGATACTATTGAAATATCCAAATATCCCTTTTTGTACTATAATTTTCCATTGTATTTATCATTCCATATATAATTTGATAGAAAAAAACCATTCACAGATGAATTTATAGTAATATTTTGATGTAAAATTAGTCATGCATTAAAATGTTAAATTCCAATATACAACTTATAATTAACCTGATTTAATTCTTCAGGTTGATTTTGAAATGTATAATACTTATACTCTAAAAATAAAAAATGTTAATCATATAAGAATTAAAATGGTCTATTGATAACAAATATGAAATAGAGAAATACTTAGGAGTAATATTCTAAGATTAAGAAAAAAAAATTCAGACATCATTAAAATGAATCGATTATTTAATTGGATTAGGGATTACATGACTGAAACAACATTACCTAGATCTAAATACCTAATAGAAAACAAACATTAATATACAATAAAGAATGTAAATACCCTTTTTGTATTTTATTAGCAGCTCCCAAATAGATCTCCTAGAATAAGGATCAACACCTGAGGTTGGCTCATCTAAAACAACAGTTCTTGATCCTCCAACAAAAGCAACAGCTATTGAAAGTTTTCGTTGCATACCACCAGAAAGGTTTTTAGCTATCTCTCTACGCTTATGAGGCAGACCAAGATCCACAATCATTTCATCCATTTCTTTATATATTTCTTCCTTCCGCCGGCCCCTCAATCTTGCATAGAACCACAAATGCTCTTCTACTGTCAACCTAAATTTCGAGAAAAAGCACTAACATAAGATATTCAATGCTTCCTGAAATATATTTTTGGAATAAAAGCACAGTGATATCCAGCATAAACAAGCTTTTTAAATAAATTATTTTTATATAAAAAACTATGATCTTAATGATACATTGTACTTACTGATCAAAAAGAACATTATACTGAGGGCAAGTTCCTAAACTTTTTCTAATACTGTCCATATTGTTACGAATATCAAGTCCATACACCTTTGCAGTCCCAGATGTTGGAGGAAAAATTCCAGTTAATATTGATCTATGGATAAAAGCAAATTAATTATTAAATGAAGCAGAATGATACCTATGTTTCTTCTCAGTAGTGTGACTATTAAGACCATTATGAGATATTATACAGTTCTACCATTTCATTTGACAAGCTAAATGAAATGGTTTTAGAAATATGAGAATGATAATTTTGTAATAAATGTCATAAATTATATTAAGAGAAATACTCTTCCTAATAATATTTATGTTGTGTACAGGTAAAATATATCTACTAGTAGATGAACAAAAATGTACTTCATTAGTATACTTACATACTTAATTAACTTCATCTAAAATAAATATCATTGGATAAAAAATATGGTTTCGTACTGAATCACAATGATTAAACAGTTTATTTAACAGCTAATAAGTATTTGTAGTTATGTTTTGAGGAAATAATTCAAGAATTTCATTTAAGTTTTAATAACAGATTTTAAAGAGAAATTCTACTTCATTTATTAAAAAAAATTATGCATACTAGAAAAAGTTTTCAGTTCAAATAAGTTTAGATATATTTTATCTGCACGTTAAGGACTCACATAGTAGTTGTTTTGCCAGCTCCATTATGACCCAAGAAGGAAGTGATTTGATCTTGATAAAAGTTGAGGCTGAGATTCCTGACGGCCACTTTCTTATTGGATGAATGGCCATAAATTTTGGTTAAACCTTGGAGGGAAACTCCAAGTTGTAGGTGAGATGGTTCTTTTTCAAAATCATCACTGTCTGAATTAATTTTTTCTAAAACAGAATTAACTGCATTTTCATCTATTGGCCCCACTGTGCTCCCAAACCAGTATGATTTCATAAGAGGAAAATACCATGGTTTTGGTATACCATATTGCCCTGTAATGGAAATACAAATTAAATATTTTTAGTTTTATCAGATTGCTGATAAAAAAATAAAAATATAACATACAAAAATCAGCATTGATTTGAAGAATTCCTAAAGCAAATATAATAATAACGGTTATATTAATATCTCATACTTTAAAATATAATAAAATAATAATATAATAATACTTTAAAATATATAAAAATATAATAAAAAAAACTCAACCATATATAGATAATATATGCATACCTGGAAAAACTGTTTCAATGTACCAAGTAAGTATGGAATATATGAATGAATCCACAATGAACATTCCAGCACATCCTATAAGACTGTAATGATCTCCAAGCAATGGGCTGGAATCAATATTATTCCACTGAATTCCAACACCCATTTCCTCATAGTGGGCAAAGTAAGAACATCCAAATCCAAAAGCGACATTTGAGAAGAGTGACTATAATGAAAGAATGAAAGTTCAGGAAAAAATTAACTTATCGTGTCTCTTTAATTTCCTATAAAAATCATTATAAAGTCAATATTTTATATTCAAATAGCAATAACCAACATGTTCAGGTAAGATTAAAATTACAAACTTTACTAAATTAAAACTAGTTCCAAACTGCAGAAATTAACAGTACATACAACAATGTAGGTATTTCCAACTAAATTATTTAGTTCTTAATCAATTTGTTTATAAACAAGTTTTTACATAAAACTATTTAAATTCAAACTAAATATTGAGAAATAAATCATAACTTGGAAAATGAAAAGGGAATAAAAAAAGCTATAACAGTTATGAAGCCTTTAAAGAATACCCTTTAATTATAGACAACTTCAATGTATTTCTATTAAAATAAAAAATAAAGCTAAAATTTCTTAACAAAATTATCAAAAAACACAAGAGGAACAACTGCATTTCTAATTATTAGGGAAATAAAATTTTGTAAAATCAATTTTTGATGCTTAAAGCTTTAACTGAGATTTTGTTAAATAAAGAATATAATAATAATTCAACTCAAAAAATGTATTATACAACATATTGTCAAATTAGACATTGTATGACATATGGATATAATATACAGACATAAGTATATGATGATAATTAAAACTTGATATTACTACTTGATAAAAATTTTCAAGATAGAACAAAATAAGTGACTTCGTCAGAAATCATTTCATCCTAAATTGAAAATCATTGGATGGCTTCCAAAATTTTAATTTAAAGATTATTCATTGACTCACTGCAGCAATTTTTGCTCCGGTGGGCATTCTTTCCTCCCATTGTACCATGAAAGAATAAGGAAGATAGGTCACAAAAAACAGGATTCCACCAGCAGCAGCTGCAAGATTAGCTCTTGAAAAGAAGACGGACATGAAGAAACACTGGGTAATAGTTGCAATAGCATAAAGAGAGATGAAAATGAATATTACGGATGGATCAGAGTTCTCTAGCACTTTCCCTTCCTGAAATAAAAAAAATACTGTGATAATTTGACCTATTCCACCGATACTGAGCACAAAATAAAATAATTTTACTTATTTAAAATTAAAATATAAAATTATTGAAATATATATTTTCCAACTTCATCTAGGATTAAAGATATTAAAATAATGTAATTATATCAATAAATAAATATTTATTAAAATAAAGTAATTATATAACAAAAAGTTTTTATATTAATAGGGCTTTTAATATAAATCAAAGTTATTGCATATTTTAGATGCAAAAATTTAACTTATAATCATCCTTTGATTGTGTATAAACTTTACTCATTTATGTTTCACCTTTACACAATTTGATTGCTTCAAATACAATAATAATAAATCAAACCAACTAAACAATCAAAAGTAACTTCAATAATCTTCTCAAAAAAAACTGGATTTAAAAGGGAAACAATATTTAAGTGGCTAAAAATTAAACTTACAAAACATAAATAGAAAGATCCTTAACCAATTAATTAAAAATCAAACAAGTTAAATCACACGAAACTTAATTCTAGATTCAATGATTAAATACTTACAACCAATATAGTAGTGAGCAGTGCTATGACAATCAGCATGAAGATAAAACTGTCTATGAACCAAGAAAGCCAAAGAGCACTGGATCTGAGACCCATTGCTTTCATTGTTTCCCTCAGTCTGCGCTCCTTCTCTCTCACTATCGACTTTACAATCATGGCACATGTATATACCCACGACAAAGTCATGAACATAGGAAATGTCCTTGATATTGCCAAAACAAACCTGTTTAGTTTTTAATAAAGGGAGGAAAAATCAGTTAATTAAATTATTCCTTATATATGACAAAATTTACCTAACTTATTAAATGCTTAACTTATACTGTGATTCAGAAAATTTAACAGATTCAAGATGTACAGGAATATTCACTCTCATATGGGTAAGACAGGGTTATCTCTGTTTATATTAACCATTAATATCATACACCAAGAAAGATTATGTAAGCATTTTGGATTTATAAATAGATTTGAACTATATACTCACTGATCAATTATATGACATGGATAAGGAAACTGCTGAAGAAATATTCCTGGTAAAGGAGAAGTATCTTCTTCACCCCTAAACTCAGATATGATAGCGTTGTCAACCATATCCTAGTAAAGTAAATAGTTTTAGAAATGGGGAGTCATCTAAGATATATATCAAACACACTATCTTTCTGATATCCAATAAAAGTAATCCTTTAATAAAATTTAAATACAATAATCAATAAATAAATAACAACCAACCTGAAGATAAGCAAAGCCAAAAGTTATGTATTTAAGGTCTATTGCTGGTCTACGCCTGGTTCCAGGATTTGTTATTGAATCCTCAACACGTTTTGTGCTATCAACCCTAGAGCTGTCAATCCTAGAGAAGATAATAACATTTTTATTTCAATTAAAATCACAGAAGTTATTAACTATGATGACCTAAATCATTCAATTGTTTTATACTAAAATTAAATAATCCAATCATTTCAAATATTCAACATGAACTTTTCTGATTATTCTAGAGTATTAGTTATGATATCGATGAGATAAATTTTAGCAGTTATATAAAAAAAATAATCAAAAAAGGTAGATAATGATTAAAGGTTCATTAGAGATTGGATCCAAATAATTTTAAACATTTTTGCACTAATTGAGAAAATAGTGTGATATCCACCAACTGACTAGCACCTGCTATTAATAGATAAAAATACAGATATAAAAATTTTAATACAGAATACATAAATTTTGCTAAAAGAAGATTATTCTTTTCGTCAATCTTTACATCAACCATTTAAAATAAACTATCCATTAACAAAATACCAATTTAATTATTAGATAAACACTAAGTAAAAATGATCAAAACATATATAGTTTAGCAAAAAATTTTATGAAAATGTTTACTTAATTTTCTAATTAAGCAGATTACTTCTGTTACTGTTAGAAGCAAATAGTGTACCTCATAATCATGAAGATTAGAATCAAAATGAAATATTAAGCTTTCACTTGTTTAATTAAGAGCCGTAAAATTTTGCAGAACAGGAGTAAGAAAAAGAAATTCAATTTACAAAGAACATTCTTTTCATAGTTCCAAATGAATAAGTTTCATTTTAATATTTTTCAATCACCTTATATTGCAATCATATTACTTAACTGCAAAATAGTGTTGTTTTTATGGAAAAATGATTAACATCCATACTAAGAAAAAAGCAAAATAAACATTTTTCTAAGGTAGAGAATTAATTTTAGATAGTTTAATAAAGATAATAGATGACAAAGCAAAACATTTTTTGAAGATTAATAAAAAGCTGTATTTTAATATCTTACCTTATCTTATAAGTCACTTTGGGGGGTAAAACTGATGAGTTATATGTTTCACTATCAATACCAAGAAAACTCACTACTGCCCAAAGCCTATTAGTCTCAATCAGATGCATCCCTTCTGCAACTGCCTCTTCTTCTGTATCAAAACCTTGAATTTTATCTAAATCAAAGCACTGGATCAGGGGGGAAGTAGAAATAGCACTTAGAATAAAAGTTTATTAAGGATTCGCTTTATTTAAATTACTTTCAGTTATAACTAAACTTGGAGATGAAATCCAATTTTTAATATTCATAGAGGATGCTTAAATAATAATTATATGATGTTTATTTAAAACAACAACTATACATTTACTACATTTATAACTTGTAAAAATAATCATTTTAATTATTTGAAAACATTCAAATTGTTTTAAATTGTTTCATGGACTAATTATGTGATGTGTTCAACCCAACATCATTTATTTTTTAGGATTAGGTCATTATTGTTGTATTCTTATTTCAAAGACCATCTTAATGATATTAAGTTAAATGCAAATTTTGGTAAAGAAATAATAGGGACTCACTTATTAATGAAGAGTACTTGTTAAATGAATACCTAAAGTCCACAGTTAATATTTCTGTCCAACTTATTTTAATCTCACCTTAAGATGAAATAATAATACCATAATATAGAAATATACAAATAACCATCTATTTTGCAAATTTAGAAGATTTTGGTCAAAGATTTATAATATAAGAAGAAACAATAATGATAAACTTATGATTAGGAAATTAAATTTTTTCATTCATAAAAACATTAATTTAGGATGTTTTATGAAATAAAAATTGAAGAAAATAATACTCACTTCAAGATATTGACTGAAATTAGCAAATAAACTTCCCATATCATCAAATATATCACTTTTACTGGATATATTGGATGCAGATAACCTAAAAACATAAGGAAATAATTATTTTAGAAACAGTTAACAGTATATTACAAGAATTACTTTAAGCTATTTCATAATATAAATAAATACACTATAAAACTAATATCTTAGATTGACAAAAGAAATTCAGATTCTATTTTAGTATATGCAAGAGGAGGAACTGAGAAAAATAATTAAGATCAGTTTGAATTTTTAAGGTTAAGGAACCATCCATATTTTGTTGTTGAAAGTATACCTTTATGAAAACTTTAAAAATACTGATGCTAGTGACAAAAATCTACAAATTAAGATACCCAGAAAAATAATGTAATGGAAAATAAGAACAACATACAAAAAAGAAAGATAATACTGTATTTAAAGAGAATCAATTTATAGTTTCATAAAGTTTTTACTCTCTCAATCAAAATTCAGTACATTTTTGCTCTTGTTTTTAATAATGCAATTCTCATGAAAAGAACAGTTCCTCCAATTTAAGAATATTTGCAGACCCAGAAAACACATCTACAAGCAAAGTCTTTCTATGAAAGGGATTAACATTCAGAGATAAAAGAATGAAATAGACAAAGAAAAGAATTGCATATATCAAGCATAAAAATTTAATAGTCAGAATTTTTCTGAATTCTAAGATTTCTTTAGGATAATTGAACACATGTTAACACTATATATATATTCAAGATTATCAATCTGTTAGTTTTTACCCTTTAATAAGAGCCGGAAGATTATTATTTTCACCAAAAATTCTATTTTCTCCTTCTAGGCTATCTAGAATTTTTCCTTCATTTGTTTCCAAGAAATCCTATAAAAAGATTTAATGATATACAGTAAAATATTATTCAGCATCAAAAATATCATTACTGGCAAAATTGATTTACTAAATTCTAACGTCAATGTACTTATCTAGATATTACCTTAATGAATCTTAAATATTCTTCATTATCAGTGAATGACTGCTCTATCACAGGAATATAAGTACTGGAAAAAGTATCAAGGACCTCTCTCATATATGCCAAAGGATAGAATGTCTGATTGACTCTCTTCATTATGTTGGTGACAGCATCAATTTTTGGTGCGTATAAGATCTTTCCTCTGAATGAGAAAGAAAAAAGGAATAAAATAATATATTTTCAAAGAATAATTTACGATGATATCATTATCCAATTGCTTAAATATTCTTTCTAAGTTGATATAATTTTTAAAATTAGAAAAAATTAAAATCGTTTTCATTATCAACAAATTTATAAATGAAATCAATATTTAACTATTATATTAATAATAATAATTTAACATGCTAAGAAATTAAAATCAATCCAATCAATTAAATGAAATTATTCAAAAATGAGTAGTTACCTAACAAAAGGCTTCACAATATTCCATAGATAACGAGTGACCACGTCAGATTCTAGCATCTTAAATAAATCATTACATACTTCACTTGCCGTGGTGTCATTTATGTAGATAAAACCTTCTTCCTGGGCTGCCTCCTTTAACTGATCCCTAATTTCATCAAATCTAGGAATGTGAAAGAAAATTTAATATACTCTACAGTCACTGAGTTCTGAAGGTTAAAATCCTTACAATTTTATTGTATTTAATGTATATTTTATATAATTTCCTATTAAATAAAACAAGAAATATTACGAAAATAAGTAATTAGAGTTCCACAATGTGTATAGTCTGCTCGGAGATTCAAAAGTTTGTACATTTCTTATTTTTTCATATATAAACATTATATATATTCATATTATCACATGAAAAGTAGAAATTATCATATGTGTTAATACCAAAAAAAAATACACAAACAAATCTTCTATACTTTGAATGGTACTAAAAGGATTCTTTTTAATTATGAACAACGTTAACTGTTTAAATCAATATTTATCTATTAATTTATCTTTTATAAAATAATTCTTTTAAAAGATTATTTAATAATTGGTTAAGAGTCAACAAATGAAGAACAAAGATGTCTCGTTTATACAGCCACAAAACACCAGAAAGAAAAAATTCCTACATTTTCCAGGTAACTTTATTATTATTTTATAATTTTATTCACTGAATTTATAGATTTGTTTTTAAATTGTAATACTCATCATGGGGAATGTAAATTGGATATTAAAATCTTAATATTATTAAAGAGTAACATATTCTATGTGGTTGACATGAACACTTTATTCAAAACTTACCTAGTGCTCTGGCCACCACCAGCTTTCAGCTGATCTATGAAATCAGTAGAATTTTTTCCACAGAGTATGTGCTGTATGAAGCGTAGGATAGATTCAAATTCAGATGTATCATTTCCAGCCTTTTCCTGGACGGATTCCACTATTTTCTCATACTCTTCTCCTACACGGGACAAATCTCTGAAGAGGTAAATAAGTAGTTAATGCGTTAGTTTACAAGAATTCAGCAGTACATATGTATATGTATAACATCTCTGTGATCATAATGAATATTTACTATGAACTTTTTACAAGAAATATTTTCATAAGAAAAAGAATGAACAATAATAGCAAAATAATTTCATAGCCAGTGACCAAAAATTACCAGAAAATGTGAATGACATAAAAAAATAGACAAAGATGAAAGCAAATCTCATGAAAGAATACACTATAAAAGAAATAATGGATTACATATTAGAGCAGAAATATTATTCACAATGACACTAAAATTTGATGAATGTCTTGATATCTACATAAATACCTTGTAATATACAGTATATAACAGAAAATACAACTAACTATGACTATATATAAACAATAATCAAGCATTATATACTATCTATGAATAATATACATAGAAAAAGAAGTGAAATGCAAGGGAACCAAAATACAAAAAATGCAGCAAAAGAAACTAACTTCCATATTTACAAGTAATGGCTGATAACCTTAATAAGAAAAGAAATTTTAAATACAGTAAACAAGTTAAAGGTGACTTGTGTGAAAATGCACATGGCTCAGATTAAACCTCAGAGTTAAAGGAAGAGAAAAAATTTAATGACTGAGGATAAAATATCATTCTGGCCTTAAGTATTACTTCAGTGATGGTAAGTATTTTTATCATATTAATCAGATGTGCTTTACAAGGGTAGAGTTGGCCAAACAAGAAAATTGTTTGTAACGTCCTACTCGACATTTGTTGACCAACTCAAATGGTATTTGGCATTACTTTTGCAGGATTCATCTAGAAAGTAACTAAAATATTCTTGAGATTAGTTTTTTCCTATTCCAAATTATAGAATAAAATTGCTTAATTTTAAAACCTCATCCCAAAAATAGCAAAAATATTAGAACCTCTAAAAATACTCTTTACTTAGTATCTAAAGCCTGAAACACTGATAATTAATAAAAATATGAAAACAACTATTATAGTCTTTTATTATTTTAAGTGTTTTATTTATTTAATATTATCTAATGCTGGACCCTGAGATTGAGACTTAACTACATATTAACTATAAATGTATAGGTCAAAAATTGTACTAGAGCCCTAAAATTTTCCCATTACATATTTTTTTCATGCTCACTTTATGTAGAATTAAAGTAATTTTGCACAGTTAACAGTGATAATAAGCAAAAAGATAAGATTAACTAAAAATCATTCTACAAATAAATCAAAAATATTCTTAGCAACTTTGAAAAATTTAAACGATAAGCATTAAAACACTGCACAAAAATTGAAAGCCAGAAAATTTTAAAAGCAAATTTAGGCTTTGTTAAACAAAGAGTAAACACAAATAAGCGTAAAACATGAATGGACATACATATGATAGTAAAAGCCATTTTAAAACATATGAATCATGCAGTGATACAGCCAAAATTTATTCTAACGATGATGATATGCTATAATGATCCATCTTCTTAATAGCTTCTCATTAATATGTTCTTACTTCTGAAAATCCTGGTATGCTTCTAGACTACCCACTTGTTGTGAAATCTTCCTTGACAAATTAACCATGTCGACCCAATCATTCCAGTTCAGCGAACGGCCAAGATTATTATTCAGGTACTGAGAAATCTACATAAATGATAAACAGGGTATAATTTATTCAAGAAATTTCATGAGTCAATTAATTTCAGTGCCATGGAGAGGAAGTTTACCCTACTCTTCCATGTTTAAGCAAGAAAAGGTTCACGTTAGTATCAAACTACCTGAGGAAAGTTAAAATTAATTTCAACGTAACCGAGCTCAACCTTGTATGTTTTTAGCAGATTTTTGACCCATTGACATCCGAGTATACAACCATTTCCATTATAACTACTTGGTTGTAAGAATACCAACCTAGAAGGATACATTCAAGCAATAGAAGTTCTAAAAATTATTTTCTCTCACGAGTTTACCTATTAGCCATTTACACATTGTGTATACTCATACCATGTTATTAATAATTATATTTACATAAAATATAACAAAATAAATGGATTAAAATGAATTTTATTTGATTGAAATTCTACAAGCATTATCTTGAAAAGCATATTTAAAGTTTGATTAAAATAAGTACTTTTCATTAAGATTTCAATGTAATAATGACCAAATGGGATGTGTGAGATTCTGAACCTGATACCTTAAATCTAGGCAAATGAGAAATGGTATTAAATATTTCTATCTGAAAAATTAGTGGCATGAATTTCATTCTCATTCATAAGACAATTTGTTAGTGCAATTAGCAAGAAAAAATCCAATAAAATATATATTTTGTTATGTTAACAAACCTCTTCTTCAATGCTTTTAAGGAAATAATTGAATTGAGAAGTAATTCTTTTATAAGTTAACATCCTTAAGCTTACCTATATTTGGGAGAAAATAAGTAGATAATTTATAAAGCATGACAAAGAATGTTGTGTTGATACTATGAAAACTTTAATTGTGAATATAATTTACATTTTAATACTTTTTATAATATTTAATATGAATAAATAATCAGAAAAAGAGTGTACATTCATTAAGAGGAGCTATTTATTAAAATATTCACATGAATCACTGATTAAGTCCAATTACCTAACTATTCATGGGAATTTTGTAGAGATTATCTCATTTAATAAGTCATTATATATACTAATATAATATATAATATAACTGTAATGTATTTTTAGAGCGGTGATATACCATATCAATATTTTCATGATTTCCTGAAACACTTCCATCCTGAAAAGCACACACCTGCTTCATTCTTAAAACTTGATAAATCTTGACTACATCAACGCTCGAGTAAACGATTCTCACATATTAAATTCATATTCCTCTGAATACCAATATTCATAGGAGGTGATATCAATATGCTACTTCCAAACTGTTTAACTAAATAAGTTCATAGAGAAGCTAGGCATAAAAATGATTAGTATTTTCCAATGTATATTATGAAACCATATTTAATTGAAAGTTATTAACCATAAAAAAAATAATTATAAATATTTTTAAAAATATTATGAAACCTGATTAAAAAGAACATTAACTGGTAAAAATATTCCCAAACTAAATGTACAAAAATACAGAAGTTTTTTCATACACAAACCAGTTTTGAAAAAATTTCACCACCAACAGTTTAGTAAACCATTTCACCAAAAAGGTTAGTTACAATATCAGGTTAAAATCTAGAACACAGTCATTTAAAATATATATTTTTAGATTAAAGAGACAATCTTCAAATAGAACCAAAAATAAAGTTTATCATAAATTTATTCTTAATCATCATTTATAATTAATATCATGCAAACAGGTTGCTTCCAAAGTTGAAGACCATAAGGTATTTGTTCCTAAGTTCTTAGTCATACTTCATAGTTGATGGAAAAATCAATTCAGGGAATTTTTTAAACTTGTAATATAAAATCCAAAATAATAATATTGTCATGAGTTAGGGTGTTGAAAGGTATCTGTGTGTGGAAAGCCCACATAGCTGGAATAATCCCAGGTTTTAACAGACAGGATAACAGTCTGACCGGAGTAGGATGTCCAAATTACCAGAGCTGTGCTAGAGCAACCATCTGGTAATTGGGAGACCAGGGTGATTAAAAAAATCTTATACATCATGAATTCCCTTATTAGAGACAAACAAACATTAAAATTCAATGTTAAGATAATATTATAGAAATATTAAAATTTTTAGTACTGATTTTGACTTAAGAAGAAAGGCACATATACCCTAGTTAAAATTATGAAAGATTTATTTATATTCATAAATATATATTATATTTACAATTAAATTTACTTACCTGATTAATTACAGCAGAATCATTTACTTGTTTCACAATCTCTAAATGAATTTTTCTGAGATCCTCCTCCCTCATGTTGCACAATACATTAAGGGCATTTTCAGTTTCATTTTGTGTAACAGATGAGAGGAATTTACTAACAAAATTAGGATTGCATATAAGCTTTTTTAAGTCAGATTCAGTGAGATCATCCTGTAAAAGTTAATATAATCAGTAGCTAATTTCTTTTTAATGAAATGTGACATATCAAAATGACATTTCGACCCAATGAATAAGATGAATACAATTTCAAACTTTAAAAAGGCTTCAGAGAGTGTAAACTCAATTATAAAGTGACTTGGATTTACAATTACTAGGCTTTAAAATGTAGCCATTATTTTTTCAATCTTATTCTCTCAGTTTCTTTTCTCAGTCTCCTATCAGAGACTTTCACAGGTAGGATTTTATGTTAGAAGTAAAGTATTTATCAATGAAAAAATTAAATCATCCAATAAAGTAATCTGATTCTAAACAACATTTGCAATTTAAAGAAAAAAATTAAACCTAGTAACGTAATTAATTTCCAAAATTTAAGAAATTTTGGCACAAATACTTACCAATTTTATATTTTGTAAATGAACTTGACTATTAAGGATAGTATCAACAACCTCTGCATTAAGATTAAAGGGAGATCTGGTCAGTCTGCTTTCCAGTAATTTTGGATCCTTAACAATATCCTTCAAATTCAAAGTTCCTAACAAAATGTAAGGAGTTTATTAATTTTATGACTTCAGTTAAGTTCTTATTAAAATAAAATAAAGTTAAAGTACTACTAAAATATATTGATAAATATTAGCATTACACAACAATATAATTAAATAATTCTCAGATAAGTAATTAAGAAACTCTTTGCAAAAGATTTTAAAATATACAGCAAGAGTAAACTGATATACAATTTAGAATAAGGAAGATGATTTCCAATTGACTGAAAATTTAAAAATTTTGATACATCTGTAATGATATCTGTTATGATATCAGAAAAAGGATTATTGAAACATCAGCAAGTATTTCAAATCTGAAAATTATTTTCTGAAATCCCACTGAATTGATATGATTTTGATAAGTATACCAAATCAAAAGAAATTTACATTATTTCTTCTAGAATGAGAATAAAAAAGGCTCATTATAAAACATTAAATTATAAGTTCAAAACTCACCATTAATTGGGCCCTTTTGCTGAATCACTCTTTGAAGTAAAGTTGCAAAATCCTGTACATCTTCCAATGCTCGTTTAATACTGTCAATTTGCTCAATACTTATATCTCTGTCTCCTATTCTTTCAATTTCATCTAAAAATCGTCCCAATCTATATAAGAAATTCATATTATTAATTTGAAATTAAATAATTTACTAGATGTTTGGTAAATATTTAAGGAAAATTAGAATGAAAACTTACACTGGTGGATTAAAATAATTAATTTCATCTTCAACTACATGATTGTGGCAAGTGTTATTGAATGCACAAATAAAACTCTGAAAAAAAGCTAATGCTCCTGTGGATGGCATTGCCTTTTGCTGGAAATGGCCTGTAATGAATTATGAATTACATGGAAAATTTACAAATAATTTGACAATTAATTTTGAAGATGGAGATTTCAAACATATCCTCAATACCTTTAACAGAATACAATTTTTATAACAGTTATAATAAACTGTTTTCTGTTAAAAAAGATAGAGATATTATGTACTTAATGTGAAATTTCATTGTTAATTCACAATAACCTAATGCACCAATGATAATAACTTACATTCATGTCTGTAAAGTTTCAGGCCTCTAGTTCTAACCCACATCAAGATGGAAAAAAGGAAGAGGGGCCATATTAGCTCCACCAAACATCTTATCTGCAGAAAAAAGTCATAGCAGTTATTTTCAAATTTGAGATATATTTTCTAAAATATGAAAATTGTTCAGATTCTCAAGTTTGAATTACTACTATAAAATCATTATATTATATATGGTAATGATATGCTAAAAAAACATAAACAAGAGTAAGCTAGCATTAAATATTTCAATTGGCTGAGAGAGAGAGTATTCAATATAGCAAACTTTATTGCTGATTACAATTGAAGAGTAAAACAAGAAATTTGGAATGTTTGAATTTACACTATTCAAAAATATATCTGAGTATAAGAAAATAACCAATTTATGTAAATCAACAACTGACAATAATGAATAAAATTGTATATTTTTAATATATAATAAACACCAGGAAAGATCAATGCAATACAGCTGCAATCAGTTTTCTTAAAACATTTAAACTTAACAATTGATTTTTTTATCACTGATCATGCTCTTTTCTTTTATTGCTGAAGGGTAAATTAATATCTATGTACATGTATAATGTAAAAACCTTAGAATTAAACATAATTATTCTCACTGATAAATGGGAATGGAAGAAATTATCAACATTTGCACTATAGGATGAAGATCTGAATAAATAATAGTAAGGCATATGAATATTTTACTGAGTTAGGTACACTTTAATACCAAAAAAAGTACATTTACAGAAGATATTCATAACAAATAGAAATATAGCTAATAAGCATGTGATGATAAGTAATAGAGAGTTTGGAGAAAAACTGTAGAAAATATAACGGGACAATATATTTCTAAGATGTAATGCTACAATGCAATAAACTAAATGATAATGATCAAGTTAGTTCATGGTTAAAACTGTGAACAAATAGATATGCCCAGAAAAATTAAGCAAAGGTCAATTTTAGTGAATTTCTTATTTAATCAAATATATGGATAATTTATTTTAACAATAATAAAGTATACTTTTTATAGGGAATTTACTTAATAGTGAAATATACTTGATAAAGTGCATAATTAAATAATGCATAGATGGATAATCATGAAAATTATCAGAAAAGTATCAATCCTGTAAGTATTATAGTTGAGAATTGAAACTTCGGTAACTCGAAATTTTTAACATTCCAGTTTAGAGAAATTGAGGGTCAAACAAGAAGTCAAGTTGAATGAAAAAATACCAATAAATTGCTATGCTAACATGGAAATATGTGTATATACAACGAAAAGTTTAGATGAGATTTAAATGATTACCTTTTGTCTCTTTCGTAGAATGAAGTTTTTCCATAACAGCAGCTGAAGCTGGGAAATAAAGCCCATCTTCCAATACTTCTATTTCAAATTTTCGTTAATCAAATTCCATTTTCTGAAAATAAGCACGATTCAGTGTGGAAAGGAACATGCAAGAGAATATTTAGTAGATTAGAGCATAATATAAAAGCATTAATATGCATGAAAAATCTTTCTCTACATATATTAGAATAAGTACCCCGAAGATTCTAAGTACTCAGAACGGACATCAACTTTTCCTCTCTTACAATTCATAAACTTGAATGAAATATTTTGATGTTGCAGAAACAATATTATTTTTTGGAAACAAAGCTTAAGGTTTCATTCCCTTCACCATCAATGTTAAAGCCGTGTCCTTGTCAATTCGAAATCGCAAAATATAAGTATTAAAATCAAACTTGGAATGACAATCAAATACTTCAGACGAGTATTACTCAGAAAATTACTGAACTTAGTTTTCACATTAAGAGTTTACAATCGAATGACACAGCTGTAATGAAATGTTAGAAAAAATAAAGGACGACTAGTCAAATTTAAAAGCCTTCATACATATATTTTGTGGGTGAAAGTATCAGAGGCGAGAATATTTTCTAACGGGATCTTTCTTTTGAATAATGATGATAAATAACAATAAACAATGAAGATGGAGCTAATCCCATTCCAATCTATCACTACCTTCAGTCAGGTTGACTTTTCTTCCAGCAGCAGACAGCATTTTGCCATTTTCGCGAAGTCACAGCAGTTCCATCTACAAATTCAAGGCCAAGTTACAACACAACCGCGGCAGAAATTGACTTGGAGACTAGGACTGGCATTAAATTTTTTGGGACAGCGACCAAAAATTTTGATTGTATCGCTTGATAATATCATACAGAAATCATGATTTATCTTATCACTATGACGTTAAATGTTGAGCGTTACACTCATGGTCGTATTTTTTGCCGCTATCTGCCAATCATTCAGCAAAAAAAAACGAGGAATGATGTCACTGTTCAGGTTCCGAATTCTCAGAAGTGTAAGTTAGCATCGTCTTTTATGAACGTATGCCATCTGAATATGAATAATTATACATTTCCATAATTTATCATACCTACACATTGTTATGAATATGGTCGATTTCCAAATAATATCTTTTGTTATATTTTAACGATAATTTTATAGTGTCATGAAAACTTATTTTAAAATTATAATGAACCTGTTGCTGGTTCAGAAGAATATATATATATGATTGCCCTAAAGTGATTTATCATGTTAATCGAGAATCGAATTCGGAATTTTAGTGTTGATTGTCTAAAATACTAAATCTTTCCATAACCTAAGAATTACTATAAATTCTTACACCACTGAAGAGGTAACAAGAAAAAGAAATAATCCTAAATTATTTTCCAATAAACAAATAAGCGAGAGAAAAAAAATTTACATTCTTTATAAATAAGTCTTTAGGGTCTTTTCTTGATAAATCGAAATGTAATAAATTCCAAAAAAAATGTTCTATTGCAGATGTGTCTTTCCTTAAAATTATCAAATTTGCTCCTTCTTGAGAGAAAGTCCTTTCAAAAAGGGAACCGAAGAAACGATATCACAAATTTGTACTTCGATGAAGAAGCGTTCTAACTAACCTATTCGTTATTAGAATTATTTTTTAAATAAATCCAGAAAGGGGATTAATAAACAAAGACTTAGTTCCCTAACCTGTTCAGGGAAACTATATCCTCTTCAGTCCAAGTATTCCTTATAAATATTATCTTGCAACAATTAGAGTCCCAAATTTATTTCCATTCCAGGTTCTTCAATGTGCACAAAACAGCAATCGTATGAATAACACAACACTTCACTTATCTTACTCCCCTTGCTGGTTACTAATAATGGATGTCTATCTGCACGATCACTTTTTGAGCTGCTCCAACAAAGAAAATTCGTGTTTTTGAAATTTTTTAATAAAACCTTCAGATCTCAAATTAACTCTTCTTGCTATCACTTTCGAAGTGTAACTGACAACTTTGCGACAAATTTCCGCGAAATCATAGCTGATCGACGTCATGAAATCTCGAACCAATAGCGTGGGAGGAAGAATGAGGGGGAAGAGTGTTGAAATGTTACTCGGATGAAAGCTGCTGAATTAGAAGAGCAGTAAATCTTCACGCTGATTTCCGAAGCATCTTTAGCGAATAGTATTCCACACAAGAAGACAACAGTGATGAATTTATGCTAGGTATTCTGAATTCGAAGGCGTTATCTTTAAACTTTCGATAAACAAAATTTTAAATTTGAAAAAAATCTTTCATCTTAACATAGCTCCGCTTAATTGTATCTTTTAGCCCTTAAATCCAAGAAATCATGGGTTATATTCAAGAAATGTACAATACTATAGTCCCTTTTTACTTAAGATGTTTTTTCGACGAAATTTCTTGATTGTCAATGATCCTTCAATTATTTTTAAAAAAGCATTTTAAACTGGTATTGAGTCCTTTTATAAGTACTTAATCATAAATCTGCCGAGAAAGTTAATAATTACAAAATAAATTAATAACTATATATAGGCTTATTATTTTCCAAATTTACTGTAAGAATAGAAAAATATTTATTACGAAAATTATGATCAAATTAATAGAGCTTATCCTTCGCAAGATGATGTTTAAGAATCTACAGTTAAACACACATGTTTGTATTTGAATGAAGAGGTATATGTGATTTATTCCAAATACATACACAAATTTAGTTGAAAAATCATAACCAAGTGTTGAATTTGAAATATCTAATCCCAACTATTTCCAAATATACGATAACATTTCCATACTGCTAGTGCAGTCAGTTTTAAAAATCATACATTTAGGAAAACCTTTTGATCAATTGTCCAATAGAATAGAGCCAAAGCAATTAATCTGTTCATTCCATAAGTAGTTCATCTTTTTAACGATAAAAAATTTCTTGAAGAAAGCCGCTACAGGTAGTAAAGCGGCTGAATTTCATAATCGATAGGCAAATTTATAAGTAAATTTTGATCGATTCGACATGAGGAACGAAAAGTAATACTAATGAAAGACTAATTTCTTATAATGTGAAAGTTCCAATTATTCGCGCGAATAAGTTTTGGGACGTCATATATCTGTATCAATTTTACGAGATAAAGCTAATCTTATCTTCATCCTAGAAAGACTCCAGATCGACTTCTTTAAATGGCATTGCTAACTGTTGGGAGTTGTTTTTCTGACAGTTGAGGACGAGGAGGAGTTGATAAATCAGAAAATTGCCTCTGGATCAAATTGATATTGAAAGATCAAAGGAATAAAGGACGTGAGAAAATTATGAGTGGACCGGGACACGCACCCGGATCCTCCAATTGCCGGTCGGTTGCTCTAAGCCAATTGATCTATCAGTGCATTCAGACGTGTCGATAAGGGACACTTCGCAGGCAAGGGCATTGTTGGGCCAGTAGTACCTTTCTTGTACGATTGATTGTGTTGGAATTTTCACGCAAAATAGATCTTGAGCTGAACGATAGTTTTAGGCGACGTCGATAATTATTTGTGATCCACTCTTTAAAACAATTGCAAACTTAAAAATGCATCTTTAAATTTATTTTAGTTCTTCAAGAGCAAATTAGCGCAAAATGTGCATTTAAATAGAAATAAATCGATTTTTCAATAAGGAAGAATAACTAGTTTCAAGATCTGATGCGCTACAGCTAATTTTATAACTATCTTCCCAGTTTTGCCGAAAAGAATATCTTGGTCGTCATATGTCTGCGATGATACGTCAAATACTCAACCATGTATTAGTCACTTTTGCTACATGGAATATGTTCATCTAAGCAAATTGATATATTACTACATTTGATAGAGAAGAGTTGGAAAATTAATTTTATTTCGAAATTATATTTCTGAACCAACATTTTAACCTATACTGTGAAGGAACTTCATTGATAAAAAATTTTATGTCTTATCGTATTATATTTTTATGCTTACGGAAAAAAATTGCGATGTACTTTTTTTCGCGGAACTTGAACAAGGCAATGGAAATTCATCTCATACGTGATTCATTTGAATAACTATCATTATAATTTTAGAAATATAAAGCTGGAAAATATGCACTACTTAAGCGCAATTTCGAATCTAATCGTGCTAAATTCTGTTCATTCCCCCTCAATTATTTCTATGCGGGGAATTTTCATGTATCCCTGCACGAGTTGTAATACATGAATTTGCGTCTTTGTGAGGGAGAATGCAATAGAAATAGTTAATCATTTGTTTTAAAATTACAACTATAAAGTCAGTATTCCAACATTAGTCAGCGATTATAAAAATAACCGTTCTTCATTTCAGTGAACCTAAATTGTAGTAGGCTTTACTAATCTGTAAATAGAGTTTTCGGGTTTCCAACCAGGTGAGTTGAGGAAACTCATTTGTCGTTTTAGGAGAAATGTTTTGATTACTAATTCAGTCATTTCAACGACGAATCAAACATGTTTGCAATCTTTCCGAACTCTCTTATCTCGCATTTTAATCTAATCTCTTAATAAGGTATGAACATCAAATTATAAGATGAAGTAAAAATAGGTGACTATTCTCATATCCTATGAACATCTCGTTCAGTTCTCCTTGGTCTTTAAACACTCGATATTCGTTTCCCTTCAACCCTTAAGGTAGTAAATCTTTAAAAATATTTCTTTCCTACATACTAGTCATCAACCAGGTACATATTCATAAATTGTACAAGGATGATCATACATTTTATTTAAGATAATTTATTTATCAGTTTCAGAAGTTAAAAAAATATGCAAAAATAATTATTTAAGGATTTTATTAAGAACAGTTAATAAATTATTTAACTAATAACTTAAATATTATACCTGTATGTTTCACGAAAGAAACAAAACGAACTCGGTTTAAAATTTTAGATCGATTAATATATTAGTTTATTTCTGGAAAGATATATATTACGTTTTAGACATCCCCAATCTTAATGTTTCAAAAAATTTCATCTTAACATTTTGGATCTATAAGAGAAATAATAATAAATGATTTTTAAAAACCACAAAGAAAAAGGGATACGGTTAATTCAAAACAGCTAGGTTCTCTGTTTCTCGAATATTTCACTCTTCCAATCCATTCAATATGAGAAACTATAATTATTAGCATGTAGAAATTTTTGATCGAAAAAGATAAAGTGTACAACTATACTAAATCGTTCTTAGTAAGCCCTATTTGAAAATAGAAATAAACTCTGAGATGAATAAAATAAAAAGATGTCAATAGCACTGTATTTTGATATGATTTCAAACTTTATAATTCCTCCATTCCAGGTTTCGATGACTTGTGGACAAGGATAATAGAGGTCGCGGTAACCTAAACAAATCGAGCTGAAGATAGTGCACTCTCAAATAATCGCTCTATTAGTTACGCGAACAGAAAGTTTTAGTACTAATAATTACACTTTGATGCTTGCAGCGTATTAATTCGACTTTCATCTGGGATCAGATAACAACGACGTGTTTCGCTCCACTAAGAATAGTGTATCGCGAACGTTGTTAATACAGATGATTGGAAAGCATTCATGAGGTAAATTGTGTTCTCATGTCTTCGATTATTTCCTCCTGATCTGTTCCGTTCGCCGGCTTCAGTTTACGCTCTTAATGGATTAGTCACCGTGTTGTATGACGTACTGAAATTTAATGCAGTTGCGCAATAGAATTGTGCCTGGAAACATTTTTCTGCATTTATCCCTTACTACCGAACAATAAATATTTCGTACGGGAGGCAGAAGTTCTAGGGAAATCAATAATTTAGTGCATCGTAATCAAAGGCGTACTGACTCCTAGCAGGAATTTCCGGAAGTGGAGAACTCCGGCGAGTAAAAACAGTTTACCAGCTATGTTCACGAATAATAAACTTTTTACCATTAAATAATATTAAAAATATTGGAAGAAATTACGGAATTCTACTTTACTAAATCTGTCAGTTTTTTATCGTAAATGTAGCGGAGAAAAAAGGAACATTAGTACTTCCCACGGGCGTGAGCAATCCAAGTTCTTCTCTTATCACAATCAGCAGCTGGTACAGAGCAAACCTACATAGGAATAGCAAGTTAAAACGTTTAAGACCATTGAGAGAAGGCTCGTGTATGCTGAACCGACTCAGAACTATTGTGTTTTTAAATGCTGTTCATTATGTCTCATATCCATTGATCAAAAACAATATATAAATTAAAACAATAATTATATTATAAAAACTGGAGGATCGATTATTAGTTACAGTAATGGCTATGTATTAGCATATGAAGGTACTCAAATAAAATGTTGCGACAGAATTGGGATGTGACCTCCTTTCTGAAATTCCTCAAAGTACCAAAGCTTGGAAAGGCCAACCAAAGAATGTGGCAATATTTTCTTCATATAATTATAATCCATTTCTTAACTCATTGAAAGCATGATTTTTCTACAAGATATTGGATTCTATGCAATAAAACAATAGCATTAATTGGAATTAGGGTTTGTGGAGAATCTTCGATCAACAGTGTTAACAGGAGGAAGTGCTGAAATCGATGACCTTGGTTTAATATCCTAGAACTGGTTTAAAAATTGCTTGAAGACGTTTCGGTTAACCTAGGAATCTCAAACTACGGGTAAATAGTTAATCAGATTTCTATTTTAGAAATCGAATGCATAAAGGATACATATTGATACAAAAGTTAATAATGAGTACATGGAGCAGAAAAAATAAAAGGAATATTCTAAAGGAAATTTCCAATATTTTAAGGAAATTATCACAATTATGTATTGTTTTCTTTTAAATGTAGATATTCTACCAATGATAATTATAGTAAGTGTAAGATGAAAACTTTTATTTATGCTTTGACTGTTAAACAATATAAATCGTGAAATCCATCTATCAAAATCTGTAATTATAACTGTAATTATACTTTTAGATAAAACCGTTAGAAAAAATTAAGCAACGTCACATATTAACGGAATTAAACTGAAACTGATCGCTGTTAATATTTTCAGGGTGAGCGAATTCGTTGAAAGGTTACAGGACATTTAAAAATATTTCTGAAGTAAATACTCGGTGATTATTTCCTAAACATTTCGTATCGACCAGCTGGTATCTTCTGCTTTAATTTTGTTTAAATATGTAATTTATCTTCAAAACCAAGAAGAATAAGCAAGTTGATCGGATCGAAGATAAATATTTTACTTTAATCACTCTTATTTTTTCTTTAATTTGGCCGACTGATTCAAATCCTTAAAGATAATTTTCTGACTGTTTACGAGAAGATATATCTTTATTATGAGTTAATCTTTTCTGTTTTCATTTGTATTGCTCTGAAAGGAGGTACTGCAACGCTCTAATCCAACGTTTACTTAAGTAACATAAAATTTCACGTTAATAAACCATTATTGTTCGAAACCTCTAGGTGCAGGATATTTCTGCTCAAAACTAATCTTGTTTTCCGCTCGTGTTACGGAGTATTTCTTTTGAAAGTATAACCCATTGAATTTCTAGATCCTTGGATTCATGCCATGACCTCTTCCTGCAGCTCAACGTGGTTAAGATTTATGCAAAAATATAATCCGTTTATCTTCTTTCTCATTGCATTGAGTCCTCTTTCAAAGGATACATCTTGTCATATAATGTCATGCTTATAAAGAAACTAATAATCATACAACCTTTGGTAACCTATAATACGCCTGTCCTAAACAAAAAATATATTAAATGCAATCGAGTAAACGCTTAACTGTGCATTTGTTTGTGAAAATATATGTGTATTAAAGCGCAAGAGAACTATTATTTGCGTAAATTCACGCATATATTCGTCTGTACGTATGCAAATATCCACGGAAAATCGTAACTTCATCCATTGAATGAATAAGTTTCATTGTGAGATGAATCAGGAAAAATTAATTTAAAACGGTTTGGCGTTTTCATTGTTTTAATTTGGTTAAATTTAAAATTTTTATCAAATGGGAACATTTCATTTCAAGTTATCTTATTTAAGTGATAAATATAATTTAAATAGTATTTTTATGAAATATATATTTCATTCAAAATAAATTTGTATTAACACGCTTTAAATATATAATCTTTACGTAATATTTGGCGGGGGAAAACATGATGCAAGTATATTTTTATGTTATCTTAATATGGACCATATGTTGGCACTTAAAACGAACATGATAATCTCTCCTTACATGACAATCCCTCCCTTTAATTACATTTACTACAATAAATTGATCGTACCAATTTATTATACACCAATTTAAACAAATGAAAAATCATTCCATTAAAACTGTTTCAGATACTTTGAAATAACCTATCCCACTACAAATCAACCAGTTCAAAATAAAGTTCAAGAATCCACCCTCCCACCGTTCCGCAGTTCTCGACAGCTGATGTTTCGACGTCTTACAGGAAGACCCTACTTGATGAATTAACAAAGATTCAAATCTAATTAACTTCGTAGTTATCTCAAATGCCTCTCTCGATCCTTTAATTTGCACATGTCCTCTCTCTGCGGGGGAGACATTGACTCCAAATTCCTTTTAGCCCTTAAGCTGTGCGTACGTGAGAGTTCTCGCGTAAACAATGGATGCTATAAGTCAATTAGTGATCATAATAGATGGCCGTCCTAACGAATCGCTGATATCGAATACGGCGTATACCCCAATTAAGCGTAGAAGCTGAAAATCCTTACGTTTTTCGTGCAAAAATTATGACAGATCAATCGGTCACAAACAAATGGGTAACGAATAAAAGAATGCTAAGAAAAATAATTCAACAATGTTCGAATCGAGAACGATGTAGAAAGAAGTTTTCTTGTATTTGCTTTATTCTCTTTGTTTACACGCTCAGATGTTTTCATTAATCAAGAATCACGTGTGTGGTCTGATAAATTGCGTTGAAAGTGAAATAAATAAATCGGCTATTTCAAACGAGTTCCGTGCATAACGTCCATCCCCTATTCCTCAACCGAGCTGGCGTTGATCATTCCATCAAATGTTCTACGAGAATCTTCAGAAGAAAGTTATTTAATAATAGCCCAATGAAAAGGGTGGGGTGGGATGATATGTGTCACACCTGCTAAGCTTCTCAATTTAGCTTATGGGCAAGCACCATCGCATTCCTTTGAAAAGAATTTACCTCCGGGTTAAATTGAGTACATATTTGTGTAATCACTTAAGTCATATCAGACACAGACCTTTTCTCTTTTATCGATGTTTGATTTTGAAATAAAAAAAAAAGAGAAGTAAATATTAGAATGTTATTAGTTTTATTATAGATTGCGAAATTTTATTGATATAAAATATTTCTTACTTTCATGGATAAATTTATTCTACATATTCATGGATAATTTTACGTAGATGCGACTGCAAAATTTGAAGCTTACTGACATCAACGTCACAGTGCATTTTGATATTTCCTTGGTAATATCGTATTTGCTTGTAGGTCTAAATAATACGAAATAACAAAACCAATCATTTTTCTATATTCGAGATATTTGTAAATACATATTTTAGCAAAGACTTTTCCAACTGAATGAATCCAAATAGGAACTGTGTACTTTAGTATATGAAATTCCTAAGTAGTTAAAGATATTCTAACATGCAATTGTCTCGAGTTCCATTATCCTTTAGAAAAAAGGTTTCTAAAAATTAAGAAAACTAAAATAAGAATCGAGTGTGGAAGTAGCAAATAAATTAAAATTTTCATTTCATGATGCAGAAAGACTGGAGGACGCGCGTTAAGTTAACAAAGTGTTAGATTGTATTAACTAGCTAAGGTAGATATTCGTTTTTAAAATTAAAACGAAGTCGTACAAATGTGACCGGCGAGTTGAAATTTTAATCATTAAGAATTATTGACCTTCCTTACAAGAATACAAGGTCCATTTCATGCGATTTAATCAACGAATTTATTTATCTTTCTTTAGAATTGTAAGGAAAACACTTGATATAAATAGCGATATCAAAAGCAAAGATTAATACTAAGTATTTATTATTTATATGAAACTAAAAATAATTTTACATGCTTAAAACTACATTCATTTTCACAATTCGTAATTTTGATAACTGAAAATTCATAGAATACTTTTTATCTTTGATTATGTTTTCACAACGAATTATTTATGATTGCGATTACGAAGTTAATAGAGTTCAGTTAAACTTATAATCATTCAATAGTTTTCTAGTTTTTGTGCATTTTCGATTGGAGAGCTATGTTTTTCACGTGTTGTAAATACAATTCAAGTTCATAGAAATATAAGGGAAAAATTCATATATAACTGCTATTATATATGATCATTGATATCAGGGAAGTATGAGCGATAAAAAAATATAATTGGAAACCTATAAATGAATTTCATCGTTCAATAATTGTTCCAAAGCAGAAATTATTCACTGCTTTTTATTTAGTTCCTTCATTATCCATATGAGAATAAATACCGTGAGATACAAGATAACAGTATCTGTTAGACATGTTTAGTTTCCATATTAGGCTATGAGTTGTTTGTTGCTTCTAACGGCTCTTAAAAAATATCGCTAGGGCACGCGAACGGGAAAGAACGGCCTTCCAACAATCCTTCAAGGGTCTCTCTATTCAACTTCCTACTCCACGAAAATGAACGAGTCCATCTATTCTGAGATCATTCCAACCTAAAATTCTTCTTCGCCAACATCCCTTAGATAATAACGAATTCAAATTCCTATTAATGCCTTCCGATTAATTTGTAAGTAAAATAGTCGTGAGTATGAATGATCAAACACTGCTTTATTATAATAGGTACATGAATCACAAGAACTCACAGGTGCATATTCTTCTAATGTCCTCTGGATACAGATGTTTTGAATACGATCCAAAACTTCGCTATCGATCTATTTACTTCGAGAGAGCACGAATGTGGGCAAGGTAGATGTATAAACAATACCAGCGATTGGATGGGGGGTGGGCAATCAAACGCTGATGAGACATTCCTGAAAAGGAAGATTTCTTAGCATTTCCGTCGGTAAATCGAAGCCAAAGGATACTTGCCACATGGACGCGAATAGAAACACACGCACACTTGCGCAGGACGCCAGGCGTCGCAGGGGAAGGGAGACGGGGGAAGAGAGAGGGGTGAAACCCAAGAAAGCATGGGGAAAGGGGAGGGGTAAAGTACGTAGAGGCAATGAGGGTGTATTGTGACGGAGCTCTTCATAGCAATGGAGAAGGATTGCTGTGATCAAAGGTACGTCGCACATCTGTTTTTACATCCCTTAGTTTCGACTCAGTATCTACGGTAGAGATCAAAACAGACCCTGATCCAAGGTTGCCTCTTGGAGATTATCTTTTCGTGGGTTCGAGAGTCGATTGTTTTCCACCAATTCTGATTCGCACGTGAGTGTGTCACGTGCGTACCGAAGACGCACGTGTCCTCTCGATTAATTGTTGACTCGAGTGATGAATGAATGCTCACCCCATGGCCGAGTTCTGTCCCATGGGATTGTGTCGAAACGTTGATATTTGCATTCATCACCGCCTTATTTTCACAATTCGCTCGAAATGGAATTACGTCGCGTGTTGTTTAGGGCAGCGAAAAACATTCTCTCATCGATCTGTTTCTTGCTAGGTCGAGGATGGTTGGAAATAGTGGGGTTTCTGGCGTTGTACCGATTCCGATCTTAGCTTTTCCCCTTTTTACATCTAATATTAAGATATAGATAGATATAATATACCTCTTTGTGTTTGTAGATTAACCTTTCATGTTGGCGCTTGTTTTTTTTAAATAAGGGTTCGGTAGATATATTCCTAGTTACCTAGAAATATTGATTATACTTGGGTCACAAAATAAAGGAATTATTGAACATTCCTACTAAAATAAATGAATGATTGAACAGTGTTAATTTCGACCAGCCAAATCTCAGAGTGATCTTCTTATAAGAAAGTGGCATAACTGAACACACGTTTGGATTCGTATTTTCATTCAAACTAACAATGAAATAATAACAATTTTTATAACAGAATAGAAAAGGACTTGTTATTTATTTCCTTCTCAAAAAATATCGATCGATGAGCAAAAACACGTCCCGTTCAAGCAAAGAAAATATACATACAGCTATTGTATTTCTATGATAGTAAATAACTTTTTCGTGAGCTAAATTAATTACATATTACGTACTAAATATATCCGAGAACGTCTAAAAAAGAAACAGTATTTACCAAAATTAATTATGGATAAAATAAAGTTTAAAATCAGGTTATATATTTATGTCTTAAATTTTTAAAATCGATCATTTAAATTTATTGAATATTCATTGCGAAATTATAATGTTTAATTAGCAGCTAGGTGAAAATCAGGAAGCTATGAAAACATGATATAGAGATTGTATTTTACTTTCTTTCGCCGCACTTTCGCTTCTGGCTTGATTCCAAACTATCCGAACGTATTTCTATGAAAGAAGAATCAGGTAGTGGAGCTTGGGAATTAAGAACAAGTTAGGCTCCTTCATTCCTTTTTTTAGCTTCTCCGGAAATCGATACACATCTCATCGGAGTCTCTAAGGAAACTGTATTACGTAACTAAGGGAGTCTTTCCTTCGAATGAAGGAGACGCTTGATGTATGCACCCTTAGAAGTTATCATAACGATCTAATGTCCATACGTAAAAAAAGCTCGGGTGAAGTAATCTACGTAACGAAATTAATTTGGAATTCATCTTAAGTCTCTGTGAAATTTTCTTGATTTGATTCTTTGAAATTTTCTTAATTGACAGTAAACTTGGTCATTCTCGTTTTACGAAAGGTATATTTGGGAGTCGATCATTCAAAACATAGTATGATAGATAAAATAAAATCCTCCATTATTATAGAATTAAAAGTGTTAAACATTACTAAGTTGAATGAAAAACAAGAGAAAATTCTTTACGTTCCACTTTTTATGATACTTAATCATATATACACCTTCAGCACTATATAGAATACCAACTCGAAGGAGGCTATAGTTGACGGTTTATGTGGAGCTGCAAGTTCGTTATGCAACAATCGAGAAAACTCGAGGTGATAAACAATGTTCTAAAAGTTCAGGTTCCATCGTTAAACTCGATCACGTATATAAATAACAACAGGAGTTAGCAAAACACGTCATGACCGTTGCTAAAAACTATGATAAAATTCTTAAAAAGTTAAAAATCTCACCTTCTAACTCTTCATCCAACTGTCAAAAGGCTGTGTTGAATATATTTCATGGCTTTCCCGTTGAAGCGTTTTCCACCAGACACTCCTCCATGACTCGATGCATTATGATATAATCTTGCTTAGGAGCAATCTTTTATGTGCCCGGAAAAAGGAGATGAAACACACACAATGAGTATCAAAGGTGAATATTTCAAGCCGTAGTTGGTCGATTGCGCTGAATTATATACAACCCGATTCTGATCAAGGGCATAAGCGCGTGCATTCTTACCTTTAGAAAGGATAGGTCTGATATCGCATAATTCTAGCACATTTCTTAAATTAGTAATGATGATTTATTAAAAAATATAAATACAAGTTTGACGATATCGAACGTTGAGATGTTTAGAATGACCTTTTCACAAAAATATCGAGGTGTTTCCGACATTAAATATAAAAAATCCGTGAATTTAAATGAAGCAGTAAGTGAGGTCTTATAGAACTGAGAAAGTTATATGAATGTTAATATTTTATTTCTTTCTCTTTAAACTCAACCTTATCTATTCATGGCTTTAATTTACAAACTTCGCAAAGAGTAATACTCACGAAAGATTATTAATTTATTACAAAAATATTATTCATCTAAGTAGTTTGCTCACTTTAACTACTTTTTGCGTTGCTAAGGCATCAGAGTACCTGCGAAAAATCGTTTACTCTATCACTAATCTATTTATCAAAAGACTTTCTCATTTTCCCATCTATACCTTTCATTTATATAAGTAGTTTCATTTCATTTGGAATGAGATGAGTGATCGATTCCTTCCCTTTGATTCTCTAAATTTACATTTACACTTTGATTCTTTGGCTTTTGACACCAATTAACACTATTTCCACATTTTCAGACAATTTTTATCAATAAAGTCTAGAATTCAATTAACTTTTTATGCTTGCAGATAAACTAGATAGGAAGCTTTATAGATACCTTTAATGCGAAGCAAGCTGTGCTGTAATCAGAATAGAAAACTAAATTTGAAAAAATTAACTGATATCACAGATGATTTTTGTAGTCCTTAGAGGGAATGCGCAGTGTACAATTTCCAAGGAGGAAATTAAAATAAAAGATAATGACTATTTTTTTAGAGCAGTATTCGCCAACGTGCTGTCTCCTCAAATTTTGATGCCGAGTTAAGGGCCTCTGAAACATGCGCCCGATTAACTGGGAGCTCTTATTTCGAACACAATGCTATCATTACTAGGATTTTCCTCCACTCCGCAGTACTCCTATTCTCCTCAAAGTGTGCTCAAAATATGAGAAGAACACTTCGCGAGGGAAAAAGGTTCGCCATGAGAGAGCTACCTACAAACTCAAACCCATTACTAAAAAAGATTGCTTCAAATTTACTCCATTCCAAGCATAAATTCTGAAAAGGTTAAAAATACTTTGAACTTAAATTTCTTTACAATAATTTCTGCATATTATGGTTCGGAAAAAAAGAGATTTACAATGCTAGAATAAGTTATATTCTCCTGGGGGAAGTTGTTGTTGACTCAAGGTTCAGTATGTTTATCATCCTAGCTGTATGCTGAATGGTCAATAAATCGAGCGACCTGGCTTCGGACGCAATTTTTCTGACCCTCTGAATTCCAGCATACAAATGCGGCTGAAACAATGGGTAAATAACGTCACCTTTATTCATAAATAATCAAGAGTTGGCCATGTATTTCCTCACAAATTCACATAATGTAAGATTAATAAGGTTCCACTGCAATGGTGCAAGGCACGCAAGTAATTTATTGAATGAAAGCTGTATTCAGTTCCTAAAACAGTAATATTTTCCTCTGGTTCGATACAAGTAATACATTTTCAATTGACTCGAAAAAGGTTACCGTCGTAGACGCGGTATAAAACAAGGAAAACGAAGGATGAAGAAGTCCAAAGTTATTACGAAATGTTAAGTCATCAAGCAGAATGAATTCGTGAGTAACACCACATCATTGGCATTTCCTCCTGCTTTGTAACTCGAGTAGCCGCAGATGAAAAGCGTATTAGGTACTGTAAGACTTGAAATGAGTTGTTATTTGATGAAGATAATCCTTTAATACCCTAGAACACAGCACGAAACTGCAAAAAGCCATGAAGATCGCAATTGATTTAACCGCAGAACTACATCGGTGAGTAAGGCGGTAATTCTTTTGATCATGCTTCTTGCTTTTCTTGTTTTTACATATAATGACACTAATGATTTGTAAAAAAATATAAAAGTTGCATTTTCCTCAGAAAATACAATAAACTGATTATGTTTCAGTTTTTGTTATGTATTTAAATAAACTCCTGTCAGGATATCTCACAGAAATAGCACAAATTCTTGCTCGAACTATAGTATGAAATATATTACCGATAATATTCCTAGACAACTGATAATTAAATTAAATAATTATTAATATTCACAAAAGGGTTCATTTTGGATAAATTAGTTCGAATGTTACTTCGTGATGATTCAATAATTGTTATAAATAACTTACAATTGTGCTTAAATCATTAAAGATAACTAAATTAAACGTAAAAAAGTTTATATTAATTTGTTATTGAATATTAATCAAATTTATGAAATTGAAAATTATTCCAAAGAGTACAGGATAGCTCAGATGTTATAAGATCAAATTCAAGTAATAGAATAATTTTTATACATTTCGCAAAGTACGTGGAAACAAGCAACAATTTTTATAAGATCACAACAGTTGCTTTAATGTCGTAATGGATGTAAAAGAAACTCGTTATTCTTGATTAACACGTACAATAATAATGATGAATCCAATTCACTATCTTTGCCGAATGGAGACATGATATAATTTGACCGCACCACAAAAATATACTTTCGTATTCAACTCGTTGTCTTCTTAAATAATCCATTCGATAAGTTTTTGTGCTCATGGGTAATTTATGATGCAACCATGGACCAGCTTCTGAGTTTTTTTATGAATTTATTTAGATACCCTTGAGAAATAAGGAAATGCACCGCTATATGATCAGAATAGAAAAGCAGGCTACGTTCAGCTTAAGTTATTTTACGGCTTCTCGATGTAAGATTAGAAGCCAATGTGAAAAAATTGATTTTTTTTATTCCCAGGGAAACTTATGATGAAATAAACTACAATAAATGAATGAGAATCATTCATTATGGTATAAGAAACTTAAGAAATATAGCATGGATTAAATAAATAAATCCATCTGAAACCAGGCAAAATTTCCCTGGAAATAACAGTTCAAATTTAGCAAGACTAGGATGGAAAACTCAAACACTTTTCTTTCCAGTAAAATGATTTAGTACAGTAAGCCATCACGACTGAAAAATTCATGTTAGTTTTTTTTGCTGTTTGGTAAAGATGTACTCCTTTGTATGTTAAATTACCAATGCTTATTACCTTGAGATTTAAAGAAAACGGAAAATGTTGCAATATAACTTATAATACCGTAATTTTTGTGAAACAAGCTAGCTCAAAAAGATGCATTTTCGAAACATCCTTACTTGAGGCTAGAAGGACGGTATTTTGGAGTGAAATAGAAAGAAAAACTCTACTTTTAGCATATTGCAGTTGAAACGACGTTTAGCATATTTCAATTTTACTTTCTGTGGAAGTATTATCGTTCAAAAGCAATTTAAAATCACGAAAATTTAATAAAATTAGTGAAAAACATCAATGGATTATTAAAAATATGTTAAAGAAGAACTTTTAGGACGATATGAAAATATTCATACATTAAAGAAACACAATGTATATAAGGAATGCCAATACCTTCGTTAGGATAAAACCATTACACATTACATCATGAATTCGTCAGAATTCATAACTTTGAATTTTTCAGTTACTTTTTTAACTGAGAAAAATAAACACACGCCCATGTTATGCATAAATCTATGACGAAGATGGTCTGGAGATATTCTTCTGATGCTAATTTTGTTGGTGAACGAATCAGATAACCCTCCGTATGTTCAAATTCCTTTCAAAATTTCCTACAGTTCGCTTTGAAGCGTGTTTTACTGCCGAGAAAATTTTTCGTCTCAAGGTCGAATAACTTGGTTCTCGCTAAGCCTCAAGATCACTCTTCAGTATCCTTTAGTTTTGATGCTCGACATAAATAGGTACACCAATAAAGAGAATAAGGTGGAAAACACTGCAGTGAATAAAGCTTACAGAACCCCATTTGACGATATGACGTATCGAAAGTTTTCCAATCGATCTGTTTACCTCTATTTAATCTATGTAATAGCATCGAAAATCGTTCGCTCCCGTGCGATTGATCGAACATCACGGGCGGAATTCGTTGAGGACGTCGTGACGTTCGTCAAGAAGCGCCCTTCTTCTTTTTTTACGACGACGTCGCCGAGCATTCATTTACGTCATAGGAGACTCGCGAGGAGTGGAAACAGGAGAGAATATCGATTCATGGAACAATAATCTGCAGATCGACTGTAATTCATTGACGCGTGTCGTTCACGGTCGACTGAGTAAGAGATGCTCCTGCAAAGAACGTCTTGAGAACATTCGAACTGTTCCCAAATGATTTCATACTTCAAATACACATGCGGCCCATACGGTGTTTTCAAAATGTCCGGTCCGCTCATAAATACAACAAAGGACGAGTTAAGTTCGAGACATATTCGTTTTAAAATCAATCGTTCGCATATCATTTCTGCACTTAAACGTTTCGTAACAGACCGAAATTCAATGTAATAAAAATGTCAAACTCATCTGGAGAACGTAAACGTTATTGTGATCAAATAATGAACAATTTGTCTTCATCGAGGAAGAAAGTATAAATTCCGCGCCCATCATGAAAAGTATCAAATGGCAATTAAAACTTATTGAAATAAGGTCGCAGAACTGGTTGTGCTATTATCAATTACCTTATAAATAAGTGTCTAACAAATCGAAAACCTCGGATATTTCAATAGCATTAAGGACGTAATATGTGATAGATTACCTCCATTACATACAAAACACATCGTTAAAACACGCAACATTTATGTAAGTCTAAATTAGTTGCTAAAGCTTTCAACACCACAGTACTCATTCTGTCGATACCAAGTTTGAAGGTGAGAGCTTCATGAACGCTGGTATTAATCGGTCAATTCCTCTGAGGTCGTGAACCCGACTCTTGCTTCAAGTCTTGAGCAGCCCACTGCGTTCACGTTTCTCACGATCGGTAGAACCACGCGAGTTCTGTCACGTGCATCGTTGGATTAACCTCTCCCTGTCGAATGGAATCATCCCTCCCCTTGCATCGAGGCGTATAAAGAGCGCCTTACCAATTTAATCCCGCCACATCCCTTCTGTCACTCTCCTTCGAGGTCTCTCATAAACGCAGAGCGAGTACGAGAGCACCCGAGATGAGCACCAATTTGGTTGTGGTCGAGAGCGAATTCGACGGCAGAGAGGGCAACCGCTGGCGGGAGTTCCAAAAAGATGGCCCCAAAAAGAGTCGCAAAGGATCTCGTTTATTTCGCAGCAACAAGGAAGAGGAGGACTACCCCACGCGTCATGCGGGCTGGCGAAAAGGAGGTTACAGACCCCCGAAGCAGGGTGGCGGTGAGGAACTCTACCCCAACACCGACGTTAGCGTGTGGTTGAGATCCTGCTCCGAGGAAGTTACCGATCCGATCAAAGGGAAAACCACAGGTGAGCGGTCCTACTACTCAGATGTAATTTCATTGCTTCCTTGTTTGTTTTTATTAGTAGATTCTTCGCGACCGGTCGAACTCATAGTATTGACAGTATCTTTGCATCTCTTGACACACATTCACTGTGAGAGCAATTCAAACTCCGTAGTCTTTCTTCGGTGGCTCGATCTCTTGCCACTTGAAATTAAATGGCTGCAACACCGTTAATTTATGCCAATTCGTATAAATATCATACATGTAGTAGTTAAATGTGATTAACTTGATCGATATGAGGCTCTAATTCACATAACAGAGTGTTTTCTTTTCATAATGTTTTAGTATTCGAAATTATAAATTATCTGAACATAATAGAGCAATGATCCAAAAGAAAGTTTGCGGACATAAAATTTATGACTTACTATAGTACGCAAGGGTTTAATACACAAGGGAAAATAGCAAAATTGCTGGGACTCGAACCCAAGACCTCCATTAATGGAGTTGTTAAGCTAATCGCACCATCATGCCTCGGCAATTCCATTCTCTTAAGATATCGAATACCATACCTTCTCGGCAGCTGGGGGATCTACGCTCAAAGGTCAGCCATATCGCTATTTTCATTTCTGCTCAGTTTTGTATTCAAGTCGCACGAATCCATCACGCTGAGTTATTTCAACCTTTCCTTAATTCCGTATCATTTGTCTCTCGAGGTCTAAAGGGTAGAATATGCCAAGTTACCAATCATTCAACCACACATTACCCCATTAATCTTGTTGAGAGAGTCACACTGTTTAAGTCTGCGTTGAAATCTTACACGTGCTTTTCTGTTTCCTTATCTCGATATAAAAACTTAATATTTAATTAAAATTACATATTACCTCATCCTATCCGTTTCAGACTGTTACAAATATTTACTGAAAAGTTTCTGAAAGTAACCTTTATTTCAAGATAGAACCGACTCCAAGCGTATGCATTAGATTTACCTTAAAATATTTGATAGCTAAACTCAAGCTTAAATAAACCTGCATCTTCATTTCGCTGGAATAAGGCAAATTTTAAAAAGCAATGGATATTTAGAGGGATGATAGTTTCGTCAGTGAAGATGCTGTCTTATAAAACCCTAGGATAAGCAAGAGAATATATCGACTTATTTGGAGCTCTGAAACGAGTGAGACTATAAATTCAACTCACCCAGGTTACCAAAAATTTAGAATATAGAATGAAAAATTAACATGGCGTGACAGTTTATATTTCATGATACCTATCCATTGTAATGAATTATATCAAAATAATTTTCATGCATTTATGCTTGAGTTATGATACTTACGTTACGTATGTTTGGATTTATTTTTTTCTTTGCATAACCATTGCATTGGAAGGAAAACAAAGAGACCTCAAGAATTCCCCAAAATCCACAAAATCAATTGAAAGGAGAAAGAAGCCCATGAAAAAAATGGGGATTCTTTTTGAAACAAGCCCGTTACGATCGTTATCAAACAAGTCATATGTTTTGGGGGGCTTTACCACTTTGTATGCAATATTTATGATTCTTATGTAAAGATGACCTCATCCAGAACTGACTTTCTCTACTTGTAAGTTTTGATATTCCAGCTGTCTTCGCTTTCATGAAGGAATAGTTAAAAGAAGAACTTGGGCCGATCGAAAATCTACAATTATATCGATTTGGATAAACAACGGCTCAATTCGTATAATTAATTGAAATTTTAGTCGTAAATAATTGAAAATAAGTGTTCTGGATTACAATCAAAATGAATTACTTTTTGATAACAAAATTTTCATTCACTGGCAATTAAGAATGCTCCAAAGCTTCCTTTCCTTTGATATAATCAGCAAATAAATTAATCAGTTTTTCCCATTTTTGTCCTTTAGCGTAACTGTGATTGTACGTTTGATTATATTTCTATGTTAAACAGTGTATATTGATAGTTGTTAAATACAGTCATAGAATAGATATTCATTAGATAATAGTTAGTAGTGGTGATGATAATTTGTTCGCAGATATTTCTTCTCACTTTGATAATGCATTTAAAGCACTTAAAATATTTTGATAACAATCACAAAAAGATAGATAATGATCTTATAGAATATGAAAACAAACAATAGTTGATATTAAAATGATAATAATATGGAATGAAAATAGAAATGTTGATTGAGTTGAACTTTGTAGAACAAATGTATCATGTGACTTGTTGTTGGGATGTGAAATGAATGTATGTTTATATCTAATAATTTTGAAATGAAACGCGTTTTTTCTTTTACGCAACGTAAATGAATACTAATACTGTACAAGGTACAATATTCATGATGTTTCTGACGATTGCTAACGCAATTAAATTGACTTTTCATACAGTTATTGAAAGTATCTTCTTTCGAATCGGCAATCATAGTCCCGTTCCCCGAAATTCAGGATGTCAAAAAGAGAAAGCGGAAATGTATGTTTTTCGTATTCTTATCACAGTCATCGGTTGTTTTGTCATGTTAATGATGTAAGAACAATGTCCTTGGCTCCATAAAAGCTTAGTGTGCCACAACTCTAACGCTGTTATCTCGAAAAACTCTCGATAAACGAACTTCCACTTCTTATCAAATTTGCGATATATCAGCTCGTTCTTAGGTAAATAAATTGGTATTTTGGAGTTAGTCCTCTAGATCCGCACCCAGTGCGTATTCTTGAAGTATGATAAGGCGAAAGCAATTCTATCCATCAAAAGCAACGAAGAAGATAAATACCTATTAATAGCATACTGTATCTTGATTATAAATTATTTTGATACATTATTAATTAACTATGACATAAAAGTATTATTAACATTTACGATAAAATGCTTGAAATTTTAAAAATAAAATATTTAAATATTCTCATGAAGAGAGAGATATTTCATTTCGATTGACAAATATATTTCTAGGTTATTCTCATTACGACGTTGATGGAGTTCAACCAGAGATATATTCCGAATTCTTAATAAATTTTTATATAAATAAATCATTTGTTATAGATAAATGTATCATTTTAATAAAATATAAACCACTTTTTAAATGAGGTCTCTTCAATCGAGTATTCAAGTAGTATTCACATTGTATTAATCTATTTTATTTCCTTTAGTTTTGAGTTATTGAATCTTTATGATTAAATGTTTTAAACTTTAACCTTCATAACCATATAATATTTACTCTCTATCATACAGTTATTGAATAACAAGGATCTTTTGACACAGGTACAATACCTCACTGGATAAAAGGTACGCTTCTACGAAATGGACCAGGACTTCACCATTTCGGAGACACCTCATTCAAACACCTGTTCGACTGTTCGGCTTTGCTCCATAGGTATGTGAATGTATACATCAAGTAACATTTAAAGGTGTTGTAGCAATTTATAAATACCCCCCATTTTCAATTCAGGAAATGAATCTCTCAATCTCAAACTATTAGCTATAAATGTATTATTACCAAATGATTCTTAATTAATGCGATAGAATATCTATGAGAATACATGCTTAGAAATTAAGATGATTAGATGGTATATTAATTTTTCGAGAGGTCCTTAGAGTAAAAATTTACAAGGAAAATTATATAAAAATCATCATCGCAGCTAAGGTTTGAACTAACCTTTAAATTTTCTAATAAGAGGAAAGTAAGGTTACTTTTCTGTGCTTTTACATTCTAAAGAAAAATAAAAATTACTTTTGCCAAGTATCCATTACTTCATCCAAATTTTATTCTACGTTAGAATATATAAGAGAGGTTTATTTAAAAGCTATTTATCATGATAAAAAAAGGTACTAGAGCTCTTTTGAATCTAAATTTATATTGAAAATTAGAATTACATACTATATATAATGGAGAAAATGTAAGCTGCATGGTTTCTTAATGGAAATAGAATAAGTATACAAAAAAATAACTCCTATGATTTTTTTCTTGGTACAATTGACCTTTCAGACAATGAAGGACTTTTGTTTCGATATAGAAATCTCTGGTCACGTTTCACTGAAGAAATAAATAGTCACTTAAAAGCATTTTGTATGCATGGATAGTTCTTTCGACATTCTCTAATAAAATACGAAGAAAAGAAGAAATGCAGAACTCTTACGAAAATGCATTCTCCCAAGCAGAAGTTAATTTTAAATTGGCTGATAACTATAAGGTTTTTTTATTACAAAAATCCCATGATGCTGTGCGGAATTGCGGGGGTAATTCCCGGTAAAGAAGATAACGTATCAGAGTAAATGAATCGGCCAACCTAAAAAAAGTACTATCGATTAGATGGATAGCTAATAAACCCGCCTTAAGTCTTTATCTTGCGATATAACATGCCTCAGTTTGAACGTTTAAAATACGGTACACGACTTCTGTACATTGATACTTTCGAGGGTATAAACTCTACAAACCTGCGGGTGAATTATAATATTCCATCAAACTTGCATAAACAAGTAGAATGACGATATTATTCCCCCCGAGTTCTATAGGTACACTTTCTCCGCATTGGAAGATGGAACATATCACTTGCTAATCGACTCCTCACTCGTGCTTGTTGGCGCAATTCTTAATATTTACTTTAGCCGATTGATCTCGAACCAGAAGATACGATTCAGTTCCCAAGTCCTTGCTGAAGGTTCAATCGTCCGTGAAAAGTGTGACGAAACGATGTCCGAGCAGGACGTAACACTTAGAGGAGGCCCTCCTCGGTAGCGTAGACAAGAACATATGAGTTAAGTAAAAGTAAAAAGGCTGACATTGGCATTACTTTTGAAAACTAAGTGGGTGTGGTAGTGGTATCCACTAATTAAGACACTCCTTAACTGAGATTATTTAATGGGCTTATCTTTAAATATTTCATTTATCCAACTTAAACCTAGGAAAGATTGTCGTATAAAATTTGCTATATATTACCAAACTTCACAGAGTTTATCAAATTTTGGTAATGAAAAATCTCGATTAAGACGGAATAATATTTCATTGTATAAGAATCGTTCTGGAGCGATTTAAATTTATTTTCCATATTATACATGAAGGATAGCTATAATAGCTATCCACGTAAAAAATTGTTGACACATGATGAGACGTTTAAACTAATTTCGAAACCAGCTTTATTTTATAGCTGAGTGATCCATAAAAAATATGAAAGCAAAGGAAGAATGAATAGAAAGAAAAGAATGATAAGCGAAACTCCTAAATTTTTAAGATCGATATAGATACATTCTTGCTCAACAATTTTCTAACGATCATTCAGTATATTTTAGATGATTTTATCAAAATCTTAAATCCTTCAATTACCAGATTTGCCATAAATAATGGAGAAGTCACCTATCAGTGCAGATTTCTACAATCAAAAACCTTTCTGAAGAACATGGCAGCGAAACGAATAGTCGTCACGGAATTCGGCACAAAAGCAGTTCCAGATCCATGTCAGAGTATATTCAGCCGGTAAATATTTTAAATTTTCCATTCCATTTTCCTTCTTTTTAAAGTCGTCGCAAATTATTTTTTCACCACTACAAATATCGCTATTGTGACCTCAGTGTTGCAGCTCTTTTCAACCCAGGAGAGTGCCAGTCTGATAATGCCATGATATCCATCTATCCGTTCGGTGATGAATTTTACGCTTTCACGGAAATGCCTGTGGTGCACAGGATAGACCCAAAAACATTGGAAACAACTGGTAGGGTGAGTATGACCTAATTTCAAATTAAAACATACGCATTTGTACGAAATCGAGCACACAGCTAAATCAGCCGAGTTTTGAGTGGAGAGTTCAGAAACTGCAATGGGAATACTAACAACATTGGTTAATTTTTATCTATGACGTAACAATATTTTAAAATTCTTTCATATGTTTGAACCTCGCTGTCGAATGTAAAAAAAGAGAGTATGGAGAAATAAATCGAAAAGTAAGATCCTAGACATTTACATTATGCCAGAGAAGTGTATGGAAAAGATATATCGGTTCCGAGAGGAAGCTGAAATGGTTGCTCATACCAAGGTCTTCGTAAGCTACATACACGTATGCTGAGAAAAGATAACACTTAAGAGTTGATAAGGGGAGTCATTATAGCTCTTCCTGTTTTGTGTACCACCGGCTGCATAAGATTAAGGGTAAAACCTAGCTAAATAGCTATCTTAATTTTCTGTACACCTCTCGTTTATCCGGGCTTATGATGAAAAAGCTAAAACGCTCTTTCATCATAATAAAATAAGAGGAAGACGAAAATCATCTAAAAATTTGATCTCCTCTATTAATGATTTAAAAAACAGAATAATAAAAAATATTTTATTATTTGCATAAATCATTAGGTTACGCATGATTTTTCAAAGATTCATTACAAAGCTTTTCTACTCAACTGCCAATCTTTAAACCAGCAACTTTCAATGAGAACGGAAACATGAGAATAATTTTAGGAACAAATTAAGAGACTGATTTTGTAGTGTAGAAATTAGAAAATAGATCAATTGAATGGAATGTACATAACTTAGCAGTTAAGAGTATAGAGTGTTCCATATATTTATATTTATGATCAGATTTTAAGTTTGAGTATAATTAAGAGTGATATTTTTTATTTTTATAGGTAAATTTAGGCAGCAAAATGGGAGTTGTATGCCACACATCCCATCCACACGTTATGGATGATGGAACAGTCTACAATATAGGAATGACAGTTGGAGCAACAGGACCAAAGTACACAATCTTCAAGTTCCCACCTCCTGAAAATTGGAGTGAGTATATACTAACCAGATAAATATTCTGTAATATCTATAGGTATCATTTCCTTGAGATGGGAAATATTGATGATATCGGTCCATGTTTTGTAATATTGTTTGATAGAGAGGATGATAGGCCTTACAAAAAACTATCAATCATATTGATGTTCAAATGAATCCAATTATAATTACCTTATGCTAATTGCTAACTTATAGAATAAAATTATTAACTATTGCTTAGTGATCACCTCATTATTATAAAATTGGATGTAATGCTACAAAAAGGAAAATGTCACCTTAATTACTTAAAATTCTGCATTCACTATACTAAACTAGACAAGGCCATAAACATCAAATGACTATTCATAAATTTCTACTTTTTATTAAAATATAAATTTTATCTTCTTGTTTCTTCGGTAATCTTCATCTTTTACTGTAAAGCATTACTGAAAAATAAATTCTTATCTTATCACATACTCTAGTGCATAATATTAAATACATTTTTAATCCTAGCACCAAAATCAATGGACAAGGAGACTGAGGAGAGCTTGAACAAGAATGAAAACAGCAGCTATGACCCTTTTGTGTCAGCAGAGCAGATTGGTGGAGTAGGGGTAAGATGGCCCCTACATCCAGGATATATGCATTCATTTGGAGTGACTGATAGGTTCTTTGTGATAGTCGAACAGCCATTATGTATATCAGTTGCAGACTCTGTAAAAACAACTCTTTCAAATGAGGCAATGGCTGCATCATTTCGATGGTATCAAGATAAACCTGTGAGTAATAAAATATTCATAAAAACAAATGAGAGACTTTTAAGACTAAGATTAAGTCCTTAAGATGCAATTAATATTCCTTTTATTAATAATATATTAATGATAAAATATGCTCAAATAATTTTGATGTATCTTAATGAAGTCCATTAACTTTGAATATATTGCTACTGGCATATTTTTTTAATTAATATAGAAAAAATCTGACAGAATTTATTTTGATAAAAAAATAAAAATTTCAGATAGAGTGATTTTCATATTTTACATCAGATCATTATTTAAAAGTAAATTATAATCTAACTTTCATTATAGATTAAATTTTGATACATCCATTTAACTATAAGTAGAGGCTTATTTTATTTAACTCTTAGTTAATGATTACATTGTTTTTTTGCTTCAGACATTACTACATCTGGTAGATAGAAATACAGGAAAGCTACATGCTACATATACAGCAGATTCCTTTTTCTACCTTCATGTGATAAATTCATATGAGGTCAGCACAAAAGAAGCTATGCAAAATAAGGAGCAGTCTGCACATGTAGTGATTGATATTTGCTGTTATGCTGATCCATCAATGCTAGATTGCATGTATATTGAAGCTTTAAAGGTATCTCATTCTATTTCGAATCTGATATATATCTATGATTTTTTCCAGCTGGTTATGAGTTTTCCTTATGAATGAAATTGAAGAACAGCCTGAATTTATCAATCAATAATTAATTAAGATATATAATACAAAATATTCATCGAAAATATCAAATAACCTAAATTTTAGGGAGCACAGCAGAATGTGGATTATGCCAGTTTATTCCATGGAAGGCCTATGAGGTTTAAACTACCACTGAAAGCTGAAGTTGATGAAGATGGGCAAGAAAAATACATTAGTATGCAAAAGAATGATACTCCAATACATGTTTCCCCAGAAATTCTCTGTGATCTTGGATGTGAAACACCAAGGATTAATTATGAGAAGAATCTTGGAAAAAAGTACCGCTACTTCTATGCTATATCTTCAGATGTTGATGCAGAAAATCCCGGAATAGTAAGATACACTAGCAATTATATCTAACAAATACATTAATACAAGAAAAAATATTTCTAGAGAAAATTAAAAATATTCAAAAGAAAAAATAAAAGCATAATACATATGCTATTATTTTACAGATGATAAAGGTTGACTTGGAAACTCATTCAAGAAAAGTTTGGGGAGAAACTAATGTATATCCAAGTGAGCCAATTTTCATTCCAAGCCCAACAGCAAAGGTATAGTGGAAAATAATTAACATCTATTTATATTTGAGAAATTGTTGATTTTTTCAATAAACATAGAATGACATGTTATCATCACATAAAGAAACATAAAAATTTGTTTTAAAATTTTAACCCCCTCAAAATGGAAGATGATAGATTAAACTTAGAATATTTTCATATGTGAATAAATTAAAGAAGAGTAAAATATTATGGTAAAAATTAGAGGAAAATAATTTTATGTGGAATATTTTTTCAACTTGTTAAATAAATTTATTTATTCACAGACTGAAGATGATGGTGTAGTTCTCTCTGCATTAATTTGGGGAAGAGAGGAGAGTAACAAGGCTGGAATTTTGATTTTGGATGCCAAAACATGGACAGAATTGGGAAGAGTAGAATTTCAATTACCTGGACCAGCACCAAAATGTCTACATGGTTGGTTTGCTCCTGGAATCGTATAATTACTAACTTATGAAGAAATATGAGGAGTAAATTGCTAAATATCATCTACATCATCATCAAACATAAACTTAAATTAGTTCAGCCTCATTTTATTTGTTTAGTATTATTTCACATGTATACTTTCAGTTAGTTTTAACCTTAGAAGTTGTTTGTTTATGTTATCATAATTTTATTGCTACATTATCAATATCAGTCAATATCAACTATATCAATTTACCCTGTAATACCATAGATAATGGGATTAATAGTTATATGTTGCAAATACCTCAATTAATACTTTAAAGTTTCCATGAATAAGGATTATTAAAGTCATTATTTATAATTTATAATATATGCTCTCTAATACTTGATATTTCCTCCAGTGTGATAAGAGTTTATTTTTATGATAACTTTACTTTTTCTACAAATATTTTGACTTGTATACAAAAATTTTATTAATAAAATGTTTCAATTTAAAATTGTCATAATTACTCATCAGTTCTTTTTCCATCTGATCTGATTGAATTAATTGCTCTCCTATGTTTATCCTAGATAATATATGTATGATTATAATTTGGTGAAATCAATATACTAATTATCAGGTATGTACTTTCTATTAAAATGTATGGAAGGTAAATGGCAAAGTATTAATCCTTAATGTTCATAAATTATCAATTAACATAATTAATATACATCAAATTATAATATCTTCAATGAAGATTTTATGATAGATCAATTGTAACAATCTGACACAATCAAAATCGAGTTCACCTTCAAAGCATGATTTTAAGCAGACTTATGGCAATAATTGGGATGAAAAATTATGAATATCATAAGCCTAAATAATTTTATTTTGCTTTTAGAGGCATTTTGTCACTTAGACTTGTCTGTCAAGAAAGGGAAAGTATATTTCTAAAAAGATTTATTCAACATAATTTTACCATACAGAGCATTTTAGCTCAGGATTCATAGGAGATCCTGATGGACAGGAAAAAGCCTTAGAAAATTCCTCAGAGTTTGATAGAGTCCCAATCACCCTAGAATATAATGGAAAAGAATTGATAAAATGTAATATCTTGATGATAGTCCCTTCATTCAGTCACTAATTGCAGAAAGAAGATATGGTAATATCATTTTTTAAGTCAATACTGTTAATTTAGTAAATAAAGGATAATTTTAAAGAAGACAATAGGAAATATATAAAAATTATCTTTTATGAATTTAATATGTTTATCATCTATAGATTAAAAGTAATATTTTTACCTGAATTTTTCAAGAGAATGTATTGAAGTTTTCAGTTTGTTTTTGATGGCTTCTGGCCTCAGAGCTCCACACCATACTTGTGCAAAATTTAAGAAGAATAGCTGCCTTGCTGAAGCATTTATTCCTGGTAAAGTTTCATCAGTACCTCTTGCCTGTTCATCTTCATTAGTCTTTAACCAGTTTTCATATGCCTATAATATATCAGTAAACAAACCATATTACATGAAAAGTAAGGAATGGAGATTATTAATATATAGTTTAGAATTAATTATAGTTATTCATTACATTATATATAAATATTGATTCCTAATCTATGTATTGTTTAAATAGATAACAATAGTGGAATATTCACTATTCTAAAAGTATACAGTGTAATTATTTTTCAAACTGCTGAGCTTTTCTTGATAATTTATTTCCAAGTTCCACGAAAAGATTTGTTATCAGTATTTTAGATGGTTGTTTCGTCTTAGTACATAATATTATGTCAGTAATACAAGATCTTAGAAATAACGATAAATAATAAGAAGACTTTTGGCCCAACGGCCCAGCTCTCTCTAATGGAGAAATAAAGGAAACATTATGAAAGATTTATCAATGTAACTTATTAAAATTAATATGAAATCATTCTATTTACTGTTTTGTAAGATATCTTAAACTCTGAAATTATTGCTTACTTTGTATGCTTGCTTCAAACCTCCATTATCTGCAATGTTTTCACTCTGAGTTCTCATTCCATCTATCTTCATGGACACTTCCTCCACATGATATTGGGTATATTGATCTGTAGAGAATAAGATTTATAAACAAATAGTATCAGAACAATTTAAAAATATAAAGATTAATTGAATGAAGAATTATTTTTATAGAAATTTATGAGGTGAAAACTCCTTTAAATAATATCATGCTCAAAGTATGCCTAAAAGTTTAAAAATTGTCTAATTTCATCAAAAAAGTAATAAATAAAACCGAAACAGTTTTTTTGCAATACAATTGAGAATTGATTATCTCAAATATTTTGAAAAAGGGAATTTTTTTATTTATTACTAATTTAAGTAATTAAATGAAACAGTTTCATTGTAAAGATTCATTTGTTGATTTATTATCTGTTATTCTTTGTGTTATTAAATGACTTATAAATATTTTTGCAACCTTACATTTATTACACTATTGATTCCTAGAGACATACCCACAAGACATTCAGCTCTCTTTTGGAAGGCTTCTATAGCTGTTGGTTGCCACCATCTCTGAAGATTACCATGACGGTCAAAAAGACGCCCTCTATTATCAAAGCCATGAGTCATTTCATGGCCAATCACTACACCAATACCTCCATAATTTAAACTTTTTGGAAAATGTCGATGATAAAAAGGAGGTTGTAATATTCCAGCTGGAAGAACTAAAAATTGACTATGTTAGAGTAAAAGCTATAGAAAAATGTCTTTGCAGGACACAGATCATTATAGACAAGAACTCATGGTACATTTTATATATAATACACAATTTATAAAATGAAGCACTCCTAAGAATACAAAGAAGAGTCTTTTAATAGTTATATCACCCACTCTGAGTTTACACAAGGAGGACATTTGGCATTCATCATTTCTTTCTAACTCACCAGCATATATTCTGAGTTATAATGTGCAATCTGGCATATAATTAATCATAGTAAACTTAATGGTCAATTAATCACAGTATCCTGATGATTTCAGATGCTTTCCAAGATGATGATAATCAACTGTTAAAAAAATTCTCTCTTCCAAATAATTTGATTACATATTAGAATCCATCAAGCCTGATCTGAGCACAGAAAATCCATAAAATCTTTTATGCTAAATCCAGATGGAGGTTGGACGATATTTGTTGAAGGGAGGAATGAAGGAAAGTAGAGTGATGCAAACTAAATTTTCCACAATGAAAACATATTTGTAAAAATTTTTACAGCTAATAATTTCTATTTAAATTCAGATACTTTTCAATTTCATTTAGATATATAAGTTGCCTTGTAACATCGTGGTCACCAGAAATAACCTGGTTGTCATCCCTTCACTCAACCCATCCACCAGGAAAGAGTCATGTTTTTCAGATGTATGTATATGTGTATATATATTGTAGAAAAATTTGTTAGGCACAAAATGATTATATAGAAGAGAATGTGTATAGAATGTGTATGTGTAATAGAAAATTAAACTTACATATTTGATTTTTCTTGCGGCTATAGAAGGCATTGACCTCTGTCAAGGGAGCACTCCACTGTGTCTTGTCCACCTCAGTTCCCAGCAAGGAGTGCTCTCTTTGCGTCAAGTATTTCAAAACTGCTAATGTATTCTCAAAATATAGCTCAGGGTCAACCTTTAGCTGCAATAAAAATAGTATTCCTTCATGATAAACAATCTAACCTTCCATTTTATTACATTTAGTAAAGAACTGATTCAATGTTTATATTCTCAGAAAATACTTTTTAAGAATGAACGGGATTTATTAGAATGACAAAAGTTAATGTATACAATTAAATGCAAGTTTTGCCAAGTTAAAGGGACTAAATGGCTTGCATAAAACAGCTGTAAATACAATTGAAGATATTGCTATAATCAAGAAGAAGGTAAGAAAATTAAGCATAGATTTGAAACAGTTTAACCAAGGTAGATTGGCAGAATCTTATGACATAATCATAAGAAATCTTATGAGCATGAACTTGTGTATTTTCCTTCCTATTTCCTTAAATTTTTTAGTGTATAATATCACTTTCATAAAACTTTTATAAATTTCAAAATATAAAACCTTTAATGCTCAGGAGATTATTTTCCAACATATGAAAAGATTATAGAATATACTAGTATAAGTAGTAAGGGGCATTTAAATAAGTCATTTTTTATTATTCCTGAAAGCTCACATCTTCATAAACCTCATCTAGGGAATCTGGATCAAGAATTGAATCAGGATATCCAACTCTGAGTGCCATAGCATCAGCTTTATCAACAGCAAGTGATCTTGTTTCCTCATCCATCCATGAAGCGGTGGCACCATTTGGATCTAACAATGATTGGCGGAAAGCAGCTTGGATTTCCGTAGTCATAAGCAAAGTCTGGATTGAGAATATGTTGTTTTAAAGGAAGAAACTAAAATAATAATTATCATAATTATGAAATTACCTTTTTTTCCAGAAGATTTTTTGATAATTAAAAGAATTCTTTTAAGTAACTGTTTTATATAATCAATAAATTTAAATTTCTATATTAATTCATTAAAACATTGAATACTACGTTTGAATGTTTTGTTTTTAATCATTTTCATTTTTATTTAAAAAATTAATATCAAAAGAAATAATCAAAGTAAGATTCATTGTTGAAGTTTCAAGCAACAAATGATAGTATTATAACCATAATCCTTTGACTAATTACTTTAAACTAGTCAAATAAATCTAGAGAATAGCAAAAATCTATGTATAAGCATAGATTAAAATGTAAATTTGAAACTAGTTCTATTGTAACAGAGAAATAGAAATTAGTATTCAGAAAACATTTCAATCATTGTCTTAAGAATTGTAAGAATAAATTCTAATTAAAGTCCCCCATCTGTTTACTATGCAATAAGCAAGGAAAAGTAAAAGGCTAATTACCAAATTATTTAGTTTTATACATATTTCACTAAATTAAATGATTTAGTTTGCAGTAAATTGAATGAATAAATTATTATTCTATATTACATATGACACACTATATATGTATCATTACTTTATCTAAAGACGATTGTAGAGTGATTTGTTATCACTCACATCACTCTTACTCTGCTCATCAAAATGCTGTTTAACAAAGAGAGATCCCACAGCATGTCCAATTGCAGCTGTTGTATGTGCAACACATGACTCCCACCTAGGGGGTGCTTCTTCTCTTCCAGTCAGCATTTTGCGTAACTGTGAACGTGCATTCCAAAAGCGTTGATCCAGATTTACAGCACGATGTGAGGCAAATCGCCAAAGCATATAAGACTGTATGATCCTTTAAAATTGAGTATTTATCAATATAATATACAAAATTAATAAACCGTAATTTTTTTTATTGTTAATTATTCCACAATAAATATAATTGTTTTGAAGATGGAATAAAATTCTCAGATCTATACAAAAATGGAAGATTATTCTCAGAATTACTGACCTAGGATGATATTTGTTTAATAAAATAGCCAGGTCATGGAAGTATTGCATATCAAAGACCTGAACTGAAGTTGAATCCAATGATGACAAGTTGAAATTAGGATTTGTAGAATTCAATATAATCGTCAAATATTGTCTCCAATTTATGCCTGGAATTGCTTCGCACAACTCACTTACTGTCACTTTGTTGTAAAATTCAGTCAAATTCTTTTTCTCTTCATGCGACACTGTGATCTTAAAAAGAAAATATAGAATGAATTAGGAGGTTTTACAGTTATTATGCAAAATGATTATGCAAAAACAAATGGTAGAATCTCAAAACTAATTTCAGGATTCTTATAAAAACAGGCCAAAAGGATGCTATTTATATCAAAAATTCTATTTTGGATAGCTATATTAATAACTATAAAAATAAATCTTATGCAAAAAACAGCAAAGTGACTTTTAAATCTTTAGATAAATCATAATGACAACTAGCAATGCTAAATATATGTGATAGAATAGTCAAACAAAGTTGTACCATATACAAAAATATTTTGAAATAATCTGATTCAACTCAAAGCTGCTAGGAATTCCTAGAGGCTACTACTAAGCATAAAAAATATTGCCTTATTGTATTTTTATTATATATTTGAATTGAAACTACATTAAAGTAAAATTCACCTCCTTTGAGGGCATTCGAACAAAAAAAATGAGAGAGAAAGAATTAATTCTGGTTCCCATTATATAAATCAGGAAAATTACAGGAAATAGTGATGAAATATATAAAAAGTAGTGAGATATTATATTCTCATGCAGAATGAATCAAATTTTAAGTGGATTTAAGAGGAAATTGTACTAATGCAAATCAGAAGATTCCAAAAAAATTGATAGGAAGTTAATATTCACAGGAAATGTTACCAAATGCTAAGTTCTTATTTCTCTTGCTGAGTTTTGTGTTACATCCATTAGAACTTTTATCCTTATTTTTCTCTCATGGACACATACAAGTTACTTATAACAAACATAATTATCATACATTGATACATTTACCAGAGCCAAATGGATCTCAAAATTCACTATCTGGTCTGCTATTTTTTCAGCTTCTTTTGAGGTTGCTCCAAGAAGAACAGCTACTCTCATAATAAACTGATGGTAAGCCTTCACAGTTTCAGTGTTCGGTTCAGACAGGAAGTAATCACGAGTTGGGAGTCCCAAACCTGCTTTATCCAACTGAGAACATAGTTATTCTTTCGACTATACAAAAATATGTTTAATTCAATCAGTTCATTCAATCAAGGCAAAAATTAGTTAATTTTATGATTAGAACAAAGACTCAGCATCTCAATTTACTATGTTGAGTTTCATTTAATTACTTTACTTTCAAATGAATGCAAGAGGGATATATAAATAATTTGGTAATTACAATAGCAAAGAGTGCAAAATTCTACTAAAAGATTATGACCATTGGCAGTTGACAATATTTTAAGGAGAATAATGGATAAATCTTATTATTCTGAGATGGCAATGACATCAAAACTGATTGTAACTTAGGCAGCAATGGTATGTTATGTCACATGGAAAGACTATCAGTTTTCCTGTAATTTTGTTCTCAACTATATTATCAATAACTACAAAAATAGTCATTACATGTTCTTAAATAAAAGTATTAATATTGAATTAAATGGAAAGCTATATAAATTATTTTTTGAGAATAAAATTGTTATGGCTGTAAATTAAAGATTCAGAGTGAAATTAAAGAGAAAAAGGTGACTTTGGATGTATTGACCTTTCAAATAGGTGGGTTTAACCTAAATTCTCTATACTAGAATACATCAATTTTCTTCTTTTGGCTGAAGGAGTTATTATATAAATGGAATTTGTTATTTCCTCATATCCTGAAATAAAATAAATCAGAATTTCTTATATCATACCTCAGAAATCATTTATCTACCTGTATAACATATTCCTCTGAATTATGGATATCTGGACCAACCCATTCAGTAATAAGAATATTATTGTTGTAAAGTCTAAGTTTTGCAGCAATTGCAGTCCATTGTTCAAACTCTCGCTTTGATTTTTGCTTTGGCCAACCTCCTAATTCATCCAATATCTTAACAAGAGGTTTTTCTGCTCTATTCTCAATTAAAACTGAAATATTAATGAAATAATTTTCTGATTTAGGTTAATTGACACAATCTATTAAAGTAAAGAACCAATCATTATAAGCTAAAATAATTTGATGATATTCATAATAATTATTCATCAAAATTATGAGCATAGCCTGAGCTTAAAAATATTCACTCACCCGTATTAACACAGGACTTGTAAAAATTCTTTGCTTTCTTAATAGCATCATTTGAATTATCTTTCAGTTTCTCAGTTCTTTTGATTTTTTTATGACTACTATTTAGCAATCCTGCGTTACCTCCAGCAGACTTAACTTCTTCATTTCCCCTTTGTAATGGTTCTGAATCACTCATCTTGGTCTCATGATCCTTGTGTGAGTGAAAGAAAAGGGTCAAAAGATCATGATAGTCAAATAATTTAGACAATTAACTAATATTTCTTTTCTAGGAAATACCTAATATACAATGAATTGAATTAAACTATTCAACTCTTTTTAAATACCAAATATGAAAAGTACCTAAGGATCTTATCCCAAATCCTCAGCTGTCAACTATTACTGCTCAATCATATACTGTCATTATGATTAGTTTATACCTTTATAAATCATTTTCTTTATCCAACATCATCAATAGATTGTTGGATTCTTGATTAACCTTATCTTTCACGAGATGAGCTTTCTGTACAATGGTAATGATTACTTACAAGGTTTTCTTCTTTTAGTGTTGTATCTTCTGTATATTTTTCTTTCTCAATTGATCCCACTTCATCTTTCAAGGAGATAATTAATGAAGGATCGCTATTGTTTTTACTGATTGGCAGCTTAGTTTCTTCAGATGAAAGTTCACTTCTGTTCCAAGTTTCTTCAACATGTCCTGCATAAAATTAAGAATTATTCTCTTTATAAGAGTAAGCATTACCTTGCTATATATTTATACATCTAATATTCTAATTAGTGAATTAATTAGTGAATTTTTCATTAATTGTTAAATGCTAATAATATATATTAAAATAAGAGTTACAATATACTGAAAAGTAAAACTAGCACTTAGAAACATTTTAAGCCTAAACCAGGGATGGGGAATCTTTTATAAAAGTTAATTTAATATTTTATAAGGTTGCATGATTTTTCTTGCAGATAAATTATATACATTAATTTTTACATTGTAAATATTATGTTCAAGTGTATATTTTTTCCTTAAAAAAACAACATACAACATACTGATAGAAGTCGTGAGTATCTCCATCTTCCATCTAGATAAACTTAAACAGTTACTCAAGATATTTAAAAAGGCATTTAAATATGAATTTTCCAATTAAATTAACATACCACCTTCAATAATATTCACTGTATCATTTTCAAAATCATCCCCATTTATTTCATTGCTATCATACTCAAGAAGACGGCGCACAACTTCATCAATGCTGCTCTTCAAAACTTCTATAGTCCCACTACCAGCCCTATTCTTTGGTATGGGATATGCATTGGACCATCCACCGCAAGCAAACTCATAGAAGTCTACACAAGGATCGATGCTCTTATTCATTAATGAAAGCATTATTCTTGCTAAGGAATAAAAAATGAATTACTAAAAATAGGACAATTAAAACCACTAAAGGTGAAAAAAGAACACTAAAATAATTTAATTTCAGCAATGGAATTATAAAATGATAGTGTAAATACAGAATCTTTATTACATTTATGAAGTTCATGACAAAGCTAACTGAATGAGAAACTTTGTGTTACAAGATATTGAAATTATTTTGCAGTATAAACATAATGCATAGATAAAACTAAAAATATACCTTGAGCTATTCTTAAATTTTCCTGATCAACATCTTCATCCCAAAAACTTTTTCTGCTCCATTCTTTCTCTAATATTTGGTCATCATCCTCTGTAGTATCAGAATTTTCTTGTTCATGATATTGAAATGAATCATTCATACTTTGATAATTTGTTATTGTATTCCCTTTGTATTCAATGTCTTTTTCTCCAGAGTGGTCAATTTTTCCACTGATGGCATATAGGAAATAATAAACAACTAAAAAATATTTTATACATATATTATGAAGTGAAAATAGAAGGAGATTTGCCTTTCCAAACACCATGCTCTCAAATCATTCTCCAATAACTTTTCTGATTAAATATTAATTTCTATTAAATAAATTGATAAAAACAGCTCTTATGAACTTAATTATTCCTGCTCCATCACTTGCCTGATGGAATAAATAAAAATAAATAAATTGAAACTATTAAAATGCCCTATAACCGAAAGGATTTCTATGAACATAGAAAACCATATTCACCTTTCTAGTTTTTTGTCTGCATTAAAAAATATATCTATTTCCTTAAAACACTAACACACATATTTCCAAAAATAATCAACTATATTTATTGAGGAATATTGATTATTCAGAATTCATACCTTCTCTATCTATCTATACATAATGAGTAGCTTTATAAATATATCTTTTACCTGGTATTTTTAATAGGAGGTTTGACAGCAGCCCATTCTATAACATCGACATCTGATATATTTTCAATATTACTTATATTCCAAACTATTTCCTTAAGTTGCCTCCTTTGTCTGGTCATTTGATTAGGAATGCTCAACATATTCAAGGGAAGAGTGTTGGTTAAAAGAGGTACAAAACTGGTTTTAAAGCCATTTATGAGATCTCTGTCTTCAAATTCCTCTAGATTGTCTGATTCTTCCAACAAAGCATCTGAAACATAAGTAATTGCTTTACTGATAAAGATAATTTGACATTAACTATTTTATTTTCAATCTAATAAAAAATTAATAATTAACAAAACAAACCTGTTGTCTGCTCTGATCCAGCATTCAAAGATGTAACGCCACCAAGCCCACGTCTCACAACTGAGAATATTTTTTAGTTCATGCAAGTTTTTAATTTCATAAATCACTAAAATACCAATTATAAAGTATCAAATTATATTTATTCATGAAAATAGAATTTAGTTGGTAAATTTTAGCTGATATTTCTTATACATATGGGCAAGGGTCTTAAAAATAATATAATTATGTCTAAGTAACAAAATGATTCTGCAACTCTCTACTATTATTATTATTAATACTAATATAATTCATAAACTTCTGGGATTTTTTATTTTATATTTATTGATTTTGTCTCAACTGAATTAATTTTCAATCACAAAATAATTTTCTGACATAATCTCACACTTTAGGATTGATAATGTGATTCTTATCCTGAACCACTTCCTCAGACAGCAAATGCTTTTCCTTCTTTATCAAGAAAAAATTAAGATTCATGAAATAATTGTCTCACCTGTACTCTTGAATAACAAAATATCTTGATCAGGCCGTGCAACAAGGCGGAAAATACCTAGGAGAAGCAGTATCACAGGTAGTAATAAGAGAGGAATGACCAAGTGTTGATTGAATGAATGGCACATACTTCTTGCACTACATCTTTTATCTTCCTCACATCTATATGATAGAAACAGGAAGATGTATTAAAAGAATTCTAGTATATTTTTTTTTCTTTGCAGTGACCACAAAGTGAATCAACACAAAAATATTAAATAATTTGTTATAATTTCATATCATCTAGCATTTTAAATATCTATAAGACAAAACAATAATTATTCTTAGATTGCAACAGCTTCTAGACATTTCTGTGCCTTTACATATATATTTTTTTAACGTCCAACTTTATCTCATTTTAATTCCATGCACAAAATTTTCAAAAATCTTCTTTAGTGTTCCATTAAGTACTGTGAAGAAAGGTCTTCAAATTAGAATCTGTTTCGCCGCCTACCTTATTTTAAGGTATAATAATTTGAATTTTTATTCAATTATTTGTGCCATCGAAACATTGAAGGTGTGCAGCAATATCTTTCCTTATCCGATGAAGATCTGTGTCTATTTCGACATTTCTTCTTTATTTCTACGTTCTACGCAATATTCTCGCTTTAGCGTATTACATTTTTCCAAACCATTGGCGTAGATACCACGTGCATCATCCTTACCATCAACTTGGTTAGCCGGTTTTTCAGTGTTCAGAGTATGTTCATGACTCGCTGTTTTCTGTTCCTTTGCCTCTTGAATGCATTAGTTTTCTCAGTATCGATACACAAATTGTAACTCAACAAGATTATCCTGATAGTTATAGTCCCGACAATTATGTCCCCACCATCGAACATCAAGTTGTGTTTGTTCTCCTACCACGACGGACCCTTTTTGTCACACCTTATTTTTCGTGCAAGATTGAAAAAACTGAATTTCACCATACACTAGTAGTCTCAACGATTTTTCTCTTTCTATTTCAATGATTAGTCATTAACATCATATCGTGTATTTTACCAATGATTTCTACGATACAAATTTTCACTATAGGTCCCTTAGTTCTATACTCTATTAGTTTTTTCAGTCTGACATTAAATTAAAGGCAATCCAAAGAAAACGTTGCCAAAAAATTGATTACTATAATCATGAAATAACATTCAGACAGTTCGGCCTGGATTAATTTTCTTATAAATATCTCTTTATAATGGTCTCATTCGATACATAGTTCATGTCACAAAAGATAGATCACTAAATGTAAATACCACAAGAATCTAACTAACTTCTAGATTTCGTCGCATCATAACCTCATCAAGTTTGAATTGTATTTTATCAAATATTCATACTCCCTTTAAGGGAAAGGATGAGGAAGAATAGCCCTGGGAGCGGGGTGGGGGAAGCGTGCTGTTTGAAGCGGCCCGATTCTTAACAGGAAAGTAACACTGTAAGGGTGACCGTGAATGATTCGTTTTCCCTTCCATACCCTGCTGGTATTAAGCATGACATCGACCTTGATCTGAATATATGCAGTAGAAAAACTATTAAACCTAAATAATTGCTAAATACCTCAGTTTTTGGTTTGAGCTTTTAAGCTAGCGATTGTTAATTTATACTAAGTTAATTAGAGATGTACGTATTTTTTCATTCGAAATTTATGAAAATATCCACGAAATTCTTGATTTAATGTTCTATGCTTTTATGAATGGATGTAAAATATTTATACCTTAGATTAATTAGATAGATCTAATATGTATCATATCTATTGAAGAACATAGTGATTCTGTTCAAGAACTCTAAGGATTACATTAAATACATATTTTATTTATTATCTAGAAAATAAAAAGCTATGAACTCACTCCTCCTCCAGTTTCAACTGGCACGAAGGGCATTTCCCAGGTTCCTCTTTTTTATCTAGAATCATTGCGGTTAGCCTGAAAAAAAGTTCTATATTAATGACCACGAGCTTCACTTTTCGTCAGCGTTATAAATCTTAAGAATTAAATAAGATTTATTTTTGATTCTGGCACATTTCCTTCCATTGTTATAATGAAGATAATTGTTATTATATGTTGTATGAAGAAAAGAATTTGATATTTTCTAAACTTCACAATTCATATTTGAAAGTAATAGCGAATCACAAGGAAGAATAAATTATTATAATTCGCCTATATTTAACAAAATAACTATTATTATAATTATTGATATTAAAAATAAAATCTTTAAAACAATTCTTCTCACAATATATTAATCTTTAATTTTCTCTATTCATCGATAGAAGTTTTTATGGGTCATTAGTTCTGCACTTGACCTTGGAAGTTTTGACGATACAGGTTAGCAGGATACCTCAGGATTATGGATATGTATACATTCTATGACCCTACTTACAAAATGATTACTTAAAAAAAACCTTTCACAATTTTCTATATATTGTCGATCGATTATTATTAGAGGGTGCGTTACGAAATAATTTTAAGTAACTATTAAGCTGCAGCGAATGCGAGTCGTATATTCTGAAGTTTTACGCACAGTTTAACACCTTGTACGTATCAAACTATTTTGCTCCATTCCTATCTTTCCTCTATCATGCAATTGATGATTATATCGTAAATTATCCTTTTAAACTTTGAATTACCTTGATATTACCTTAACTGAGTTGGCTTTGAGGAGATGTCATTAGAAAATAGTAAAGTTATAAAGATTTTTCTAAAAATAATTCGAATGATGAATCAATAAAATAAGACATGAATCAAAACTCATGTGTATGGATTATTGTATTTTTAATACCGAATACCATTTATGACCAAAGAGATGAAACAGCATATGACAAACATGAACCACTAAAATAATATTATTGAATATAAATTAATTTAAAATCATGAGATGAATTGTAACATTAGTAAATCGAAGAAACAAACATTACGGTTACAATTATAATGTTGGTGATGTTTGGTGACCTTTGAAAAATCTCAATGTGCTACATTCTTATAATTTTTACAAAGCTGTAAATCTTAATTATTACTACTAAACTTCCATTTGTTAAAAACAATTAAGTTTCATAACAATAAAACGGTATGTTATGTATAAAAGAGAAATGATAAGAATAATATTTGTGAGATTTAATTAGGGCGATTTTTGATAGAAAATAGTCGTAATATTTTTCCATGCAACAGGACCGATTTAACTTAATAACAGTCAATAACTGTAATAAACAAATAAAACCCACCAATAGAGAGATAAAGAATCGATCTAAAGTTTCGCCAAGGTTCTCGAATAAAATAATCCTCGAGTACTACGATGCATGTAACAATTTCAAAATAAAAGCCTCGGAAGACACCCTAAAGCAGCGCGAGATGTGATTAACCAATTGAAGATTTAGCCGAATTAAGCCATCGGGAACACGACACTTTCATTCTCGACGAACGTGGCTTACTTTTCAGCCTCCGAAAAAATGTCTGTTGTTATACCACCACCGCTGGTAAATTTGAAAAAACTCCGTAGAAAAAATTTTACTCACCGATGCAAAAAATCCTGCGATATGGAGGCAAATCAGAGAATGTCTGCCGAGAAATCCTCGGCGGACTCCTCGCACGTCCGCCTTGACAGTTATGAAAGTAGAGCGGGGAGGTGACGTCATGAGACGGATGAATGGATGGGGTTCGGTAGCGTATGGCAATGGATGAGGGCGAAGAAGAATTATAATAGCGGTCGCGAAGTATCTTAACGAGAAGATGCGAGGATACCCCTCTCCGCCATCAGTTTAATGAGAAAGGTCGAAAGATTCGGAGCAAAAGCGTCTACGATGGAACTGGTCTAATTGTAAGTGAAGAGAGAAGTTCTTGTTGTGTTATTAAGACGGATGTGTGAATTACCAATAGCACCGGAGAAATCGAGGGTAATTGCCGTAAGGCATCGTGATATTGCATGTTTCACGGATAAATAAATTGACCGTCATATTATATGATGGGAATCACAACTTAAACGATGGTTAATATTGCTGGGATTTTAATAAGGAGCATTTATTATTAGCAGAGTAATTGTATGATTTTTTTCGTAAGATAGGAGTCGATATACTTTGTAATTCCAGTAATTTCCGCATATGACCATAAGATTCACGGACTGGATAAAAATAGTATCTAACATTACCACCCATTCGTAATCTTTGAACCCTGATGTTACCCTTTAAATTTTCCTTTTAGTATCAGCTGAACATTTTAGAATTTTTTTTAGATAAATTTTCATCGATAAGTATTGGAACGAAAAACTTTTCACTTATAATTTTTTAAATTGTAATTTCTCTAATACAATTTTTTGCGCGTTCATTTCACCGAAAACTACCACGAAACAAGAAGGTTCTAGATGACCTTTCTGAGACATCTTGTCCGGACAGAGGAAATTTAGGGCAGTGTATCATGGACCATATTTAACATCGAGGATATTGGTTTCAAAATTGAAGTCAACTATTTCGCAGCTCTTGGCCGGGTCATGCGTGTCACGGATATATCCGAGGATACTCGGCGCAAAGATTTAGCTCTGGTGATTGAGTTAAATTGAAACGGAAGCTTCGCATCTCGCGCATCAGAGGAATCCAATCACAACGGAGAATTTGCGAAACACCCGCTCCCCCAACCACGAGATGGGAATTTGACATTGTAAAAAAATATAGAAATATCCTAGGAAACAAATGACATGGGAAATGGGAAAAGGTATAATTAAAGCATAGAAATAAAAAAATTAACTATAGTAAGTCTTAGTAAAGTTAGGTAAACAATAGTCACGTTAAGTGAGTAAACAATAGTAAGTCATCCTTTTGTAATTTTGATTATTTGAGTATTAGAAGAAGGAAACGATTGCATAAAAAAGATCGAGGTATTCTCTCGATTTTCGTCCTCTATCTTGAATTGAATCTCAAACTTCAAAGATTTTTCGTTGCGATGTCATAGGAATTTCATAAATTTATAAACATGTTCTTGGATGAATTTCGAAGATTATCGAAAGAAAAGCAGACACTTCTATAAGAAATTTTAAGTTCATATAAATTCAATCTTCATGAAAAGTGCAAATAAACATTTCGTAATGATTGGTCGTTTGAGTTTTAATCGATGTAAACTATTGTTATGAATGGAAGATATGCTAATTTAATTGAAATATTAATAAAATGAATACGTTCGAAATTCATAACATTGAAGGTCGGAGTGAAAGCCTATTCCGCTTCCATTGGTTTCGATGTACTTTTGATATTTAGAAAGAATCTATGCATACCAATTATTATGCAGCGTCAGAAATATTGAAAAATTCTTATATCTCAATTTAGGGACATCATATAATGCATATTTTCTTATTTCAAGAGAACTAAAGATGGCTCTTCAAAATTAAAATATACAAGTAAAGTGTAACTGCCCATTATACTCCGAAATCTGTCGGCCAAATTTATACAATTGAAAAATTCTTTCTGTTTCATCATACAGATTAAGATTTACACAGCTTCAAAGGAAATGCATATATAATTCTGCTTAATTATCTAATTTACAATTATTCCTCTTCTTATAAATATATGGCCTGAACATTGGTCTAGTTTGGAGCTCCTTCCAAAGATATCAGTTTTTGGCGACAAAGCCTAATCTCAGTATTTAACGACGTAGTCCAACATTTTCTTCAAATTTAGTAAATGCATTTAATCTAGAATAACTACAAAAGGCCAAAGTTCGCTAAATCTTTAATAATTTCACATCTAACACAGAAATTTCGTTTCTTGACTAATTTATATTGTTCATTTCAATCGAATCTTAGAAATGATACATCGAGGAAATAATTCATTCATTGATTTATAGTTACGTTAATCTTTTAGCTATGTTTTTGTATCAATTAGACGTATTTCTATTGCCCTAATTTGGTGACCCCTAGTCAAATTCATTTCTTATAATAGGGTAATGTTATCAGAGATGATATGTTGTTAAATTATTTTTTTAAGATCATAAATTTAGACCTACATTTGAATTAAACGAAACTACAATTGAAAAATGTCTAATGTACTTCATTTGGAAATTCTTTTTACATTATTTGATTTTTATGGAGTTGCGTGAAAAAATTAAAAAATGTTGATAATGTCTTCATTATGATTTTTTTTTCTGAAATTCGATAATTTATACAGAAATTAATAGAAAGAGCGTATAAGTTTTGATGAAGGGAAATAATGGGAACCAAAAATCTTTCAGGAAAATATTTTATTGCATGCTAAGGGTAAGGATAGCCTGTACACCCAGTGGTAATCTTTTGAAGGACGGAAGGAAAATTCAAATTCCAACCTGACATTCTCCCCAATAATGAAAAATTCTTTTTAACAGAGGTCGCAATTGTGAATGAACTTGAAACAAATTATCAAAAAGTTAGCATTAAAGAAAGAAGCATTTTTCAGCTTAATTTTATCTTAATTTGAAGAAAAAGATGATAATAACACTCTCTAAACATCGTGAAATGTATTTATTTCATTAAGATACAACAACTTAGATGCGTACCAACTGATGTTTTGTAGCACATCGCTTTCTTATAGTATAAGTTTAAGTAAGTAAGTTTAACTGTTCCCATGGAAGAGATCGAGATCTGATCCATAGCTCTTCAAATATTAAAATACGTACATTAAGGCTAGGAACTCTAATGTTATTAAAATTGCTCCCCTTATAAACAAGAAAGATAACTCGAATTTATATAGATTTTTATTCAGGAAAATACTGAAATTAATTAATGTATTCAATAATATTAATGTCGAATTCATCATTTTAAGCCACTAAAACATTATTTGAGCGTCTTTTATACGACAAAAATGACTTTCTATTTGTTTTTTAAACATTTGCACTCGATTTTACCTGATGCAATCTCAAGTTTTATCTCTTAGTGATCTGATATCTTAGATATTTCTAAGAGGCTTCTTTCGAGAGTCCACTCCACGGTGATGATGCCATTGTGCCCTCTCCCTTTCACTTGAAGCTTCCGCAATAGGGACGATTTGGAGATCAGCTGATTTAGATAGCTCAATACCAAAACGTTGCACAACCACTCAGGCATCGTAATTTTCCAACGCAGGGTGGCGGTCAACGGGAAGGAGACACTGTTAGACGTCCCATGTCTAGCCAGAATAATTCTCTCATCAACATCGTTTTCATTGATTATCAGTATTAATCTATAATCTGCCAATATCTTGGAACGGCTAATGGTAAGGCTACATCAATAATGATTTTTTTACTTTTGTCTCGCATTCAAATCAATCAATTAACGAATAAGGTTTGACGGATGGCAGATGCGCACGTCAAGGACAGAGGAAGCAGTGACAAGATGGAATAGACGGAGGGTGAGGAAGCGATGCCGACGGTGTTGATTTCTATGCTCAAGTTGTCCGTTAGAAAACTCAAGAGATTGTTTCACCGGTGCCGTCGTTGGACAATCGCTGAAATTTTCACATGGAATGCAAATGAAACATTCATCATGTATGAGGTTAGTTGAAAGGAACTAGAAGGAAAATATGTCTATAAAAAGATTTATAAATCAACGTCAGATTTTGAAGAGAGCGTATTTTCATTGCCAAAGAATATCATCCTGTTTTGGTGAATATGTATTTTAATTGTTTCATTTTTTCCAGTTATCACTATCAGTTTTGGAAAATTTTGAAAATGTTTACAATGCTTACAATTGTTATTGATCCTTACTGTATGAATAAAAATATCTGCAACTATGAACTGCAAGGATGGTTTGAAATATTAGAATCAATTTAAATTGAGGGTGAGTCTAATGAGTTTGTATCGAAACTTTTAAAGAGAAAACAATCTATGAGGTAATATAAAAATTTTTAACAGTCTGCAATAATTACATTATTTTTTCCTTGGCTGTATTTAAGTAATTTTGTATTAATGTACCTAATAAATAAATGATAATTAGAGGAAAACATTAAATATAAATAATTATATAAAATGAAAACATAATTTTTGAAATTGTTGATTTGATTTGTAGGTGCTAACATGTGAGTAAAATTCACTGCATCATTAAATCTACCCGGGAATGGTGAAAAAACATACAAGTCTCAATATTTTCAAATTCAAAAATTCTTCAGGAACCATAAGAAGATGGAGCAACCTCAGAGTAAGAGGCAAAGACTTTATGAAAGATAAATATCTTTACTTCTGAGGGTTCATGAAAAATTAATTCAAAAATTATATCAATGATTGAATTATTATCAATTTCTTCATTGATCTGTAAGATATTATTTTAAGTTTGAATAATGAAGGAAATTTTGTTTTTACTGTGGTTTATCATTTTCAAATCCATGAGCTGAATTTTGCATAAAAATATAAACATGCAATTCCTGTCTGAATATTTTTAAACAGGAAAAGAACAAGGTAATCCATAGAGCAATGGTTCACCTTTGGAAAGTAATAATTTTATTTAATTTTATAATTAATGCATTAATTATTTTTTATAACTTATGGATAAACCATCCATAAAAATACAACCCTGTATATATCATAGCTATAAATAGCAAATGAGATTATTATATAATGAGTAGTATATGAGAGAAGATTATGTTATAAATATATTATTTACAGGTGCAATGGTTAAGGTGATCTAGCTGAACATATAGCCTGAGTTGATTTGTTTTATTTTTCCTAAAAGAAACTGAGATTCCAAAGCAGTGAAAACCAAAATCCTTTATCATGAAAATTAGCTGCTTTATTTTTTATGTATTATCATAAGATTCCTAAATTATTGATTTTATAAATATTTTCTGTTTATATGTAGAGTATTATATCAGGTAAGACTTTTATTTAAGTAAGTTCATTTTTATGGTTTCAATTTATATCTTGACTGTATTGATCATTCAAGGATGAAAAAAACACACTTAATCAAAAGGATTGATAAAGTTCCTTGTGAGGAGAGAGAAATATAAATTGAACAGATATCTCATCAAATATTTAAGAATAATGAGAGGCTCTGAGTTAGAAAATTTTGAGTGTTTCTATGGAGGGCCACATCGAATGTCAGATTTAAAATAATTGATGATGGTGTTATATCTAAGATGTATGCTTGTAAGTATATTAAATTATAACACTTTAATTGAATGATTTTTGTTTAAATTTAATGAAGAGATTTGTTTGAATATCAGAAGAAAATCCAGTGTTGTCCAGAATATATAACACAGCTTTGATCACAAGAAAACTCATTAAAAATTAATCTCAAACTCATAAAATTATTTCAAATAACTACAGTGTAATACATTAAGATTAGATGAATACCAATTTTATTAGAACACAGTTTTTAACTTCAGAAAATTAATATACATGCCATAAACAATCATGAAATAAATTTTGAAAAATATGTTAATCAATATTTTCATATTTCTTAGAATTATATAAGCTCAGAATTTCAACTTGAATTGTAAGTTAAAATTTAATAAATTAATTCATATTTCACAGATGAATGAAAATTCTATTAAAATCATGAATGTCCATACATTTTATGAATTTTAATCAGAATACTTTAAAAACATCTCTCAACAAAGTAGAAACTGAAAATAATTTCTTAATTTCCAGTCATAAAAATCTTTACATATTTCACTTCACATTCATTTGTAATAAAGGCATGATAAGCATTTGCAGATTTCTATGCATTTTTACCGACCTAGAAAAAATGGATATCCATGGTCCTTTCATAACAATAGATTTTATAACCTGAATGGTTTTAGATCAATATTTTTTACACATATCTGCAGGAATTCTCAACACATTATCAGAAAACTTTTACAGAAGATGAAATCATAACAGAATTATCTCCACACAAGAATATATTAATCATGATCCCTATCCACAAGGACATTGTGATCAAGATCCCTATCTACATTAGCTCAAGAACCAGAGTTCAACAAAGAGTAGCTTGCTAGAGTTTTTGCAGTGGATATAAGCAGTATAAGAATAATCACTCAATTATCACAGGCAAGAGCACATAAGAAATAAATACCTCGAACTTAAAATTCTCTTCCTTTTTTCATTCATAGATAGGCCTTCCCAAACTAAATACAAATATAATGAAACAAAATTCAAACAAAATCTCATATATAAAACAAACAATTTGCACATTCATATTCACACACTTTCACTCACATTTACATAAAATAACATTTTTGCACTTCATTTCAAAACGCTTGCTTACAATTTATATGTTTTCATATTTAGATCTGAGTTACACTCAAATCTATCTCAATCCCTTAGCTACATTTATTAAAAAAAATAATTTTCTTCCGTTTTAAGCTTCTTACATTTCCCAGGATATGTTCTGAAAAACTCTCTATGGACTAGGCCCCAACCAGAAATTATGGTTGGAAGTCATGGCCTTTCATACCCCTTACATTTGCCTCAAATAAACTGATTTTCCCTTATTTCATTAATCAAACCAGTCTCATAAAAAATAAATATCAACCCACGAAAACAGCAATCCAGTTGGTACATATTATTTCCTTTGAACATTTTAAAAATGGATCCCAACTTGTTTCATCTTAGAAGTATATTTGACAGCAATGATTCATATTTTGATTCATATAGTCATCTATAAATTACATAGTTCAAGGATTAAATACCTGCAAGGATGTTCCTGTAACGATGAGTCTCGAAAAAGAATTATCAAATGGGATGAAGTTTAACACTCCATGAATATCTTTTCAAAATCATAAGTCTACATAATTAAAAACTTATTCAATTTATATTCTTTTCTTACTGAATATTATGCATATGTTTCAAAATAACCCTAAAAAATTTCAAAAGCTGTAGATCTATAAATCAAATACTAAACAGTTATTTACTTTAATATCAAACATTAATATTTAAAATTTTAGAAATAGGGAGATGCAAGAAAAAAATAATTAATTGCAGCTTTCAGCTATTCCTCAATTGTATAAATATCTCTAATCACAGAAAATAACATGGCATAATACAAACATACAGTAGCTCTTCTCAAAACAAATTACAGATCCACAAATACCTTAACTTTCATACATTAAGACATATCTTTGGTATCTTCAGCAATCATTCCCCCTTTTCAGGTTATCTCAAAAAGGGCAGATCAACACTTGTAACAAATCAGCCAGAGGCTACCAAGGGACAGTAAAAAATAAATCATGGCTCACACATTAACTTTCATTTTCTGTATCCCCCATTAAAATGCAAATATGCAAATAAAGGTAATCTTTTCCTCATCACCATACTTCACACTTTTTGGTCGGGTTCATTGGACTTCCTGGTGCACATGAAAATTCCTGTGAAAAATCAGGAAGATTCGAAAGTGGACCAATCACTCTAAATTTTGGTGGTGCATGGGCATCCTTCTCCATTTGCAATGTTGTAGCCTCTACTGTACTTGAGGAGCACCAAACCTTCAAGGAGAAAAATTTCATCTAATTAAATGCTCCTGATTTATTTTTATAGCTTCACTTATACACTATGATTCTTCATAACTTAGTTTCATTACCTTAATAGCATATTTCAAGTATTAATTTGTTTGGAATAAGTGTTATTGATTCCATTACGTTATCAAGCTAATATTACATTATACTAACATAGGAGGATTTTTTCATATCTTAGACCTTAAATGTTTATTATAAAATTAATGTTAAGAATTGAGTTACCTGGGCAAATCCTAAAAAGAAAAGTTGATTATGAGTTAGATTTAACCCTGGTAGAGGTTTCTCAGGTTCATGATGACCAGCCCACTCAATATAAGCATGATAAGCAGCTTTCAGTCCTCCATTATCAGCAATATTTTCACCTGCAAGGTATTCAAGAAATAAGGTTTGTAGATCAAAAGCTTGATTACTTTAAAAAAAAAGTAAACATGAGCTTAAATCTTAACTAAAATTATTTAATGAAATTTATTTTAAATTTCAAGTGACTGTTTGTTACATCTTACCTAAGGTCTGCTTTCCATTAACATGCTGACCATTAAGCTCATATTTTGAATACTGATTAACAACACAGTCTGTCTGCTGCTTGAACTTTTCAATAGTCTTGTCATTCCACCATTGGTTAAGATTACCTTCTGGGTCATATTCTCTTCCTGGAAGATATGACATAAGTTTTAAAAATTTTTTTCCATAGTTAGTCAAAGCATGTATTAAATGGAGGGTGAATAAAAATTACCCTGATCATCAAATGCATGTGTCAATTCATGCCCCATAACTACACCCATTCCTCCAAAATTTAAAGATCTAGGATGTTTGATGTCATAAAACGGAGCCTGTAGAATACCTGCAGGAAATACAATCTGATTCTTTGTTGGTGTATAATATGCATTTACTGTTGGCGGTGTCATTCCCCATCTATAAAAAAATAATAATTATAATAATTGCAGTTTATTTTTATAGTAATCTTGTATAGATTAGAACACTTTTAAAATGTATTTAAATCATATAGATTTGATTAAATAGATAATTATGTAGATCAGCAATAATATAGTATAATGTAGTAACTTTAAGGAGTGTAATTATTGAAATCAACATCTAATAAATTTTAAGAGCACAGTATATATTTCATTGTCATTAAACATTTTAGTTAGTTTAACATTAGTTTAGAATTGAAGAATTAGCAGAAGAAAATTATGAGCCAATTTACCTGGTTTTGTTAACTGGCTGATCAAGCTTTTCAAGATTCCTTTTCAAGTTGTATTGATTTACTCTTATATTGTTTCCAAAATATTCATTATCTCTGATCTCAAGTTCCTTGTACTTTTCATCCAATTGAGATGGATCCAAAATGTAGTTAGGGAAGCCTGAATTACAATATAATTCATTCATTAAAAATTCATCAACCCTTCACTGCACATCTATAACATTTTAGTAATAAAAAATATTCTTTTTTAGAATAAAGGTAAAATTCTACATATTTGAGTTTTCCTTAATAAAGTATGATACTTGGGAGTTAACTACAAAATATTCACCAATCATGTCTGTGATAGCATCAGCTTTGTTCTCAGCCAGTTCAATTGTCTTCTTATCCATCCAGCTAAGATTCCTCAAGTTTTTCTTGAATGCTGATCTGACTTCATTTATCATTTCCTCTGCCTGTTATAATTTGAAATAGTTGATAAATAAATAATATAAAGTAGATTTAAAACATAGCTAGCCCAGATATAAAGATATACTGTAATATAAATTTTTAAAATATTGGAATTTTTTACAATGATCCAAGAAATAGTTTTATTGTAAAGATTGTAAAATTATCATATATGACATTGAAATATAAACCAAAAATTTTTAGACCTTAAAATTCTGTGAATGTAATGTCATTAAGGCACAGACAAGAATTTTTCCTCCTTTGTATATATCAAATGTTGGGCAGAATGAGTACTTTCATGGTCTATTATTGCAATGATTGATTTCCAAATAGGAAAGTTTTCTCACCCAAAACATCATATTGAAAATAGTACTTGCTTAAGAAGACCCAATCCCTTCTTTTGGGAATTCATAAAGGGTTATATTGTTGGCACTCAACAAATATTGAAAATTTCTTAGCTTTAATCTCTGAAGCTGAAAAATATTATTACTGAGAAGTATTACACTTTTGATCTGTAATAGTAAGAAGAATTTTGGAGCATTTTGTTGAATTAGCTATTCATCACTTTACTATGAAATTCATCTCTAAAATTTTTATTGGGAAAGATTTAAACATTTCATATATCATATCTGACTGATTACTGATCTTAATTTCTATAAGAGAAGTACATTTGGATCATAATCCATATTTTTATTCAACTTACAGCCGGTTTGGATTCTCCATGAAAGACTTCTCTAACAAACATAGCCCCTACAGCAAAACCAAGAACATTTGTTGTGTCAGTAACACAATACCGCCATGGCTCTTCACCAACTTCAGAGCCAACTAAAGCTTTGCGCAGACCACGATATGCATCTCTGAAAACTCTAGAAAGGCATGCTGTTAGGCTCCTAACTGTTTGCCACACTAGATAGTTGTTCAAAACCCTGAAAATGAGTTTAAGATTATTATTATCCTCTTATCAGAATTTTATGATAAGGAAACTAATTTTAAAAGCATAATATCAAGTTACTGATGATGGATATCTATGTAATAAATTAAAATTTTTATTCAGTAATATAGAGAATGCTCATTAAATGTTTGATTGTTAATAGGAATAAAATTAATAGCATGAGCATAAAACATTTCATAAACTCAATGAGCATCATCTTATTACTATAACATTAATTATTTAACTTAGTGTCTAATGGCTCTCCTTAAATTTCTCTAAAGCTCCATGTTTGGGATTGAAATTGTACTTCATTAATACAAAATATATTATTACGTTTTTCCTTCTGCAGTCTTATTGTATTCTACCACGATGTTGGACATCTTCTCAATATAATCTGGTGCATAAACAACTACCATTTCCTTGCTGGTTATTTTTCGATTAACAAGCCTTAAAGCATCTGAGAAGTATTCTTGCCAAGACATCTATGGATGGATATAAGAATATGGTTATTCAATGAAGCTTAGAGAGTAATTAAATTTTAATGAATTAAATGAAAGTAGTAATTGCAATCTAATTCTACAAATACATTTTCAAAAAGTAAATAAAGAGGATAACTTCATGTAATAATAATATTTAAAGTATATTTTAATGAGCAAAAAATATTCTAATTATATATGAAAAGGTGAAATTGGTAACAATAATGTTAATGAAAATTTTTTATAGTAAATCAAAAGTGAGAGAGTACCAAAATAACTCTCAAATAATTACATGAATTAGTAAAAAAATCTCATTCAAGCACATAATGAAACTGCAGTATGAATTTTCAGCATCTCTTTCCATAATTTCATATTTATTATAAGATATAAGAAAAATTTCACTTTGGAACATCAACTTCTTGGTTTAAAATTACTCTATAAGAAAAATTTACAATCACATAAAAATGTAAACATTCTCCTTTTCAATGATTAATTAATATCAAATAGTAATCATAATTACTAACAAAGGGCGCTTTCTCCTGAAGTTCAGCAATAGACATTTGATGGTACATCTTTTCCTCATCCCTTCTTTCATCTGCTGGAGTTGTTATTTCTGCTAGTTTAGTTTCCAGTTCTATGATAGCTTTCATTTGCCTAATTGTACTATCATCTTCACCACCAAGTAATTCCCCTATCTGAAATATTGATAGAAATACAAATATTAGCAATTTAGAGTAAATTAAATTTTTATAAGCATGAGTATGTAAAAGATATATTCATTGTAATTACCCTGGCCATGTATGACAGAAGTGCAGACAAAACCTTTTCATTTGCAGTTTTGTTCAAATAATAATCCCTTGTTGGCAAAGTCAGCCCTCCTTGATCAATCTTAATCAAAAGAGAAAATTGGTTATTAATACTAGTTGAGGCAAAAAATGCTACAATTTACATATTTATTATCATATGACTATAGAGAGTATTTGATAACTTGGAATTTACATAACAAAATCTTACTGAAATGCCATACTACAATAAAAATGTCCCTTTCATTTGATAACTTTAGAGGTTTCCTTTTAAGATAGGATGTAAAATACATCAAAGATTCTTACCTGAATAACATGCCTTGATGAATTCCTATCATCTTCCCCAACAACCCAAGAGAAAAAACCTCCCATATTATAGCGGTTTTGAAGAGTCTGTATTGTCTTTTGGAAACTCCAGGTGTCTGGATTCCACCAATGTGGAATTGCTGGTTCTGGTTGAGTTGCTTTCTTTGCTGTGCCAGCATTTTTTCCAGTACTTTTACTTCCAGGGTATACTCTTGGGCCAGACTATTTATTTCATAGACATAAATATAAATTTAAGATACAGAGTATTTTTAATGGAAATTACACAATTTTTAAAGATATAGATTTCTTTATTTTTTTACTTACTGGAAGTGGTGGATTCCAGTCATAAGGAGCTGTTATATTCCATCCTCCAATCTCCTTCAACAAATGCATCATTGGAAGATTTCCTAAACTTTCCATTGTTTCATTAACGTCCAGACAAGAGGTATAATAAAGCTTAGCTTTTTGCTCAGCCTTACTTTTTAGCTCAGAATATGGCTTGTCTACCATAAAAAGTAAAAGCAATCAGCATGTCAGAAGCATTATATACATAAATACGTATACATACGAATTAAAACATTTATAGACAAAATGCAGAAAAAGGAAGAAAAGAGATAAAATAATGGATAAATGGATGCTGCAAACAATTTTCGAGAAATTATTTTATTGAAATCTTTACCAAAAAACCAAACTATTTGGTAATTTACTTTTTCTGTGTAAAAATTTATATCAAAGCATTTAATATACAGATTTAATCTGAAATTAAGAAAATACATGTATTAACTGAAAGCATGAACTAGAAAATATAAACTAGATACTGTTGGACGGAAATACTAGGTAAAATTTGAAGAGGTTTTTATTGAAAAATTGTATATTTCAATTGTGAAATTAAGGTGTGGTAAGTAAAAACAAATCAATTCCATTGGAAATATAGTGATTTTGCAAAAGATTTGCAATAAAATCACGGTTTTGCTATAACCTACCTAGAACATTCCTTACGACCAATTGATTTTGACGCTCCAGCTTTCCAAAGGTTCCCCACATAGAACGACCATCAGGAACAGGGTTAGACCGCACCCACCCACCACAGGCATAATCGTAAAAATCATCACATGGGTTTACAGACTGGTCCATTGCACCAAGAATCGATGCCGCGGCAGAAACACAGGATGGTGCGAGACATGGTAATTCGGGATTACCTTTATCATTACCTAACATTCAAGCAGAAAATTCTCCATAAGAATGAAATGTAAAATCTTGGGTATTAAAAATACTTAAAGTTAGTTTCAGCAGGTTATAACATTATTCTTAGTTTAAATAGCTTATAATCAATTATTTATTGTATTGTACCAAAAATTCTCGTTACTATTTATCTTAATTCCTATATGACTCTCAACTATGTAAAATTTTTATTATAAATTAGAATGATTATAAGCAAGACTTCTATCTAGTCTCATACTCCAAACTTTACGAGAAATTAAGTCAATGAGATCGGACAATATTTATGAAATAATACTTTTATCTTATAGTCTTCGTAGACAAAGGGCATCAAATGTTTAAGAACAAACGGTAGAGTAGAACATGATCCGCCACTACATATAATAACCTCTTATAATAATATAAATAAAATAAATACTACGATTCGATTGAGTTAAACCTTGAATATATCAGTACTAGGAACAAAACAAGGAGGATCAAACATCATTCGCTAAACATTGAATGTTTATATTTTTAATATTGCCTTAAATAACTCATCTAATAAATGAGTATTACCTGAATCAGTTTTGGAAGAGGCACTAGGCTTTCCGTTGACCACGATTTCACCGGAAGACTCATTATCTCCGCTTGCACTAAGCAATGCCCCGAGAATGAAGACGAGCAATATAAGGGCAAGGCTGAGACAGAGTAGAGCTTTCTCAAGAGTGCTTCGAGATTTCCATAAGGTAGATCCCTAATCTCAAAGACAAGAGCAAAACAATGAAAGCACACATACAATTCGTTCCAACTCAATTTAAGAAATACTAATTATTCTCTAGAATAAAGTCGCATAATATTTCCTCTTAATTAATTTAAATGATCAATTAACACAAAAATATTATTGGTAACATAAATATTAAAATGAAAGAAGCCAGTAAAAGATTTAATTCAGTTAATTACATGCACAGGCAAAATACCAAGTGAATCAAATGTGTTGTATAATATACTAAATCAAATTTCGAATACATTAATCTATTAGTAAGTGAATTTTACTAATCTTAATTCTCAAAACGAAGTATATTTCGATTTTTCTGTTATGCTAGGACTTTTTGCCGTGTAAAATTCTATTTATTAACTCTAGCAAAAGTATCCCAGATAGAAAATAACTTATTAATTTTTCGATAAATATAAAACTAAATTTGATTTTTTGTCCGGTAAAGCATCTGCTTCAAAAAAGGATAGCGTAAAATTTGTTTTTAATCTTAAAACTGCAGTCATACCGTGTGGTAGCGGACGTGAGTAGCAGCTCCTGCAGTCCCTTCTGTCAGGTGTACTGAGCCGACACTGCTACTGTCCTCCTCTTCGAATTCAGCCTGTTTGTATCTTGTCATCTGCGAAATCATAACAATGGTGATATTAAGACTTTTAGAAAGGAAATCTATACCGTATGAATCATAAAACTTAAATGATTATAGGAACTAGCTTAACTGTTAAACTCCTACGGAAGGAGGTTTTGATTCTCGCAAGCTTTTCCATAAGAAAGCAATTATAGCAGCTTCCGATATCGGCCTTGTCTCTAAACTACGCAGCATTTGAGACCAGGCAAATATTCAGAACGTTTCTCAATAAAATATCCAAGTTATCGTCTGAAATTTCTCTTCTTCAACACCATTAGCACTCGAATGCGAATCGGTACGAAGTAAAGGATCGATTAAAACTGTTGGGGGAAGCGAACAACTCACCGTCGTAAAATGTGATATCTTATCTGGAACAACAAAACGTAATTCTTCCCAATCGAAACCTATAATATTGTATCTATGACGTTAGAAGAATATATTATTAATCAAGGGAGGAATTATGGACGAACATTTACGAATAGGGGACGTATGATGTAATACAACAGTCTCCATTTAATTTAATTATACTAATTTCCGGTCTATTAACAATGTACAAAAATAGACATTTTATTAATTAACAAGCGACGAATACAACTTTGGACAGTTACATTCTTTTACTGGGAGTCCTTAAAATTTATTACGCCTTATTATATTATTAAATAACTCAAATCTGATGGGTAATGGACGGCGTTGAATAATTTACGGAACAAAATAGGAATTGAAACTGAATCTTTCTCCTATCCTATGAAACTCGGAAGATATTCCCTTTCAACTTCAACATATTCATCTGGTTCTCAAATGAGGGCCTTCACTTATCAAGGAGGTCAAGATAAAATCAATCAGGTGGCAGGTGATTCTTCAAGAGGATTTCATTGTTTAGCGGATTAAGATGCTCTATTATCTCACTGATTAACGACAATTGGAATGGGAAGATTAAGTCTTTCTATCTCTCCAAAATTTTTAATAAATCCGAACTAAACTAAAGACTAAAAGATAACTATTAACTTATAAAGATAATTATTAACTAATATACCTATATTCACAGATTTCAGACAACTGGAGCAAATCTTCATTTCCCATTTATTTAGAATTCAATACATTTTAATTTTTTTAACGCATTTTTTGTGGACTAATTCTCTACTCAAGCCTTTGATCTTAAATATCCCTCCCGTGATTATCTTTCCAGTAACTAAATGAAATCGGCATCTCATGATGTTTTTGGGAAATAAAAGTCAAAGATTTGAAGACCAATTTATCTACTGCATCCTCATACTCGTATCCTAACGTACACTCTGATCGCAAGAAAATGAGGAATCGTTTAGTAGATTATAATCTAGTAGATAAAGATATGTGATGTTATTTAAAAATCAGCTTTTCCTATACATTAGAATAATATGGGAAAATTTTAAGCCTTTGAAAGAAAAACGATGCTGTGAATTTTATACTTCTTACGACAATTTAAGAGTGAAAAACTCATTCTCGTGATTTAGAGCGTAGATTTCTAAAATATCCGTAAATATAGTAAGAGTATATAGTAGAAAGTATACAATGTTATATTATGTTATACAATGCTGTATTACGTTATACGTTATATTATGCAATACAATGTTATATTATGTAATACAATGTTATATTATGTTATGCAATGTTATATTATGTTATAAAATGTTATACCATGGGTAATATAGTGTATAATATTCGAACTCGATTAACTGTCAAAGAATTCTCTTAGATAAGCATCTATAAACCGACAGTATTAAAAAATGTCTAAAATAGTATATACCGCTCTTCCTTTATCCCTCCAGAATTTCATAAACGTTAGCATACAACTCTCAGAATTGATAAATTTACTTTTATCACTTTCATTTCTCTCGCATGAGTTTTTTTGGCAAACGTCCACAATGGAGAAGGAATAAACGTTATGCGGGAGAAGAGCGGCAGTGAGAGGTTTTAAGGTGCTTGCTTCCCTTGCTGCTGATTTTAGTCCTCGCGATATTTTTGATTCCATATTTTTAAATACGGGAAAATGAAGAGGAAGAATATATTTAGGGGGGAAAATTCTTGAATATTCGCGGGTTCATTAAGGGGAGACTTTATTCTCGTCCCTCCATTTGGTCATTCCACTGAGGACTAAGAAATTCCACACGATGGAATCCGCTCTAAACATTTCGATGCGCAGTATTCCATTTTATCTGCATAATACAAAAGTGATTAGTTCGATGGTCGATTAGAGTTAGGAGTAGATTTCTGAAGATACCTCATGAAAGATTACATCAATTTAGTGTCGCAGTATTTTCAGAATGAAATATGAGTAATGTAAAACCATAAATATATGCAACGAATGAGAAAATTCAATTTTATTTATCTACATTAAACTAATTTGTACAATATGATAATATTATAAATAGTACATAAATAATCTTGGTATATAAAAGTATATACATGGACGTTGAATATTATTTTGAATAATATTTATCTCTGCTTATCCCATACTTACATAAACGTGCAATTTATTCATCAAATAATTTAATAAGTATAATGATGCTCTCAATATATTTTTGCGCCCTATTCTAAAGTGAAATAACAGAAGAACATGCCAAATTAAGTCCACGTATTTTTTTCGTTTGAAGTATAATTTATTTAATAACTAATTCTAGAAAGTCGACGTATAAGATGAGAAATGATACATCGTCATTCCTGTTTGATTAAGGAAGAAAACTCATGAGGTTCCAGTTTAAAAATTCCTTAAAAACAATGAGAAAACAACTCATATTGTATGAGAAAGCTGAAGGAGCAAAACTTTTTCCAGTTCCATTCTTCATAGACTGTTGAAAATACGTATTAAACTCACTTTAGCATCTACGTTTTAATGAAGTGATGCTGTGAAATAAACAGTGTATTTCGGATAATTGGATCACGCGCAGTTGGACCAAGGTTATAAATAGATAATTTATACGCTTGGATGAGCTTTGAGAATGGTCTGCGACCGCGTCATCGAAGCCATTCACGATGATGACTTGTGCGAATCACTCTAAATGAACACATTGATCCGAATTTTTCATAGCGCTGTGATTATGGCCATCTCTTTTCCGAAATGTCCTCTTCATAGCCATATAAAGAGCCCTTCTTTCCTCAAGATATTTACTGCTCTTGATGGTACTGTTATTAAGTTATGGAAAGGTTTTTGAGTCACGAACTGAATAATTCAGCGTCATATGCGGCAGCGAATTCGATATTGCGCCTCCTTACTTTATTCACTATGATGGTAAACTGTTACGAATCAATAACACTCACAGTACAAGAAGGAACCGGCGATAAAACTATATTTTTTATAATAAACATCGAATTCATACAATCCTTCATCAGTTACAAGGAGTAGGGTTTCTTTTCACATTTTGGACGATATGTACCACATAATTCGTACTAACCCTTTCGGTTATTATTTAATGTAATTCAGTTCGAATCTACTCAAATTCATGGTTTAATACGCTAACAACCGTTGTAATTGCTACATAATCCCCAAATATATTCGTAGACATTGTCTTTCTGGCACCATATAAACCCTTCACTACAATTTAATTGATGTTCGAAAACGGACAATGATCGTTGTTTTAAACGACGATCATCAACTTTAAATGGCTTTTTAACGACAGTACTTAAATCCAAAGAGATTAAATTCGTTTAAATGTGTAGTAAAACTGTGATTATTCGCTTATTAAAATTAAACTTTGAAAATGAGATGAGAAATCGTTTCTGTTTCTTATCAGTGTTTGGGTCACTCAGAGTTTGACTTTGTTGACGTCAGACATTAGTCGGAAGTACCAAAATTTCGTATTATATTGATATGAACTATTATTAATTTGTAAGTGTATTCCTGGACTATACATTATCCTACTATTTATAGCATAAGTTTGATATAATCTATTATTTACCTGAAAACATTATAATATGTATGTATTAATATATATATACGTATGGTATATACACATTCAAAAATCTTCGAAATTTTCACATGCATACAGTTTGATCTATGGAAAGTTTCCGTACCTTTTAAGTCTTATTTGCTCCTTTCTTTCATAAGCTGCTTGTATTCCTCTCTAAACTTTTCAAGTAGACTATTTCAATTATTTTTCTCGAACCCTCTTTACTGGCAATTTTCCCTTCGCTCATTCGTTTATCTTTTCATCGAGATGAATGAAGTAAACACCTCCTCTTTATTTTGAATCTCTCTCAGCATTGCCTACTCTAATTCTGAAGAAAACCAAATCTTTCACGGTCCCGTTTATTTTGTAAAGAAGCCCCTTTCCACTACAGCAGAAAAGGTTATGCATAGAAAAATAAAGCCTGACCGAATATTTCTCTCCATTCGGTCTCAAAAACTTTTGCGCACCAATTTTATACGACGATTTATTTTAGACTTGCCGCAATATTACGGTTGCGGTGTTTATCTTCGCGAATTTATGTCGTTACTTAAATTTTATTCACGTGCTCCGAAATGCGCGAACTTTAGAGGAGTGTTTGTGAACTCATGTATCCTTTAATTAAAATAGAAAGTACTTATGCGAACTTCGAAATTCCTCGTAAACCAGAGCTTAAGTATACGATAAAATTTTATTGAAAAAATGCCGAGAAATTTACAGTATAAACGTTAAAAAATATAATTTTAGATTTAGGAAAATAGAAACAAAGTGAGCTACTATAAAAACACAACTTTGTATTTCTCATTATAATTTCATGATAATTAAGATGCAAAATATATAGAGACGCATGATTTAATGGTTTTCTTACGTTTCCGAAAATTGGGTTCGTATAGGGACTCATATGTGTATGAAATAGTAACTCAAAAACTGCTTGTTGACTTGTCTCTAAAAGTCATTTTAATTTAATAAGCGATAAGTAATAATAAAACTTAACTAAACAATTTTGTGGCTATTTCTGGAAATTATCGAGAAAAAAAATGTTCAAAATATAACTCTCTTCGTCACAAAACCTTGCAAGAAAAAATATAATGAAATGAAAAAGATACTAAATACGAACAGGAATTGTTAGACACGCTAATCATCATCATCATCTGAATACTATTAGATAAATAATTTTTTTATCTCAAAGTTTTTTCCGTTGATATATATCTCGAAGTAACACCTAAATCTACATATCATTTCACTAATCACACAATATCTCCAATAAGCATTGCTATTAGTAAAAGTACGAACCTTATTTTTGAAAAAAGATGTCATGGATGAACCCACGAAGGAATATTATTCCTTCTGAACTACCATCTGAAGATTTTATACCGCAAAGAGATATGTACACCTGGACGTATGGATTATAGTTCGTAGTTTCCGAGTTCCCAGTTGTGAAGACACCCGCTCCGGTACTCACTTTAGAATTGATATATACAAGGCACGAATGGAAGCTAAAAAATTTCCGCAGTTAAAACATAAAAGAGCACCATCAGTCCACCAAGCAATTACTCATGCCTAAAATGCGAATGAAACAACGCAGCATTTGAAAAACCTCTTACGGTTCCCGCAAGGCAGATCTGATTTCATATCGTATCGGTGAGATAGCAATTCTATGCCGTCATAAAGGCACTTCCTGTTTCTAAAAGACTCATTCAGCATTTCAGAATATTTTTAGTTTATAGGATTTGCACACAAAATATAAATGCTTACGAGAAAATAATAATTTCATAAGTAATCAAATTCCCGGTTAATTTATTTATCTAACTTCCCAAACCGAAGAATCGTTCTTTATTTTCAAAACCTCGTGTTAAACTACGCATTCATATATAACGTGAAATGAAGCTCAAAAAAGTGTTTCCTAAATATATTTTTCGATTTGCTTCTTCTGATTCATCTTCAAATTGGATTGATTGTCAGGCTAATGTACAAAACAAAAGAATGAACAAAATCTCTACTTTCCTGATTCAATGGAAACTGTCGATATTTTCAATATCTTGATTTGCGAATTTTTTCGGAACATAGTTCATCAGGGCAATTAAATGAATTTTTACGTTTCCTCTTCATTTAGGAAGACCATGGCAAATTTTTTATGGTGGAATCATTCCCTTAAGAAGCATAAATTATTGTCACAGGACTGAAAAAGACTTTCGAACCAGAAATTTTAAAAAGAAATTCAGATAAAATTTCGATAAACATTCGATTCAAGAGAGGAGGATATTATAATTATGCTAAAATACTAAGGGCGATAATATTGCTTTATCACATTTGGCGGAATAAATTTATCCTCATAATTTACGTTACCGTGGTACCTTCTAGAAGAAATGTCTTCCTGTTTCTTTTTCTCACCATTCCAAGCGTACAATCTAATCTCCTATATACGTATTCTTGAATGAACATCCTGTCTTAAAACTGTGATTGGAGTCTTAAAATTGTAATACGTGATTGAAGTTGGAAATAGTTCTATGTAAAATTTAAACGCTTACTTGCCTTCATCAGTTTAAAGAGCATAGAAAATCAAACTTCAACTAATTAGTAAAACAAAATAAGTGGCAATCAAATGTAAAATGAGTTAATGCATGACCCTTGGAAGACAAACCTTTCCGTGCAAATTTTCAGAGCATCGATTTTTATCCGCAGCTCAACATCCACGAGGGCTATTAATTTGCTACCTAGTCTCATCCGACACGCGATATTTCGTAGACAGAGGAGACAGGGCTTCTATCACCATGCTAAGCCACGACGCTAATTCACGCGCAAATCCGTCTCTCAGCTTGTTTAGCAGGCGTCGGATGGAAGGAAAAGTAGCAAAAGGTCTAGATGGCAGCGCCGCAAAGACGAGACGGTGGTCGATGACATTACCTACGACGCTTACGACGTACTGGAATCAACTAAGCTAGCGAATTGCGCGCGTGGTCTATAATGTAGGAGATAAGATACAGAGGCGATGTTTGCCGAAGCGACGGTGGCCCAACAATATAGAGATACGGTGAGCCTTCCAATTAACGTCATGATAACAATATGACGCGAAGGAAGGGCTTTCAACGAAATTAGACCGTAATCGATTTTCTTCTCGCTAATTTCGAGCTGTCTCGTCTTCAGTTCAGCGCTTCAAAAATAGTTATTTTCCAGGGCCAGACTAATAAAGAGCCCAAATGGGACGTATGATTAGGTGTGAACTGAGTACGGCTGAATCGTGGTCATTGGACATAATAAAGTTTAACGATTATTATCCTGCACGGAGTGATCGAAAACTTCCGTCTATATAATAACTTAAGTGGCCAATCTACAAATAACATTCCGTAAACTTAAAACGGTCTTCATATTAATCCTTTTCTTATCTACTTATGCTGCTAATAGTGAGTGGGCCTTCAGAAAATTAAAAAGATGGATGAGGGTTTACTATGTTGACAATAGCAACAATGTATATTTTTTATTAGTTCTAACGCGAAATTACCATATAAGAAATATTTATTTGGACTATATTAATCGATGATTTCATAGCGTAATACTAAGCAAATCAATTAAGACTCAAATCTCTCCATGAAGATCCATAGCCGTTTTCAGGCACCAGTAATACCCAATATATCATATCCAGAACTGAATTCACAACTATTATAATTAGCTGATATCCTTAGATAGCAAGAGTTTTTGTCAAACTAGGAATGCGAACAATGCGTCGTATATCATCCCACATTTAGGCCAACTCGTATCTTTGGTCAACCACACTAACTTGGAAAAAATTATTTTAAAAATATTTTATTCAAAAGCTTTTGTTCGCGAGGAAGAAGTATCCCTGCATGCATCTTGCATCACCAAGACACTATAATTGGGGGCACTATATTAAAAGTAAAAACATTCTTTGCTGACATTTGATTTTGGTTAATCTCTTACCTTCAAAAATTTAGTTTGATAATTCAGTGAAATATATCTGACTGTTTGTTTGGCTTAATATATTAATGCATTGAATATATAAGAATTTCATTTCTAAAATATACTAGGAATATCAATATTTTCTATTACAAAACGATGGAAAAGTTAGTCTGAATATATGGTAACTAACCTTACTCAATGCATAAAATACAAAGTTCGGGGGATGAGGATAATACTTTCAGGATTACCAGTAACTGCGTAGTATATAATTATTTTGAACTTAACACATGAACAATATAACATATAAATATATTCCATATCTTCAAAGGAAACATTTTAGATTGATATTACTTTGATGCTGAAGCATTACACCGGGTAATAATTATATTGATCGTGCTCGATCTTCAGAAAAAGTACCACCAGAAATTACGATGTCACATTTCGTTCTTCAAATCGGAACACTTTTTGTGTAATTGGTTAATCATTTAATGAAATATATGCTTCCAACTATAGCAACATCCAATCAGTTTTTATACTGCCAACAACGAAATGGATCTGAAATAATATCATTCTTATCGCCAGTATTCAACCATTATAGGGAATTATATTATACACACACAATGTTATACAAATGTTTAACTTTAGATTTACTACATAAATACAGATAAGAAACATTCAAGGAAGAAGTAGTGCATATTATGCGCTCTTCCTGCTGTACAGACGGATGGATACAGCGAATAAAATAAGGGAAATAGATGAAAATATTAACTGATTTAAAAATTCATTTTTCTCTCGAACAGTAGGCGAGAGTAGTCGTTTAGATACATAGAGCCATGTTGCTCACACCCCTTGCCACATACCCTAAGGTGTCTCGCAGGGTACACTAATAGAGAACGACAGTACAGATTGCCATCTATTTCTAACAAATTCGCTGAATTCAGTACGTGAATGATTCAGGCAGAACTGGTTCTCGAACCCGGAACTATCTTTTCATTACGTCCGTAATTCCTCGTGACATTTCACGAGGTTACCTTTATCCCAAATCTACCAATTTGCGTGAACCGTAGCCTTTGTTGATCCTGTGATAGCGTCACATCGGGGTTCGTTCCAACAATGAGCGTAAACATTCGACGATCTTTTCTCAATTCGCCGTTGGAGGCGCCTGTGCGGAATGCGGGAACAAAAAATCGCGTTACCACGGAGCCTGCGATCGGGATAATTCCGCGCAAATCTCTCCGTCAATTATCCAAATCCCTTCACACCGTTCCTTCCGCGGTTGGCCATTTCCACTACGACGAAAAGAGAGAGAACCGGTCGCGAATTAGGGAATCGATCCGGACCGTACGCAAACACGACTTTACCGCACACACTCGTTTCCCTTAACAACGGAGTCGTTTGTTCCCTCCGTTCGGCGCAGTTTCTGCAAAAGACGGACTTTTGTTTGTTTGCGAGAGCTTTTGCAGGGCACCGGTACTTCGGAGACGTCTATTTTATCGCTCAAAGGCCTCAGGCACACGGAGAACCGAAGCATCTGTTTTTTACGGTGTATTTGTGAGAGGCGAAGAAATCCGCGGACTATTTCTGGATTCCTTATTTTGATTTTCCAAGTGGTTCGACTAAAGAAAGCCTGTTCGGCGATAGGATTCTTACACCCGAAATAGAGGGAGTTGAAAAACTCGAAGTTGCTTACATCGGAGTCGGAAATTCCCTAAAGAACTAGGGCCGTTAATTTTTTCGGGAAATTAGATCTGCAGACTTGAGGGGGATCGAGCTTCGTGTACACGACAATCTCTCCACTCGCGTTGATCTTAAAAATGATTTGGTCCCGCTGCGAATTGAATTTAGTCTTTTTATCGTTTAATTCAGAATGTAATAGAAACGTCTCTATCGATCGAGATTGAAACTCTAAATTTCTATCGTTGTTTAAATCCTCGTCACAAGATTCAAATGCAGTGTAATATAAATTCTGAAATAGTACTAGACCGGAATAATTCTTTTATTTCTTATTGCGGGTCAGTACGTTAATCTTACCATAAGAAATCACCATAAGAAAAAACACGTATAGCAAAAGAAAAAAGTTCTGCAACAAGAAAACGCAGGGGGAAGAGAGATAGGATACATCAACAGACATACACGTAGATAAAGAAAAAAGAGAGTGAATTAATAAAACAAAATGGATGAATGAGTCATAAAACTTGTAACTAAAGAAAAATATCTTATTGTAATTTATAAATAAGTATTTATATAAATACTTTCTTCTCACGGTTATTTTATTCGACAAAGGAAAAAGGTAGAAGGTCTTTTACATTGTTGCAAAAATTTAGCCTCTATAGTTTCAACTAATTTTGCAACGAAAAATTGGTTGCCGCAGTTATAAAGTAATTTCTATGTACTGTTACACAAAGTTCTCCGGCAGATACTCTTTGAACCTTAATTCGTAAGATTAACTAAAACTCGCCAACTTTGCAAAGCCCATAAATATGAAATGAAATCGATACCAATTAAACATAAAAATTCAACTAGCAGTAAATTCATTTTTTTAGGTAAGATATTCTTTTTAAAAAACATCAGAATTAAATATAAAAGAAACCATATTATTTTGAGGTTTTACGATTAAGAGAAAAGTTTTCTTCCGCCATTGATAGCCCAGTTTGTCAAAATGAATCAATACATTTCGAGATATAAAAAGCATTTCATTGAAGTTATCGGTATATTTACTAAATTAGTTTCCATCAAAATACCGAACCCTGCCCATCGTCTCCGGTAACCATCAGATACATTTCGATACGTAAAAATCACCCCTTATTTTTCAACAACGGGAGTCGTATCCTTGGTTACACCAGGCCACGCCCTCGGCGCCAGCGACCCCACCCCGTATCGAGAACTTCCAAATGTCCGAACGAATATGCGTCTGTTTACCTATTGAGATGGTAAACCGATCGCTAGAGGAAGATGACAGTCTCCGGGACGAATGTTAAAGCTGACGCTGTCAAATAAAGCGTACGTTTCAAATTTTGTGCGTTGCTTTCTTCATTTTTATCTCCCGATTCTCATTATCGTAATCGTATCGTAATCTGACGAAAGATGGCTAGTTATGAACTTATTATTTTAACTGCGCATAGTTAGTTTTCTTGGTAATTTCGGAGAATGTAGAGATAAGATAAAATTACGATTATAGCTATTCTTGGCTGCGGCATGTGTTCCATCTCACAGTAATCGGAAATTTGAAAGACGTATTCGTAACCTTACTCAATTCCGGAGAAATACTCGGATGAAATGTGAATGGACGGACTGTTTCACTCAGAACATTTTATTAGTTGAAAAGTTCAAAACGATGACGAAGCACACAAACATCATCTTCCTTACGATATAATTAGAACTCGCAAAACCTTTCAAGAGTTAAGAGATAAATTAGCGTGAAACGTGATTCCACGAGACATGCTTCGCCTTTAATTAAATATTTACGGGACGAAAAGTATTTGATTAACGGGACTCCACCTTCGGAAAATATTTAAATCGAATTTTAACGAGTTTAACATACCTTTAACAGGAATCTTTAATGAGAGAAGAGAATAAAACAAAAGACGGAGAGCTCTTGATGCTTTAAGCCATGGAGGCATTTCATTCACTCCGCTTTTTTGTCCTCGTCAAAGTGACACTGAAAACGCATCGTATTCTTTTGTCATTGCCCCTCATCAACAATGAGCCCTTAGTTTCTCTCGGCTAAGGTTCCAACATTAATGAGTGGAGAGAGCATCAAAGCAAAGCTTTAAAAGTTAATAGGCCCTCCGAAATGGAGATACTCTAAAAAACCACTTTGTCGCAGCAGAGTGAACCGGCCTACAATTTAACGCCATCCGATACGTTTATCACTCTTCCCGTTGCTTAAGAGCGTTATTTATATTGTTATCAACAGGGTAGTTGTATAATTGAACTATAATAAACGACCCAATTGTTCGACTAAATTATTAGTATAATTAATTCATTGTCACCGTTCATTTTTCTACTTCACTGAAATAATTCTTTTCCTTCGAGTACTATTAAAGGGACAAGAGATGATCAAACTTGATTAATGTTAGTTGTAAATTCTCCTACATCCATTCCGACTGTTTTATTTGATGCAACTGCTCTTACGAAGTGATTTCGTTAGACATAATCTATCGGAAAAATATTCCAGAGAGGCGCGTAAACGTTTTTTTTACTTTATTGCCATTAGGGAGCATAGTTAGGAACTTAAAACAGCCTATAAAATTATTTTATTTTAATCTTAATCACAATATTCAATTACTGAATAAATAACTCAAACGAAAATTTCGCAACGCTCGACTATGTACGTTTATTATAGAGTGCATAATGATACAGCTATATGCTACAGCATAATGCACTGTTTGTCATGATGACCTAAGTGTCCGTTAGAAGACATTTTGAAAAGGCATATCCAGTTTTTATTAATAATAAATTTTTGAATTACGGGTGTGATTGGGAAATGATGGCTCCTTTTACATCCAACACATGTCATTATAAAAACATTATAAGAATATAAAATTATAAACAAATTCGAAAAGATAAAGAAATAAATTATTCTGAGGCTTTTTTAAAAAAAGTTATGAGCTTAGGAAAATATCACCACTGCTGGATGAAAACCAAAAGAAGGGGATTGTACAAAAATTGCAAAATCTACTGACAGAAATTGCTATCTATAAAAATCAGAAAGAAAATTATTTTGGTAAAATTAAAAAGAACAAAAAAAAGAATCACAAAAACCAATATGAAACAAAGAAAAATAAATAAACTTGGAGTATAATAAAACATGGAAATTGAAAATAAAATCCTAATGAAAACATAGGGCATATTAACACGAGATAATAATACAACTGAATGATGCTTTTGGTTTAACAAAACTGAACACGGCTCAAAACCTGCGAATTAATATTTTCTTTGAGAACAATACAATCCTATGAATCTTTTCAATCAACAATCTTAATCAAATACTTCATCTTACGATAGCAAAATACGTACTTGTAGAGGTTCAATTAAATCACTTTCTAAATTAATGTGCGCATTGGATAAGACGTATAATTTTCATTAAATAATTTCAAATATATTATGATCTGATAACCGATCATGAAATCTGCTCATGTCATGTTTCGATGTTTTGAAATGCGCCGTTTCATAATTAATTCAAGGTTTTATTGATTATAAATATGAAATACGATAATTGTATTATTACCGGAACGGTATTCTGTAATGAATTAATAAGCCGCAAAGTATCTGGCAATATTTTTCTTCTAAATTGCGAAAAAAGTTGAAGAGAGGTATATTTTGCGCAATTAAAACTAAGTCTTCAAAAATAATACGATTTTACAAGTCGTCTATCTATCAAATATTAAAAAAAATGAACGAGACAAGACATAAACTAAGGAGCAATTTTCGAGACGCAATTTCATTTCGTACCGATATCTCGGATATCTCTTAATCTCAGGAAGCATTAGAGTTGCGCGGAACAGCCTCAGCTCAGGCGAATATGCTACAGATACCGAATGCGCCTCGAAGTCGGATGAAAACGACTCACGAGGAGGACAAGAAGCTCTCGACGAGAAGTAAGAAATGCGGGAAGGGAACTTAAATTAGACAATTAAGGACAAAACGGAGTCCCCGAGACTCTGTAGCTCGCAATTTCGGATCGGTGGAGCGAAGGTCGAGCCTTCTAACATTCCCTCCTTCGAATCAATTTCGCTTCGAATCATCGTTTAATTTCTTCGGAAGATTCGATTTAAGCGAAAGAGGCATCGTTGGTAAATAACCGCACAATCCCCCAATTTACTGCGCTGTTTCCTTAAATGAGTCGTGCTTTCTTAGATTGCCGAGAACTAGGAACTTCCACGAGGAGCGAAATTTCTCGAAAACACTGCGTCGTTCTTTCGTCGATTCTTTAACGCTTTATTTTACTTTTGGTAGAATATTAACTTATGAATTACGTATTAAATATGTCAACATGCGCATTGTTTTGACGAGTATTAATCGCCAGGGACAATTATAAAACACTTCGTCATTCAAGATGTCTACCTTTTGGAGTTTGCAGATTTATTTCGCTATTTCGTCGTCAGCCGTCGCTGATAAATCCCCATTAATAACGTTATTGATCGTCCATAACTGCAGTTTCAGTTATTATCAGTCTTCATTGGCTTCCCATCGCTACGATACAGAAAGTCAGTTGTCTTGGTAACCTTTATCAACATACGAGAGTTCAGTTAGGACTAGTAATGTGTGGTAACGCATTTTGGTTTATAATTCCCATAAATGAACGCTTGTATTTCATTTATGATACACTGCCCATGATTTTGATCTAGATTAAATGTCAGAACTATAACACAAGTTTACTTCGACTGCTAATTTAATTTCGCGAGTTTGAGGAATAGAATTGAGCCAAAAGCAACCGCCCACCCTACATTTACACTGTAGCCAGGATGATGGCCTTTCGATATAAACCACATTTATGAGAAAATAAACTAAGTGGGAAATTATTATTGATGTAAATCACTCGAACATTGATCAGACACATCGTGGTGCCAACTTGTGCCAAACACGAATGATAGAAATCTGTCTCGTTAAAGCGAAGACATCGAGAAACTATCAGGCCATACTACAGCGTCACACCCAATATGTTTGAATGATTGGACATCGATCGCATCATTTCCATTTAGCAGGACGACATAGTCTCTCTATCGTGATTGCGAAATCCCGGCAACGAGAACCCATTGTGTCCCGCGGTCACCAGAGAGAGCTACGATCGCAAATATATCGATCAAGTTGTACTGCATGCATGTATTCCGCGTGCACGAAGTTACCTCCGTATCTACGCTAAGCAAGTAAATAAATCAAATGTCAACCAACCGATTTCAATCTCCTTGTCATTAACAACGATGTATATTCTACGGCTATAGGGCATTAGGAAGTTGGATGACAATGAATCATGCTGCTAAAACATGATTAAACAGAAAATAATCATACAGAAGTCTCTAGAAACAACGGTTTAATGAAAAATAATTTTGTATCTATTTAGCAATTCTAAATCCAGAAAACTGAAGAAGAAGCGAGGTAAAAGATAAAAATAATACATGCTACTGAAAGAAAATTATTACTATAAATTATAAGCGGAAATCAGAAAAAAATTGACAGCGATAGAACTTCTTCTATACTAAATACAGGCTCCTTCCCAATAAAAATAACGAATCCATAAATACCAGACCAGGAAAACCTATGCTACTGAAAGAAAATGATTCCGATAAATTATAAGCAGAAATCAGAAAAAAATGACAGCTATAGAACTTCTTTGATATTAAATACATGCTCCTTCCAAATGAAACAACCGAATCCATAAATACCAGACCAGGAAAACCTAGCAGTACTAGGGGAATCTTTTCATTTGTCATCATAAAAGCGTGTGTGTCGTTCCGTTCCCAAGGAAACCTTTTGGGACGCGTATAAAACTAGGCCTTATTCGAGTAATTTTCTTCGATATTAAATTAAGAGTTTTCTTGAGAAAAAATAATTTTGAAAAAATAATATTGAATAATGAGGAATAAAATTTTTAAAACAATACGGTAAATTTCATTTCTTCTCTAAATTATAATTGATATTGTTATTTTTTTAGTTCATTTGTTACGGGAGAGATGGAAAAACCTCCGAGGAAAATGAAAAACCCTAATAAACTTCTGCTAAAGGTCAGACATGGCACGGAAGCCGAGTCCACTAGTTCCCTATTCCAGAGTCATGTTATTAATTAGCAACAAATCATTTTATTCGCACGACATCCCCTAACTAACACTTTCCTCATTTCTCGGATTATCATTCTATACCAATACGCGGAAGACAGATAAATATTTTCATACTATTCTTCACAAGAATTTAATAAATATACGAATTTTCGCACAAGTGAATAATTATTCGTAGCATTCCTACTTATAGGTGAATATTAGGTAAATATTTCTTCCTCATTATGAAAATAAACGTTGGACAAAGTTTACTACTTACTAACGAAACATTAATTGAGTTCAATGCAATCCATTTTAAAGAAGCGATGAAACAGAATGTTGTACTTTTCATTCACTTAAATGCTTTCGAAAGACGCAAACTCTTACGCGATAGGAACTAAAATACATTGGATATACGCGAGCAAATATTCTGATCCTCATCCTTCAAGATTGCAGTAGTGCAACGCTGCTGTAGGCTTTGTAATAAGCTGCAATCAACACTTGGGCATCGAGTAATAAGATCCTTCACGTCGTTTGCTACGTAACCAAATATCAGCAGTGTACGGTTAACAGATGCACTCTACGGAAGCAACCACAACATATTACGGAAGATTGCAAAAGTAATAAGATATCATGACATATTTTTGAGTGCATCTAAAAAATGAGAATGAATCTCTGGAACTGGTAAAATATACTATGAAATAAATTTTTATTTGATTGTTTATTAATAATTCCGTTGCAGTTAGGTCGCTAACCAGGTAGCAACAGTTGAATGTATGTGTTAAATGTGATTACGTACGTATGTGATAACGTAATTGTAATTTTTACGCTAAAATTCAACGACTTGTAGCTTAAATAATCTACTCATATTTATCATACTTGCTTAAATTCTTCGACAAGAGAAATTTAGAGCGTAAAAGAACATATTACTACGCACTACCATAGAATTATAGGTAGGTCAGTCATGTTTCCGTAAGCTGGTATCGACATTAAAATACCGAAAAAAAGGAAAATTCTACGGTCACGTTTAATTAACGCTGAAAGCGACGCGATAAGCCAAAAGATAATTACCGATGTACGAAACGATTCATGCTTCACCCATTCTCATTTATTCTCCGAAGCATTCACCCATCACCCGGATGAAGTACTTCCGGCGAACGCCCGAGTTTCAAACGAGCCCTTCTCTTAACAAACAAACAACACACGGGTGACAGGCGTCCATTGAAGGACGGGTAGCTTCAGCATCGACCATCGATCGAAAATCAACAAGTTGAGGGGGCAAATCATATCATCTAGCCAGTAAGCAGCTAGATTGGTACCACGAAGGGTTTGGAGACAGCAAATAACTGGACCTGTTCTACTTCGTGTCAAAATCGTTAACGTAGGAAACGAACGAGTTCGCAGCTGCGTTCTTCTCTTCTCTTTCTCTTCCTTTGATACACGAACACAAAAGAAAAAGATACGCGAAGAATATCTACGGTTCATAAAGATTTTATTGGATAATCATTCAATTCCATATCAAAAGGGTTTTGCTCTCGAAGGCACAGATCGCCTATCCTAATAATCATTAGCTAATATAGGGAGATAAATACGAACACTGACGTATGTATTTGAAAATAAATCAATTTTGATCTATACTTATGAAACTAATGCGTTTAATTTAAATCCAGAAAATAATAGTTTTGCTGGAAATTTATTGGGATGAATGCAAAACAAATACTTATTTGTACTTCTGAGAACAGTTACATGTATCATCGGTAAAGAATAATTCAAATATTTTATCAGGCTTAATATCCTAACAGAGATTTTCTTTACAAATCATGATGACGTTATAATTATTACAGTTTAATATAAGAAACCTAAAAATGATTAACAAAAATTGAGAAGTTGATAAATACTGAAATATGAGTGATATTTTATGACGAGTTTCTTATCAAGTATTTTAAAAACAATCTGATGACTACAGAAGTCCGGATTTTTTTTCTTTCCGATGTATATTACTAAGGTACTCTCTTATCATAGAAGTTAAAAATAAAATATATAATCCTGGTTATTTACCGTCGTCTTATGTACTCTCGTCGCTTTCAAAGTAAGTTTAATATCCGTCCAAAGAAAATCAACAAAATTTTCACCCGCAATATATTAATTTTGTGACGAAAATTATTATAAGAAATGAAAATTGAGTAACTCAAATAGTAAATTATTATGTTAATATATTTCCTTTTCAAAAACAAGCTTATTTTCGCTACAAAAAAACTAAGCTCTCTATAAATAAAACCATATCCAAGCTCTACATACACGTTTACATTCTTTTAGCTTTACTTTCTTAAAAACGTTACAGAATCATTTTTGAATGGGTTATTAGATAAATTTCTTCTATAATAATGCCTTCTTCGGTGATATCAACGATAAGATAAGACACGGTCGTTAAATCCCACCCTCTTCAGTCCATACGGGCAAATTTTCCACTTGAACGACACAAGGGTCTATATCGTAGAAGACATCCCACTTATATTCAATAGCATCGGAATAGAAAGGTATTTTAATAGTTTTAGAACCCCACCAGCGATCATCTCTGCCTTCCTTGGAGAGATACCAATTCCCTCCCACCGCCATTACTCAGTGCTCTCGCCAAAAAAAGAAAAAAACCGATTCTTGGCAAAATAAAGAATTTAACGAGATCCTCGCTCGGATTTAAGAATGAAATCCACGCGAAGAGGAAGACATATTACTTGGATTTATTTCGTACGAACAAAAAAGTCTCAAGCCGCTTAGAATTAAACGATCCTGCAATTATTTCCGTTATCAGTGAACACGCAACTTGTTATCGAGTAATTAAATGAGTGATGAACATTGGGGGATATAACGATAATGAGTGTCAACCCTTCTCACAAAAAAATTCTTTTGTAGAAAAAATATTCCCAAAAATAGTTCATCTCCATTAAAGATGATTAATGTTACGAATGGATTTAAACGAATCTTTCGACTCTTTATCCAAACTGATTTTCAAACTGTACAATGATTTTTGTTTACGAGAAATACGAACGAATAATTTTCATCCTCGTAAGTGAAGCATTATGCATATATTTATAATTCATTATGCAAATGTATAATTATAATTGCGTCGATTTGATAATATGTTCGGAGAAATCGAAGAAATGGTCAAAGAGTGGAATACAAATTGAATCTCACCTCTTAAGATTTTTTATGAAGTTGAATTAACTTCCTGGAGAATGTTTATTTCTGTATATGCATATACGTGATGTAATGTAGATGCAAAATGCGCATAAATAATTCAATCTATTTTACCTCATTTTACTCGCCTCAAATATTAATGTATACAGCTGTGGTAATCTTTTTCAACTTTCGATTACTATGATTCGAAAACAAAAGAGAAAACGGGGGAAAATAATCTGTGATGTAAATTTCACCTTAGGCTAAAAAATATTGAGATTACGTTGAAACAGATGGCGGTTGAATTATTTTCCATATTATTAATGTTGACGATTGGCTTTGACGTCATCAGAGACTTTTCTATTGAACTTGATAATTAGTTTTTACGAAATAAGTGGAGGAAGTCTGAAAACAAATGCTGAAACGTAGAGAGAATATTTATGGAACTGATAAGTAACAATTACTACGTTAAATAATCGTTCAACGAAAGGGCGCGCTTTAATTTTAATTGTTTTGAGATTCTTGTCAAAGATTCTTTAGCTAGCTCCTTCTCAAACATTTTTGCATAGTTAAATTTATTCTTCAGAATTCAAAATCTCGTGGTTAGAGATAAGAATTTTACGAATTTCAAAATTCATATAATTTTCATTAAAATGTTCTCTTTATAATTTAAATAAATCCTATTATAGAGATAATTAAAATACGACTTATCTAACTTAAAGATTCTTTAACGCAATGGAGCGTAAAATCCGAATCTATACATAATTAAACTCTTAAAATAAACTAGCAAAGCTCACCGTCAAATTCTTCAAATGAAAATACGGGATAATCTTTCAAGAATTGCCGAAGATCGATTATATTCGGATGTTCTTCTTTGTAAACATCATCCCTAACTTGGTAACTAAACTAAACTTTAAGCACATTATCGTTCTTATCACCTGAGCGTGTGTAGTTATAGATAAGAATATACCAAAGCCGCTAATTCTTTCTTAAACTTGGTAAGTCATCATTTGACCAATGCCCTCATAATTAAAGATAGCAATATCAAAATTATTTTTATTAGAAAAGTGAAAATTTAAAAAGCAATAACTAATAATGTTCATATTTTTCCATTTCATAGCTTACGAAAGATAATGTATCAACGATATTTTATGGGTGTTTATCAGAATATTGTTACATTACATCCATTAAATAATGACAAAAATGAAAGTAAAAAATATCCCACTTATTCGAATAATTTTGGGTATATATATACATGCGTACTGTATGATTTTATATCCTTGGAAAACATAATTTTCCTCGTGCATCTCCCCATCAAATTCATGACGATTAAATTCTGAGTTCCTAACTACCAAATTAATAAGAAAATTGAAAAATAACATTCTGACAAGAAGAAATTTTTAATCCTTCAAATGTTCAGTTTGGAGAAGAATGTTTCGATGTTATTTTTAAGTTCTTTATAATGAATCTACATACTCTTCGCAAGATATTTTCAGGAAATCTTTTCTTCCTCTAAGATTATTAGCCAACAATCCAACAATTACATAACTATTTCTAAAATGAAGAAGTAAATGTCATTGTTTCAACTCTTAGTAAAAGCAGTAATTAATTCCTGCTCGATAACATATATTTAATGATTTCATCTCTCCAATGAGATGAAAAATATCTGCGAATGAGTTAAGAGACAACTGAGTCATACATGAATCCACATTCCATGAGGAATGGTTTGGTAATAAACTGTCGGAGAAGAGTATGCTATTAGGAACAGAAGAAGCATTTGTGCTCGCAATACGAATCTTGATTCAGAAACCTGTTCTATAAATTTGCAACGCGAAAATACGAAATATTATTTAAAATATTTTTTGTCGTAAACATAATAGTTTTGTTACTTATAGGTTGACTGATAACAGCAAACAATTTCACATATATAGTCGTGGAATTAATTACAATTAATAACAATTACATGTAATTGTAAATAATAATAATAGTTATTAGTATTAGTTTCCTGTAATTATATATTATATAAATTAATATACCTGTAAAAATACTATAACTATAAACCTTATAATAAGTTCAAGTACAAATTCTTAAACACAATTTTAAATAATAACAATAAGTACTTAGAGATGAATTTTAAGGATCGCTTGACCCTGTAAACATTAACATCCTAAATAATAAAGTCTTGATCTCAAATAAGTAACGTCAACGAAACTCTTACGTCAATGCTTTTGTTGCACTGCTCCAAACGACGAATCTAATTTTGAAGTCTATTTGTAAATCCTCGGAAGGGTGGGTGGAGTAGACAAAAACAATGGAATTCCGAGATGCGTCAGAAAGCCGAGGCCATCGAAAGACGGATATCGAGAATTCTGCAGGAAATGTGATGTAGAAGGAGATGAAAATTCGGTTAGGAAGAGCGCAAGATGCGAGAAACGTTTTCCAGTCGAACATAGGAAATTGACTCTCTTCGAACGAAAACCAGTGACGTTCGGAGAAAAGGAAACAGGGCAAAATGAGTTTAAGGGTAAGAAAGGAAGAAGAATCTTTGGAAACTAAATCCTGAGATAAAGTTGAGATTGATCGTATCAGATTTAATTCTTGGAAGATTCGATTCAATTAAATAGAAGTAATGAATTTAAGGTCGTTCCTCCTGGAATGGGATCATTCCGTTCCTCATTAAGTTATTTATACGTCAAAATAAATGAGCCGTTGGGCCCTATTTGAAATTCGATGAACTTCTCCTCTTAAATCGCTTCGGCATAAATTTAAACGTCAATAATTCGTCGAATAAGAACCGAAGAGAATTTGATTATCAGTTAACAATGGGTCCAATTTGTATTTAAGGATAATTTTTAGGTTGGGAAATAAACCCAATTTCTTGAAAATTATTTTTAAATATTAATTTTTAATTTAAACTAACGTTTTAACTAAATATTTTTTTAAAATTTAAAATCTCTTTTCCTTTTCATGTCTATTTGGTATTCGTTTTGCAGAAATTCTTAGTATAGACTTACTTCTGTAAATAATTCCATGTGATTCGTAAAAGAATATTATTCGATTCGATAATGAATTTGACGATATTCATCTCACCTCATTCCCGATCTCCCTGTAAGAGAGTTTCTTTGGTTTAATATAATATTTCGTCAATTGATTTACGCCTACTCTTTTTGTTCCCACGCTAATAATACTTCACTTCACAAGTACATCTCCCTGAGTCAATTGTTTTATTTTCCAGTCAACATTCCAAACCTTGATCCTTCTCAATTTTACTCAATAGATACTTAACAAATTGTTTCTTTGATTTAGAGCAGTGCGGCACTGTTTATGAGATACATTTTCTTTACGGAAATTCGCTCACATTTTCTCATGGGAACCATCTTCAAAGATTGTATTGACTTAATATAATATTTTCAAAAACTAGAAATAAATCTTTCTCGTATAATTAAATTATTCATAACAAAAACAATAATTCGCACCGAATACAATATTGCACAGTTTATAGTTAAAAGATTAAATTGTAGGTAAAATCGCTAATAGTTAAAATTTAGGCCAAGTAAAGCTTTTACCGGACTGATTAATAATAATATTCTTAATGAACAACATAGTAAATTCGTAAAACTAATAACAGATATACCCTTCAATGAGCTTTATTAAACTTTGATGATGATTTTAAACAATTTTAAGTATTGATTATTGAAAATCAAAGCACCATTTCCGCAAGAAATTTATTATAGCATTTCCCTAAAATATGTACCGTCGAAAATAATTTAACTATAACGAAAGCATATTTATGATACAAAATATATCATTACGGAAGAATTGTTATAAAATTGTTAAACTGTTCGCATGTTTAGGGCCTAAATAAGACTATCGAGTGAATTTTCTAATGCTCCAATAAAAAATTTAATTTTAGAAACTTTTTTCAATTATTAAATGACAAATTTTCTTTCCATAAATAAATTTAACGATTAAATTACTTGTTATAGAAACAAGTTATTAGCATTAAATCTAAGCTTAATAAATTAAACGAACATTTAAAAATTACGTGAACGTTGCTAAATTAAATCGCAAGAACTTTTTTCGCTGTAATTTGTATATGAGTGAGCTAGGACATGAGTTCGAATTCCTTTCGCGCTGCAATGTTTATGCGACGACTTATCGCGCCTGTAGTGAATAAGATTCTCGCAGAACTGTAAACCACGAGCCAAGGGAAATCTGTTGACGCAAGAAGTACACAAATAGTGGACGCGAATGCAAGAAGGCGGGAAGATAGTCTAGGCCGAGATAAGCCTCATTTATCAATAGAAAATGAAAGAAGCTCACTGAAGCAGCGTAGTAGAAGGTCGGCCGTGAATCAATGAAGTGAAGGAGATGTATCTTGGAAGGAAAGGGAAGGACCGAGAAGAAGTACTTGAAGGGAGGAAATTACCGGCAATGGCTCTTAGCCTATCAAGCACGCACATCAGTGTATTCAATATAATTTTAATAAGGCAGATGCAGAAAAGAATTCAATTCGCGTAAACTGAAATCACCCGCGATAAACTAATTCTAAAGAAACCTATTTCACGATTTTATAATTACCAAGTTTAACCTCAATTTTTATTAAAAGAAAATCCCACGTTGCGATTATTATTGTTGTCGTTAGTTAAGTTTGGCCTTCGCGTACTTATTTATCTCGTAAATAAATCGTCCCAATAAGTCGCTAATGTTACGAACCAAAGGACACGGAGAGGCACTTATTTTATTAGGGGCACGATACGGAGGGAAATAGGAAGGGTTTTGGGCAAGGAACGAGATTGGAGGAGCAATAATGAAAGAGAGATGGAGTGGCGGGATACGGGGAAAGTGAGGGGCTAAAATGAGGCAGTAACTCACGGAGTAAGTGGGCTTTGGGTATGTGGCCTCGGGGGATGTTAAAACGAGCACGGCAGACATGGATACACTCTCACCTTGGCAAAGAGCTTCCCTCGAGCGTATTATCCCTCGTCCGAAAGGGTCTTCCTCCCTATTCTTCTCTTTTCACGATCGGACTGTTATTTCGGAGCAGACAAGATGGATGCTACCGAGGCATGGCACGCGGTACGTCCTCCGCGAATCTCCCGTCAAACGGAGAGTGAGCGAGAGGGCTCTTCCCTAGGTCCTCTTCTCTTCGGGAGACTCCCCTACTGTTGCAGACCGATTCTCCCGCTCTCCTTCCCCTCTCAAACCTGCGTGAAACATATGGGATATAACACGCACCCCCGATTTTCCTTCGAAGAAGTTCGCGAAGAGGGGAAATAACGACGGAGTTGCGTTTTTTCTTGAGGAGTAGTCGAGCTATTTGCGGAAGGGCAACAGGAGTTGTTAACTTGTTTATTCGATCGGCAACTGTCTCGTTGAGGCGACGCAGACTCAGCGGGCGATCGCAGATTGATGGACACTCAACGGATGTTCGAGCAAATGGCGAACCTTTGGCAGGTCTAATAAACGACAGGGATGTTTCGAGAGGCAACTTTCATAAGAGTCTCGGCTATTTTCCAGAAGCGAATCAACCGCCAAATAATGGGAGCTGATTGTGATTAGTAAGAGATTTATAAACTCTCTGCCGATTAAGTTCCTAAAAATGATTGATCCACGTTAATACGAACGTATGCCGGATCAACTCGTCAGGCGACAATTATTTTCTAATGCGTCGATTTATTTAATAAGACGATAAACAATCTTAAAATAGTAAATAGTGAATGAATGGCAAATCTTTTCTGTTACTTTGCGAGTATTAGGAGTGTTTTAATATAAGACTATATTTATCCATAAATTGTTATCAGAATCGTAAATTTTTACCCAAAATACAATGCGAAATTGATTACAATATTTGTAATTGTAACTCAGAGATAATACGTATAGAAATCTTTTCGGTGTCTGTAGGAGGCAGCATTTCTCTTCATAGATAACGAATTAACTTTGATCAATCTATGCATTAATGCCTGACAACGTATCTTTGTACATTAATTCTCATTTTCTTGAATATAGAACTGGCTGACAACGTATAATAAATAAGCAAAAATGATGATAAAATCACAAAAAGTTAAAAAATTCATTGATGAATTTCATAATTAATACTAAATATTTCATAAATTCCAAGTTTTGACCGTTACCCTTTATCATGCAAGGATTGTACATGGATTTCTATAACAAATCTCAACATATAAACAAATGAATTTTGTCTAGTTCAACGTATCTCTTATTCCTGCAAAATTTGAAGAGATAATTCTACGATCTTGAAACTGAAACTATGCACACGTCTTTATATTCGGTAGAATAAGAGCGTAGAAACGTAGTTCCATATTCAATACAATCCAACTCGATACTCATTTACATTAAATCTTTTTTCAAACACACAACCTAATCTCTTAATTAATCAATCTTATGGCAATCAAAAAAGTGCAAGACATTCATATGAATTTAGATGAACTAATCATAAATTAAATTACCCCTTCCCTCTTGGAATTCAATACAAAATTCGTATTTGAGAAATGAAGAACAATCCAAGGATGGACGATGTTTCGGGAAAGCAGTATTAATCACTATAATTAGACGAGTCTTTATCAAAAGACATTCGAATTTCATTTCAGTATTAAGCTCTTCTTCAGCTAATCCGCGCACCGTCTTTTATCCGAGCAACTTAATTATGCCGTCATAAAGTGAGCCGAGATTTTTGATGAAGATAGCCAATCGATACTGAATAGGTAACAGGTGGCGGAGTTTCATTTCAACGCCAATCCTACACGTCGAGATAAAAAATGTACGCTTATCGAGAGAAAATTTTTTCGCAGGATAACCATTCAAAGCCTGACGCCTCGTTTTGGGGTTTAAAAGAATCCCTGTTGCCCAGCGACGCTCTTATCAATCAGGTCCACGGAGAGCTTTTTGATCGATTTCTCCATAGACTCCGCCTCACGTGTTCGCCTCGTCGTTTTATCGCAAAATGGTGATGACGCTTTCGGGTGTAATTTGACGCATCCCTTTGAAGCCGATTTTGTTTCTGTGGAGAGGCGGGAAAGGAGTAGGAGCTTTGATCGGGACGATTGCCCTCCGGGAGACAACAAGAACGCCCTCATCGGCATTCACGTCGTGCAGTGCAGACGATAACGCACGCCCCCATCGCCATCTGTCCCATCAAACACGCTCATGTTCCCAATGAACCTGATGCGGTGACGAAATCTAATCGAAGTGTACCTACGTGAAAACCTTCTCTTGAAAAAGTCTCGCGAATAAATCGACGCGTTATTTGCCGTTCGATGACGACCTAAATTCGAATGCGATGGTCCTCCTGGCGATCGTTTGAAATTTCCTCGTACGCGAGTCTTTTGAAAAAGATCGTATCTGTACCCGGAGATGCGATGAGGGAAAGAATGACGCTTTGAGCTGCTCTTGGCCCTAATGAAGAGAAATGGGACAATAATCCTATTCATAAGAAAAAGTTTCGCAGATTGCTTCCCGCGGCAGTCTTTCATGAGACCAAAACTTATACATTAATTTGATTGAGCTCATAGAATCATTACTGAGAGATATTCCGTCTATGTACTCTGATATTTTCGAATATAACTGTTGCACTAGCATACACCAAATCTCATTGAGTGCAACCAATTCGTTCATTCTGCTCTGACAAAAATAAAAAAGTATAAAATTTTCCGTCTAATCGATTTAATATAATTCATATTAGGGTCTTATCAATCCTTCCCATATAAAAAGGATATTAGTCCACAACGATCAAGAATAGCTCATTTAAGATTAGATGTGGAGGGAGAAAAACGCAACCGATGTACTTTTCAGATTCGAAAACGATTTCAGGCCGTGAATTAATGGTAAAAGACGAGAAGACATTATGACACATAATTGTATACAAGAAAACCAGATTCTTGAACTGAAAATTATGTCGGTAGAAGCGTTAGAAACGGGGACAAGGAAAAATCGAAAAATGGTAGAAATAATGATTTTGTCTCAGCCTATTACACTTATTGATATTTACGCACAAGTTTAAGGAATAAGGTTGTAAAAAAACAAGCTTCGATGATCAATAAGTAGTATGTATTTCATGGTCCTTGTAAATAAATGACCGAAAGAGGAATGAAAGTGAAGATGGAATAATAATTGAAACAAAAGTACACAGTGGTTAATAATTGCGACTTATCAATTGCGACTGATCAAACTTCAGGTCCAAGTTAATGAAAATACGAAACTTAAACTGCGAAATTTTCAGCATTCGAAGGGGAAGATATTCATAAAAATGTATTTATCCTTTAATCTTCCACCACCCTGAATGATTACAGAATCTACCTATTCTGCCTCAATTTTGTGAAAGTTTTCTATAATGAACAATTAACAAATACTTTAACGTTTACCACAATAAGGCTGCGGTAAATTTTTGATAAAGGTATACGTTTTCTTCTTCATTCATTGCTCAATGACTATGGAATTATTATTTTAACAAATAAAGAACCTTTAACTTTGTTTACCTTAGATAAGTACTTGAGATTTAATTTGAAAAAACTGAGCCATCCATCTTGCGGATATTCCAAGAATCTTACGCTCATCTTAAACACATAAGCGATAAATATTAATATCCATTCAGTTGGATGGAAATGTTTAATATAATATAAAAGTTATAATGAAAACTTATTTTATCGTAAAATCTATTACTTTCATTGCCGACATTATTTTCCTTAATTTTTAAAACCAGGCTCATTAGCATGGACGTTAGCATGCTCATTTTATAATGCGAAGGTCTCGGATTCGAATCCTGTCTCATGGGAAGGTTTGGATGTTGGTGTTCACTAATGTTGAGTACTGAATCTTCCCTCTCATTGAACGTTTGTGACTCAATAAAATTGCCGGAATGTTTCGCTTTCATGCTTAAGTCAAAAATAATTTAGAAATAAATCTGTCACAATGTTCCAATAAGTATTTTTTGGTTCAGAAATAAATTAGAAAGTCAAATAAAGCAGAAACAGATATTAAACAGCTCAGTCTTTATTTTAAACGAAAAGAATATGCAGCAATTTCTTCTTAAGCGAATAAGTTTTAGAAACAGCTCGATAGAATTCCATCTCAAAACTATCCTCTCATTTCCTCATTAGGGAAAAGAAGAATACGTTTCGTGAGGCTGAAGAATGGCTAAGATCGTGTGGCGCTACTGTAAGTTTCGACCAAAATAAACATGTTACCATCTCTATCTTGCAGCTCTTCGCCATTTCTTTTCCATGTTCGCCTGCTCAATCTTCCTCTACCAGGAAAACCTCTTTGAGTCTTCCAGTGAATGAACATCAATTCCTTTACCGTTACAGAACATACGTATTACTTCATAATAAATAATGTATTTTGAATAGAGGACGAATTTTTTCATCATTACTGTCCGTAAACAGATAATGTTTCTCTTATTTTTCCATTTTCGCATAGTGACGATTTGTAGATATTTTACGAGAAAATTACTTCGAATCTAATACGAATTACGAGAATAAATATTCATCCGGATATCATGACGGGTTTTTGTAAATTCTAAATATACTCACGCCAGATTTTCGTATGAAGAATCTAAATCATAACCGATCTATGACCATTTTTCAAGCAAAAAAAATTATTTTGCCTCTTAAGTGGTTTTAAGAAAGATAGCAGGTTGAGAAAAACGTATGTTTTCTTTCGCCCTCACTGATCCGGAAAAGTTTTGGCAGTGTTAGAATGAAAGCGGATGTGATACAAAGAAAAGCCTTACAGCAGATCTCTTGTCGGTTTGATACAAAAAAGTAGCAATAGATTTTTGGCTCGCTTCTGAATGATGTTCGATGCTCGTAAAAACGTAGAGAAAGTGGTAAATAATAGCTTTAAACCGTTCTCTATATACACCGGTGACAATACTGAATGCGTCGAGTAGCTAAACTCTGAAATTGTTTTGAATTTTTGCCTGCTTTCGCAACTTTAAACCAACAGAAAGCTTATACAATAAGCTTAAGCAATTTTAATAGAGCTCTTAATCATTTTTGCATAAATTATCGATTCTAGTGTATATTTACGCATAGGTATACAATGTTAATTACAGTCACCCGGATAAAGGAAAACTTTCCGAACGGATAGTAGTGCGTGGATGGGTTAGTGGATTTTTAATGCTCGGCTTTGCATGAAAAGCTATAGGATAAAATATCTTATGCGTAGAGAGAGGAAGGAAGATGAACTAAAACATTGACAACTGCTTGAAGGAGCAAGACATATGCGCAGACTATGAGTTCGCTGTATAAGTACGCAAAGCTACTCATAGTACGCACGGAGCATATAAACTCCAACCCAATGACAAGAAAAAGAAACCGATAGAAAAATAGCAGCATGTAAAAGAGAAAGATATGCAGATTGAGTACATCAGAGACTTGGATGATCAGGACATTGGATACATTGGATGCTATGACCATTGCTGCGCAGAAAGTCACGAATGAATGGAAAGGTAAAAAAAATGTTCCGTTAACGTGACAAAAAGAAAATAAGTGGTCAAAGAGGAAACTGTGTTAATAGAATATACAATTTAATACATAGAATTCGTACATAACCGGAGATTTTGACCAGTTCTCTAACCAAGAGAATGAGTTGCATGTCACGCTTGGATGTAGGTGAGATAAATATAGAAAAATGCCACGATGGGAATAGCTCTAGGACGAGAGCAACTAATGAGAGGCCAATTCCTTAAGGAAATACATACACGAATGCATGCAAATAAATAATAAACACGCGTGGTAAATGAGAGGGATTGTACGAGAGATCTACGAATGGTAGGTGTTTCGGTATCATCCCCGGAGAAATATCAAGCAATCACACAACCCTCCCCTTCCTTTCGCTAGCCCATTTTACTCCTCATAGCTCCCGTTTTAGAACCCTCCACATGGCACGTGGAACATCGCGAATGCGTAGCGTGCTGCACGAGGGCTCTCGAACGCTTAACGCACGTGCGTGAAGGGGGAAGAAATGGTATAGGGTGCAAAAGAAGAGTAAAAACTCTAAAAGGAGGAAAATTTTGGAGCAGTTATACCGACTAACTCGGACTCGATTATGACTTACAAGTAAAGATCTAGTGCTGCAAAGGTTAAGACTTGTGATTGATCCGATGGATTTTCCTGGAGAAGAAATTAAACATCTATAGAACACGCTATTGCAGTTAATAGTACTTGTGTATTACTGAACGCTTTCTTGCCGATAGAAGTCATAGATTTTAAAACTGTATCCTCACGTGAACATTGCGACTCTACTGCGAAAGGTACGCGTGATTCTAGGATCTACTCATTAACGTTATCCTTTCAGTACTCTCAACGCGCGGAAACTGTGTTAAAAGCATAGAAATTAATCGTAAATGAAGGTCTAATTTCCCAAGTCCACTTTATTATTACTAATTATTAATAGTATTAAATTGATTAAAATATTGGAAAATATTAGAGTGCGACAAATGGTTTGATGAAAACAAATATTGAAACGGTATAAAGACTTTAAATGAACAAATTTAAGATGATCAGGAGACTTTTGAATCAAGAGTTGATTCTGAATTTGTAAAACAAAGTAATCAGATGAAGATTTGATTCTGTCCATTGAAGTAAATGTATCTCGCATATTTGTAAAAGACGTGGTAAATATAACATAACTCTTGCTCGATTCGGGATTAAATTGCAGGGAGATTTTTGCTGATAAGATTTCCTTTTATGATTGATGTATTTTTTGTCGAATTAGTTATGAATCAAATTCCTCCATATTCTAGTGATATCATACATTTAAATATTTACTCCGTTACAATGCAGATTTTTTAAAAATGGTTTCCGCCTTCATGTTCCCGAAATTCGCTAATATATTATGAATTTCCACTAATTAATCACTAGAAAGTGGTGTCACTAATGCTTTACCGCGAGTTAAAGCAATTATCTCTTTTGGGAATAATAATTTTCCCGTGGTTGCTTACAATTCTCGGTGACATGCAGTGTCCAGGTTGAATTTATTAGGAAATAAACTTAACTCATGCCCTTGAAACGATGACAAGTACGTTTTCAGAGGGACTCGGGGCATGTGCTACTTTGAATTGCCAAGGACGCTCTCATGTGCATATCAAACTCTACAGCTCGTTTAATTTATATCTACCTATCCCTTTTCGCCCACGAAGGGAAGCAATTAGTGAGTTGAAACTGCTGAGTGTCTCGCTTGTGAAGCTTGCGGACATTCATTTGTCAGAGGACATAGATCTGAGACGAGAAGTGAATACTTGCTTTGTAGATAAAATAAAGATGTAAACTAAGGCGAGTCAATCAGAGCTTAAAATAAGCAAAATGGTGCGTATTTCGTAATCTAAAGTAAAACATTTTATCACATGAAAGAGAGATATTTAAATTCGAATAGCATTACCGTTTTCACTATCATTCTATGAAATTTCGATTCAAGAATGCAATAGAATAAAGACAATTACTTATTTGATAATATATAAGGACCAAGGTTTTACTTAAAGCATGAGTCATCAAAAGATGAACTCAAAAAGACAGTTCAACATTATTTTTACTGTTTTAGCATCCCTTTTGACAACCTTTATTCTTATTTTATTCCTGATATTATATTTTATTTATTAATTTCGTTCATTGTTCATAATAACGCCTTTGTTTATAGAGCTTACTTGTACAAGCTCACTCCAATTTTTTTCACCTCCATCTCTGAATTCCACTTAAAGAAACGAATAGATCTTTATCAAGTGAATGGGAAATTTCTGTATTCGATAGCTTCTATTAATGATGAGAGTTTTTACGCTTCAAAAATTCAATCCTATATCTCTGTAGATTAAAAATTAGCGTATCTTTGACTCGAAACATTTTAACTTCTAATCAGATTCATTCATTCGAATTTTTTTTATTTTTCAATTTATTTCCCTTCGAAAAATAAATATTTATTATATTAGTTGATGCTAGTTGTAGCATTGATTGCACTCCTTGTTTAATAACTATTAAAATACGATATATGATATATATCATATAGCACGATGTAATTCAGAATTTTATAGAAAATTAAAATTTGCATTATTCCAGCTCAGTTTTTCAACGAAAAATCATGTCCAACAATAAAATTTGTGTTGACAAGAAAGTGAGGGATAATATTCCTCAAAATTTCCCATTCATTATACTGAACAATTTGTTCCATTATTACTCATTAATATTCAACCTTATTGTTCTATTCTCAAACAAAAACGTGAATGTGAATGTTGCTAAAGCTTCTTTATATATTTATTATGTTTTTCTATTTATGATAACTTTTGTTATCACTCGTCATTTCCGTGGTTGAATTTCAACTCGATTGTTGAAAAATGTATGAAAATATTCTCAGGACAAAGAATTTGTACGTTACGAATATATCTACCGTACATATATTATATTTGTCGAAATAATATGTCACTCGTCAAGATCTATAAAGCTAGCGTATTTCCATAGTAGAATCGCTGGGTACATATCGTCCCTGGTGTAAGGGGGTTCCCAATGCACGCGTCATAGCCCACATGACCTGTCCCGCACCTTCAGTGGTACATACGGGAGGCGATGGGGTGCTGGGGAAATTAGGTCATCCCGAGGATGAGCAAACAGCGCACCACGTGGAATTACAAGGACCTTACGCGGATTGATGTGTCCTATGTATCTTATAAGTTCTTATGAGAGACCCAGATTTCCCCACGTACCGAATCAATTGATGCCTCTTCAGTCGGAGGGACTCAAAGTGACCCTGGCGTTGTAACAAGCACTCTAGAAGAAAAATCGATCATAGAACTTATTGTAGTGTTCCTGTTGTTTCGGAAACATTCAATCCACCGGCAACGAATTCAATAACTGCGCCTCTCATATTATCGCAAGAGAATCTTCATTCCATTGACTCGAAAATATTCCTGCAAATACGACCTGCTTCCACGAAGCGATGTGTGTCAACAGATTACTGGCAAATAATATGTTTTCCAATTAGTACAATTTTTTTGGGGTTTCAATTATTCCGTGCTATCTAAATACCAAAATATCCGTATACCCTGACACAGTTTTCGTAAGAGCGATATTTCAGTGAAATGAACTACACTTCGATTCCATTGTGTATGTAGTATTTACCTTGGAAATCGGCGCGAAAGTTAATGGTGCAATTTGTACATTGAGTTTAACGAAATTTCTGTGACGTTTATCTGATAAATTACCACTTATAAAACACAATCCCGCGATTTCGACACTAGTCGGTATTTTGCATGCAACTGGCGTTCGGCCCAGCTGAAAATAATATCAGCTCTTGGACAATCTTCCATTATGCGCCGAAGAAAAAGGTTGATTTTCATACTCTTAAAAACGCAAATAAAATAATTTAAACTAACAGATAAACATATTTCGATTAAAATTGAGTTTCAATTTCAATGAAGCTTACATTTCAATTATTGATAATTTGGATAATTACTAATTTCTAACGAAAATTTGTAAATTTTTGAAGAAAAGAGAAACGCCTTATAAGTAGTGATAAAAATTTTTAGTGAAAATGCCGGATATGTTACGCATACAACATATATCCATTTCTATCTTAGCGACGAAAGAAACATTTCATAAATAGAATTTATTGAAACAATTTCTCGTTCGCAAATTGACGAGAACACTTTACAGACGCAGGGAGCGGTTGAAGAAGACTCGATATTAGCTATCCAACAAGAGTAAACAAACAAAATCCTGAACTGCCCAGCAGGGCGAAATCGTACCGGTATAGGCGGGAGCATGATAACAGGGTAGCGCGGAGCTATCCTATCACGCCCGATCAATTCCGCGGACCAGGAGCAGGATTCTGACTGGGGCGTTTACCAGGTCTCAAGTACCCTTTAAGGCGCCACTCACCTTGACCGACATGGCTGCTTTCCGGTATCTGTTTACAATGGGTCAGGAATCGTAACTTCTCCGAAAGATTAGCTTGCTGTCACGGCCGCGGGAAGTCTCTCTTATCCGACCGATCGGCCAGTATCTCCGAAGCAGCTGACCAGAAGCGTACAGAACGGCGCCATCAGACGACTAAAGGCCCCAGACGCATCGTCGCTTCGCACTTGTAGAAAATGAGCCGGCGACACACGCCCAACGACGCCCTCGGCGAGCTGCCCGAAAATTCTGGCCAGGCGAAGCAGGGAGGGCGAATTCTCTATACGTGATTTATTGATCTGCTCCTACAGCGCTCAGCCGGTGAAGAACAAGTACACGAAGAGCCTAAAGCGCGCCCACAGCGCTTCGTTTATACCTTTCAAATGCGCGCCTCATCTTATGTTATTATTGTTTCAATGGACCTATGGACTTCTCTATGAAATTCTACAATCCAGAATTCATAATTGATCTTCCGAGCTCAATTTTATAAATAAAGATCCCCATAAGACAAAAAATAAATAAATTAGTACATTGACACAAAAGCAGCTTATCTAAACAACAGTGTTCAGCGGGAATGAGCTGTTATGAATAATATTTTCATTGTTATGAAAAATTGAATTTGAAGTAATTCACCTGCGAAATTTATAAGTCAAAACTTATTTCTTGAACTAGTGATTGAGAAAACAAAATCGAAAAATATTATTATCTAATGCTTACAAATATTCAACTTAGCGCACTACGAATGCTATCGAGAATTATTCAGTGATAAATGATGGCAATTTAAGGAATATAACATAAGATAGATGGCTATGCTATTGTTAGTATACTAAGATAATAGTGGCAAATTGAAATGCCAAATATTCATTATAAGATAAACTATAGTGTGGGAGCCAACAAACATGGTACCAAAAACTCCGGGAATCTCACATTATGATTTTAGAGGGAATTTTTAATAATTAACATTGCTTCTCTTTAACATACATACGAGAAAATATTATTAAAGTAATTCAATGATCTATTTGATGAATAACATCCACATTATTTCTAAAGGCCATGTTTATTGTTGGTCACGAGCAGCGGGCAATCTCCTTAGATAATAAGGGTATTCAAAATAAATACAGTTTTAATTAAGAGGACTAGCTGCTGGAATCTGACCAGTAATATCGCAATAATATATCTAGAGCGAGAAAGAACAGAATGCCAAGAGAGGGAAATAAACATAACCGAACAATAGATCTTTAACAAGAATTTCATTGATAATTCAATTCCTAGAGCAAGATTTTGGCTTCTATCAATCACATAATTAAGATGACATTGAGAAATTTCAAATAATTTACACATAATTATTAGCCAAGGAAAGACTATTGTTAAGAGCTTTATCAAGGAGATAGAAAATAAATTATTCATTAAGAAAGAATATATTAAATATTTCAACTAAAAATAAGAGATTTTTTTGATCTATTAAAAGGGGAATGAAATGCATTGGCAAAATCAAAATAAAAATAGAGTTCCGAGTTTAAAATTTACTAAAGCATGAATGACTGGAAACTGATAATCAAATAGATAAGCACAGGCAGTGTATGGATCATTAAAGATATCAATCCATCTAATTGTTATTAAAAAGGGAGCAACTTAAAACTGCTATCACAGTTACTTAGATCAAATGAGCAAATAAATGCATAGGATTAAAGATAGGATCATTTGAGAGGTTGTATTAATAAATAATTTAGGTAAAGATCAAATTGCATGAATACAAGGGAAACACATCGGAAATAGCAAATCCAAAATTGTTGCTTTAACACATATATAGCAAAATTATAATCTAGTAAAGACAAACATTAAAATGTTTTAGTAAGCATCAAATTCTAAGTCTGCTCTTTCAAATTTTGCAACCAAAATGTTCAAACAAAGTATACATCAATTAAAATTTTAATAATAATCATTAAAATAAATTATAATTAATAATAAAAAATAAATAATCTTAACACAAGTTTATTTTCAATACTCATTATTAAACTTCAGTGCTGATATAAAACACCCAACAATAAAAATATAATAGAGACATGTTCAGACTACATCAAATCAAAATTGACAAAATTTTAAATAATCAGAATGATGATTAAATTTTTACACCATAGAATGGCTTACTTTATTAATATAATAACCACAAATTCCATTTTAAATGCATTTGGATATTAGTTTGTACAATTTATTTTATATAAATTCCTGAAATATAATTACCTAAATTCCTTAATAAGTCAACCAAAATGATGAAAATGGAATTGTCTTCAAATTGGTACATAAAGGAACATTGAAAAGATTTATAATTCAAGATAATATAAAACCTATATAATATTAAAATGGGAAAATTTTATAAAAGGAAGTACATGCAGAATAAGACAGAGAGAGCAATAAAAAGAATAATTTAATTTATAAGAATTTAAAATTGAAACATTTTATGAATTAATTATTGAACATTAATACTCAAATATTTATACTATGTCAATAAAAATAAATGAGCAATATGAAATTCATCAATTAGTAGGTGAAGTAACTCCATATATAATAACTATTTCAGATATAGAGAATACTCTGATACAGAGTGTATAGTTCCCAAAACAAAACCTTCATTGCTAAAGAATAAATAAAACTAAATTAGTATCACAATTTGCTTCAGTTTCCAAGACTAAGAGAGATTATTCCCATGATCTACTCTTCATCATGGCTAAATGCTTTAAGGACAATTCCTCTAATCTTATAACAGTGTAAGTTTCACTATTTGGATTACATTGCAAGTGAAATATGCAATTCAAGTTGTACAACTTTGTTTTAGCTTGCTGGAATCCTTCCTTCAATCTCTCTTTTATAGCTGGATTTCCAGACATTTTCTTCCTTAAAGCATGCAATTCAGTAGTACTAAATCCAACAATTTCTTCTAGAACCTGAAAAGAACATTGAATATCTACTTTGAAGAAAAACATGTACGAAATAATAGTAAAATTTGTGAGCACACAATAAGCAGATCAGTCTATCTAATGTAGGTTTTCCAATTATTTCTAAATTTTTATTATAACGAAATTTATCAATACTATAAATATATTTTTGATTTAAATAATGAAAAGGACTATAAAATAAGAAACTTAATAGTTTGCTTTGCACTTGGATTTTGATTTATAATATAAGACCTATTTTTTATCTGCAATGATCAAATGATCAAAAATGGGTTCAGTATGTTGTTGTTGAAGCAATATATTGCATGATTGATCACTTTGCTTTGTTCTCTTTGGAAATATTATTGGGGACTGTTTCTTTCTGTTAGTTCTGTTTACACTTCTAATACAGCTAATCAGCAGTAAATATTTCTAGATAGTTGACCAAGGTTGGTTAAGGTTGTTTGATAGTTTCTTGACTTTTTATATGGATTTGCTTCCACTTTTGCCATTAGCATGTTTAGTTGGAATTACAGATAGATAGGATACAGAGAAATCAAAATTACTGGATCTAAACTTGAGAAAATCATCTCTGGCATTTAAGAACAACTAATGCACTTGGATAAACATTGCAAACAATTACCGTTGCAACTGATGAGTTATTGCCCTTACAAAACTTAAAAAGCATACAATATCAGATATATTCTTCTGATATTTTGCTGGCAATTTCACCTTTAATAACCAAAAAGAGTTAAATACTGTTTTATTAAGAAGTGAACAAGTCCAAATAACCTTAGAATGACTTTTGCACATTTTCAAGATACACAATGAGCTGACAAATCGCAATCAATAACTGAACTGGTATGAGTATTTAATAACATTTAACAACATTACTTTCTGCTCACTTAAGAGCATGAATTTTCAAATATAAGACTAGAATAATGCTGACCTCATCAGAAAAGTCAATGTTGACAGATGCAGATCCATCAGAAAGTTTTGCTTGAAGACTCCAACATCCTCCTTTCTCCTCTAATTTTGAGAGAAGAGTTACTAGAAAACCTTTAACAGAGTAGATGCCAGGAGCAGATAGAGATATCAACTGCTTCAAATATACAAAAGGAGCAGCCTTAATAACTTTTGGGCTTGATGCAGATGACCATTGTAAATAAATTTCATCATCTCTGGATGGACCAGCATCTACAACTTGCCCTCCTCAAAGAAAGGAAAAGGAGATAAAATATAAACATACATAGGATCCATATTTTTTATATATAAAAATAAAATATCTTATAAGCTAACTTAAAAGAGTTATAGCTTTATTATTAAACAATGAATGATTAATTAATAAAGACAATAATGTGAGTAAAAAGTATTTTTAAAATAATGTTCACCAAATAAAACGTAAATTGTGTCAAAAAAATATGCCATGATTTATAATTTTTCCAAAGCTATACATTGGTTAAATTCAACACAATTTATAACACTTCAAAAACAAATAAAAATCCATAACAAATTTTAAATATAGTTTCATAACTGTATTAATATTCATATAAATTAACACATTATGGTTGGTACTTAGAATCTTAATTATAATTTTTTGTCCATCAAAAATAAACTCAATACGTTAATTATCAATGTATTATAAGGGATCATTATAAAAATATCAAGACTAATACAAGTCAAAGAATAATTTTAGGCAAACATAGAATAATTCCTACTAAAAATTATTCTTATATATTCATATCACCTTATGAATTACAACCGAAAAGAAACTCTGATAAACATTTAACCAAAGATTAGGACATATATGCATGTAATTTAATAATTACCTAGTCTCTCTTGGCATTGTAAGCCTGATTTCATATTTGAAACACTGTAATGACTAGACGTAGAGGATCCTTTTGAAAAAATGTTATCAGACACTTTGTGTCTCTTAGATGAAGGTCCTTCATCAGTGATAGAAGATGATAACTCCCTGATTAGAGGACCACTACTTGTCCTCTGTTTGATATCAGTTTGATTTATGGGCTCTTGTGATTCCAACTGTCCAACAGGCAACTGAAGGAGCAAGTCATCATCATCATCATCAAGTAAAACCTCTTCAATTTTCTTTTTGTCGATAATGGAGACTTTGGGAGAATTTCTATTTCCATCTGGAATTTCAGCCAATTCCAAATAATCTAACTCATCATCATCAGGAAAATCCATATCATTTGGATGGTTATTTGATGCTGCTTCTGGTGCCTGTTGTTGTCTATTTTCAGACAACCCTAATTCAACCGACGCACCGATACCAGTTGCAGTATTTCCATGAATCCCATATGGATCTGGATTCTCTGGTAGTTTTCTGTGAGAAGTATGAGGAAAGAACAAGTTATTATTCCCTATTAAAACTTACTTTGTCATACCTAAGCAAAATATAAACAGTAATATATATAGGATCACATCTTGCACAACTTTAAGGCTCCTTTTAGACAATGTTTAAGTACTACTCATTAATTGTCAATTCTATTCAAAAGTATAGTCCCTTTATAAAAAATTAATAAAACTATAAAAATTCAAATTATTGATTAATAAATAAATACTACAGAATTGAAAGTAAATATACAAATAGCATTTAATTATAATTACAGTTACATATACGTGTAATACAACACACCAAATTATTTATACATAATACAACCAAACTAATTGGATCACTGCTGATAAGATTGCAAAGGCTAGTTCAGGATGCTATGAGAACATTAAAAAAACCACAATTGTAAATAGATTAGACACAAACACTGTCTTAAATTCAAAGGTAAGTTAAGTCGTGGTTAAGTATAAATTAGTAGGGAATAAAAAACATTTGACACCTAGAATGATTGTTAAAATAATAATCAACGATCTATGAGTAAACCAAAACTTATAAATTCAAATTAAAAAAAATAAAAGATCCCAAATTAAAAATAGTATAAAAGTCATTCCATTCATGATGAAAAATTAATTAGGAAGAGTTTCCAAAATTTCATGGATATAAATTCAATCTTCATGTATGCAAATACTTACAATGCTCGAGCAAGAACATTCTCCAAAGCATTAACTGTTATAAGAGTGTCAACTTCTCCTCCAAGAACATTCACATTCTTTTGATGAAGAATAAAAAAACCCTTTTTACATCTTACAGGTCCGATGATCAACATCTGTAGGAAAATAATCCATTTAATACAGTACATTAATTAAACTAGACTTAACAATTTAAGCTTTTAGATACAAGCCTTTTACATTTAATCAAATCCCTTAAACTAATATCTATAGCTACTGAATGCATTAAACTGTATTCATATGAGGGTTGGTAATCACCTTGGTGCCTGGTGTAAGGTTTTTATCTAATTCTCTTATGGGTGAGAATTCCACCCCCACAGCCTCTTGTACACCATCATAAAGATTAAGTCTCAAAACCCGTCTAGGTTTTGGTTCCCAGGTTTCGGCTTGCTTTTTCGTTGCATCTATATTTTTCATAGATACACCTCTTAGCAAAAGTAGTTGAGAATAAGCTGGAGTAGAAACATCTCTCACACTTTCTACCTAAAATTGAGACATGACAGTTCTTTAAAAACTATCTTATAATTAAGTGCAATAATTTATTAATTTGTAATAAAAGTAAGCTTAGTTTCATACCTGGACGGCGTATGTACCACTTAGGGTAATGTCTTTGATGGAAGATAAATTAGATGGAAGGCTTCCTACCTCCATTGACCTCAAATCAGCCAAGAGCCATTGATCGAATGCGAAATTTTGTAGGTCGAAAATTGATAACTGAATTAAAATGGACAACAGCATTACATGTTAGCTAGTGATCGGTATGGATTTCAACAACAGATCGAGAATTTGAAAAGTAAAAAACACGCAAACTTTTGCATATAATTTTTTTGATATACCTGTGATCCAGGATGTTGCGATTTAAAATATTCAACGCAACCCTCGGTCCATAAGCGAGATGCATGCAAAGATCGGCTTTTCAAAAAGTTTGATACTCTATCTACATCAGAATTCATATCGGTTGGGGTTGACTATTTTGCAATTTTATTGAACTATAGAAATTAAAAAAGAAATAAGACAAAGGTAAGCTGAACTTTATAGTACATCTTACTAGCATGACCAAAAAGTACATTACCGAATATTCTTCACGCAGTACAACCAAATCTTTCACAGAGGTAGATAAGAGAGAATAATTTCTTCACAATACTAATCATGCTTTTTTAATTGATTATACCATCCAAGCTATAGATGCAATAGAGTAAGCATGTGAAAACCAAAAACTTGTGGCGAGTTGTTTTGTTGTTTTCAATGAGACTTTCCCTCGTTTCCTCATGTGTCAATTGAAATGGATGGCGCGAAATTTATTCTGGAAAACATTCCTCTCAATCATTTGCAGTAAGTTACTTTTTCCGAAATTTTCCGTCCAAGTACTAGCTTCTCCCTGAATATACTTTAGATAATTAGAAAAGTACCACTACCATTTAAAAATATCCTGTTTTATATCATTAAGATCAAAGCGATATTGACTGCAAAGCATAAATTCAAAATTTAAGATATTTCAGTATTTTTCCAGTGCCAAATCAGATAGGAGATAGGGAAATATATCTTAAATTAATGATGTCATATTTTTTTAATAAAACAGGAGAATAATTATTGCACGAGACTTGCATAGAAAATGCTAAAGGTTTTAAGTGTTGAGTTATTAATTAATTTGGTATTCGTGGGCGTAAGTGACACTTAATAATCAAAAAATATGATCTATCATAAGCCTCTTTATATCTTTAACGATGCCTTTCAAGATTATTCTGTACTATCGTTGATGTTACCATCATATAGCAATGATGATTGAGAATTAGATTTCTTATCCGATGATATGAAGTGTGATCGTACCCACGGTACCCTCTATGAAAGTGATGATTCGTAATTTCACTAGCATTAAGCTAGCTTGTGATAATTGTGAAACAGTCCTCAAACTAAATGGACTTGAAAATTAAGTAATTTGTTGTATGTAAATTCATCTACAGAGAGAGAGAAATGAAGAATGTCGAGCACTACAAATCATTTTGAAACTTCAGATCAATAATTTTTATAAAAACAAAACCTTAGAATGCCGTATCATTCTGGTCATTTCTCATACGATATATAAATGGATCTGAAAAAATCAAGTATTCTATCTATTGGCGCATCCACTTGCAGGGTATCCTGCAGGATGCATGGTCAGCACGCCTAACAAATGAAAAACCAAAGCCGTGATAGGTAAATCCCATGTGGTACAACTTTCCTGCACCTGGTTCAAATAGGCTGTACAATGAAAGCCCTCTCAGATGACAAAATTAAACTCGTTTTCGAAAAGCTAGCTAAATAGTAAGTAAATTTTTAACATTAGATTTATTTTTTTCAAGTGCGGATGCATGGAATAGAGGTGGAGCTGAATCTAAGAGTAGAAAAATACAATGTTTTTTTCTTGGTTTTAAGTATTGGAGCCAATGTGAAGCAACTTATTGATAGACCTGATGGAACATACTGTTTTCGTGAGCAGAAAAATCGTGTTTACTATGTCTCCGAAAAAGTACTTCAACTTGCTGCTACGGTCGGTCGAGACAGATTAATTAGTATGGGAACATGCTTCGGAAAGTTCACCAAAACTGGAAAATTCCGGCTGCATATTACAGCGTTAAATTACATAGCTCCTTATGCTCAGGCAAGTAATTTACTCCTTTTCACAAGAAAAACCTAAATTTGATCACTTGAGTTATTCAACATTGAAATTTCTATGCTTTATTACATCGTAAGAGTTCTATAACAACTATTAATTTCTTATTCTATTTTAGTATAAAATTTGGATAAAAGCGTCTGCTGAACAGCAGTTCCTCTATGGCCACAATGTACTAAAATCTGGCTTAGGAAGGATAACCGAAGGAACACCTCGTTACCAAGGTGTTGTCGTTTATTCGATGAATGATACCCCACTGGTGAGTGACTAAGATACTTTAATACCACCAAGTTAATGTAACCTTAATCCATAGCTACGATTATTCATTTCATTAAAGTTTAGATATTAATATCGGCCCTTGTTCACTCATTGTAATATTTAATTTCATTTTAAGTTAAAGCTAATATGATTCTGATAAAATTTTGTTTTCTGCAGGGTTTCGGTGTGGCAGCAAAGTCAACCGCAGAATGCAAACACACTGACCCATTACAAATAGTGTGTTTCCATCAGGCTGATGTTGGAGAATATATTCGATCAGAACATGAACTAACATAATTAATATTATTATGTATTAGTCTATGATTTTTCATTCCTCAGATGAATAATATTTCAGAAACACCTTTTGTAATATATACATTTTAATACTTGTACAGAAATAAATGACATTTAATAGACTTGTGGTGCAAAAATTTTATTGGTCCTAAAATAAGGTTTAAATTTCACAAAATGCACCTGTAAAATGTTCTATTTAATCCTTTACACCATTATGGATGTTGATGATAACCCAAGGGGTCAAAGCAGTAGCAGATTAGTTTAATGTGATAGAGGTAGTGCTATCTGTATCATTCTGTTTTTGCTTGGTAATGTTAACAAAAAGAGTAAATAGTTGACTAACTATAAGACACGAAATTTATTCAAAGTGATCAAGAATTCCACTTACCAGTGATAAAGTTACTTTTAATGATATAGAACTGACAATACTTCTGGTTTTAAAAATAATTTTCAGTACAGTAAAAATTTTAATCAGTTTAAATCAGAGTTAATTATAGCAGTTGATTGATCTGAAAGATTAAATGTAAACATTCAAATTATTCTACTAGACTGCTTTGATGAGGATAAATAAATTAAATCTTCCATCATACTATCTTTGGTCCATGAATAGACATGTATGAGAGACATTTGATTTCTGTTAAATATTATTCAAACAAAATTTACTTACAGCTAAAATAGGGCTTCTTATTTATTATAAAATTATCACTCCCTATGGTGCGAATCCCTATGAACTAGACAGTGTGGGACAGATGATGAATCTTAAGGATCCTGAGAGAAATTTTGGTGGGAGTTTTACTACTGGAGCCTATACTGCTGAGGTTGAAACTGAAAGCTAAAAAAATGTTTTCAACAAAGAAGGGTAAGTGGGGCTCTATTACTGTAGCAAAAGCATCCCACCTATAAGAAGGAACTTCAAGAACAGATATAAGACTCCCCAAGCTGGGTAGCTGAGCATAAGGCTAACAATCTAATCTTTAGAATAATTATATTGATTCAAATAATACACTAAATACCTAGACTAGTGAAACCAGAGAATTGGGGAACAGATTTTGCAGTTGAAAGTGAATTTAAGAGTTTGATGATAAACTTCTAGCATGTGAATGAATATTTTTGCATACTGACATTAAAGAAAAAATTCTTTGATATTTCACTGAATCAAGAAAGGTTTTATGGTAATTCATAACAGAAAGATTAATATAGAAAAATCTTTGTAAGTTATGGTATACATCCTAAATCTCATCCTATTAAAATATTCCCATTGTTGGTTTCATGTATCCCTCGAAGCAGCATAGATATTAATCAATGTAATATCACATAAAGATTCTTATAAAAAACTTTGTACTTTAACCACAACAATTATCTATCACATGTAATAAAAACAAGGCGGGTTTCCATGAGCGATCGTCATCATGTTGAAATTAGGATGATGGAAAAAAGTTTTTGGGAAGAATAAAAGTTAACTAGCTATAAATATCATTGCCTAAAGTTGCCTATGGAGTCTAAGAAGCGTGCTGAAAATACCTTCCTGGCCTCAAGAAAACAACAGCTCCCAAATAAGGCTGGTCAAAATGAATGCTGCAATTTTAGCATAAGAGCCTATGGATGCCGCTTCCTAAGTAAAAAGTACACCCATTACTCAGTGCGACAGTTGTTAAATATATTTATTATATGTTGCAGGTGAAACAATGTTTTCATATTCTAATTAGTATTTCAATATATTAAGGTAATATAGAAATTTATATCATGCATGCAACTTATAATTCTAATTTTATTTATTTCTAAATTCATTGCCATTCATAGAATTCTAGAAAATATTGATATTTTATTAATAAATGACAGCAAAAACATAACTACTTATCTTCAATTTTCTTTACCTAACTATTAATATAATAATAATTAACTATTGTGTTTGTTAGAATAAAATAATAATAAATCTGAGAATATGTATAATAATTCATAAATTAATAATAACCAGAAATAATATAGAGAACTAAACTTTTCAAAACGTCAGCGTTTATTTTTTGAGGAAGGGAGCAAAATCATCAACCGCTCCTTCAACATACTAAATAAAAATTGTTCAGCAAGTAGATTCTCCAAAGCATTAACTGTTATAAGAGTGTCAACCTCTCCTCCAAGAACATTCACATTCTTTTGATGAAGAATAAAAAAACCCTTTTTACATCTTACAGGTCCGATGATCAACATCTGTAGGAAAATAATCCATTTAATACAGTACATTAATTAAACTAGACTTAACAATTTAAGCTTTTAGATACAAGCCTTTTACATTTAATCAAATCCCTTAAACTAATATCTATAGCTACTGAATGCATTAAACTGTATTCATATGAGGGTTGGTAATCACCTTGGTGCCTGGTGTAAGGTTTTTATCTAATTCTCTTATGGGTGAGAATTCCACCCCCACAGCCTCTTGTACACCATCATAAAGATTAAGTCTCAAAACCCGTCTAGGTTTTGGTTCCCAGGTTTCGGCTTGCTTTTTCGTTGCATCTATATTTTTCATAGATACACCTCTTAGCAAAAGTAGTTGAGAATAAGCTGGAGTAGAAACATCTCTCACACTTTCTACCTAAAATTGAGACATGACAGTTCTTTAAAAACTATCTTATAATTAAGTGCAATAATTTATTAATTTGTAATAAAAGTAAGCTTAGTTTCATACCTGGACGGCGTATGTACCACTTAGGGTAATGTCTTTGATGGAAGATAAATTAGATGGAAGGCTTCCTACCTCCATTGACCTCAAATCAGCCAAGAGCCATTGATCGAATGCGAAATTTTGTAGGTCGAAAATTGATAACTGAATTAAAATGGACAACAGCATTACATGTTAGCTAGTGATCGGTATGGATTTCAACAACAGATCGAGAATTTGAAAAGTAAAAAACACGCAAACTTTTGCATATAATTTTTTTGATATACCTGTGATCCAGGATGTTGCGATTTAAAATATTCAACGCAACCCTCGGTCCATAAGCGAGATGCATGCAAAGATCGGCTTTTCAAAAAGTTTGATACTCTATCTACATCAGAATTCATATCGGTTGGGGTTGACTATTTTGCAGTTTTATCGAAAATCATGCCACGCGAATACTTCAAACAATGCAGGCATGAGTTAACAACGATGATGATCAACGACGATGTTAAATGCACCTGTAGAGCTAATCTGCTATTCGTCTAGGCGCTACTTTCCCTCGTTATTTTGGGTGTCAATTGACGTAGATTGCGCAAAGTTTAAAAAATGAAAATACCTAGTTAATGCGTTTCGTATATTTGTTTTAATATTCGTTTCTCTTTTAAATATAATTAAAATGAATAAAAATCGAAGTTAAGTGCTCATTTAATCGATAGTGACGAGGAAATGCGGAACTTAAATAAAGTAATGTTTAACTATTTTAGAAGCAAAAAGAATGATTCTTTCCCTTTAATAGTTAAAAATATGGATTGCTTCAAATATAAGAGTTTGCAACAAGAAGTATAGAAAGATACTAATGATCTCAGAATCTGAAAATGGAAATCAGAGTTGCGTTATGGAGAAATTTATATCCATGTAAATTCATGGATCGATTGAAAAGAATGATAATGATTCTAATCCATTCTATTTTTCGTTCGATTCAACTAGTATATGAGTGAAAACTATTGATTTCGCAGAATATTTATCTTGAGATTCTCAAGATAATAATCCGAGATGGCATCAGAGAGCATATTACATATGATAGACAATGGATAATGAGCCTGGTACTTCTAATAGTAATAGCCAAATTAGGAGTTAACTGAATTGAAGTAAACAAATAGGAATGATTCTGAGGTTTGAATACTAAATTTACTTTTCATAGAAAATTTAAATCTTAGGACAAATCAATTGCACAAAATGATCTAGCAAACACACAATGTACTGCAAACAATGCTGAACAGGAAGCTAAACATAATTAAGCTGATTATATTGAATGACATGAATAAACACACAGGCCTAATGCAATGTTTATTATTGAATTTCACATACAATAATGAACCATTTCCATTTAAAGTTTAATATTTAAAAAATGAATGAAAAAAATTACTACATTAAACATAGATTACCTAAATAAGTTACATGAGTCCACGTTAATGAGTCCATGTTAAGATGACCATCATTGGAAAAATATAATTAAATGATATTCCTTTCATGAATAAATATAGTTATTAATATTTTTAGAAAGAATATATAAATTAACTTTAAACACATTTGACTAAACTTAAAACAAAATTTGAGACAATTCAATCAGGAAGTATAACAGAATAAGAAAGAGAGCAAAAAAATACAGCATAATTTTCATAAGTGAATTTTATATCTATAATGCTCTATCGAAGATCATTGATTGCTATTGAAGTTTTAATTAGTACAAAGAAAGTCATGTCTAGAATAGAGGGTTATAATTTTCCTCTCAACTTAAAAGTTTTCATTGAATGCAAAAGTTTTACAGAAATATTTGGGTATTTAATTCCGTTACCTTCCTAAAGAATTGCTATGTAGTTTGAAGTATAATTAACACCTCAATAATAAATTGCAATTGTTTGCTCAAAACTATAAAATTATTTAAATCTACTAGAATAAGTTAATGGAAACTGTATAAATAAAAAATAATTATGAAGGTTTTATTCTGATAGAAGAAATAGATAGAAATCAATACCTCTCATATTAGTAAAAAATATTAATCAATTCTTAAGAAAGTAAGAGGTAGAAAAAAATCTTATGTTATTATTAATTGCTTTAGAACTGAATACTGCAGTGTATAAAAAATTCGTTGGAGCTGATTTACAGAGACAGAAATTACCTGAATTGTACACACCTTAATACAAATATTCACTTTTTATAAATACATATCACTAATGAAATTGGGAAGAACTTTAATGAAAAAACCTTTTCAAATATATAAAATTAAAAACACTGAAAATTAATTGATCATTCATAAAGCAACCAACCTGAGCGATTTTATTTTTAGAATACACATCATATAAGAGAATAAAAATTTTTAAAATTACCATAAAGTATCCAAAACAAACAGATATAACTCAAAATGGTAAAGGATTTTTTTCTTCTAATTTGTGTTATTTCCTAAAAAATAATGAATGAAAAAACTCTGCAAGCAATTATAGTAAATTATTTACTCAATAGTTACCATAATGACTCATCAGATCAGATTTGCATTACTCATACCTTGAAAAGTTAAAATTTTGCCTGTAAGGCATTCAAGTAAATAACAAGTCTACTATTTGGCTTTGCTACAGTTTGTTATGATTGAGGACAATTAATTCCTCAACATATTACAGACAAAAGTCAAAATTATCTAGAATTCAAAGGTTACATTACCATGTTTATAAAATTGAAATTGAGGAAATGAAATACATACAACACAATAGAATCAATTATTAATAATTTTTTTACTAACAACTCATTTCTTATTGACAAATTCTAGAAATCACATAGAAATTTTGATAGCCATTACCATTAAAAAGTACATATCTAAAGAACCAAAATACCTTTCTTATCCATACCAAAAACCAAATTATGCATGAAAATTTTCAAAAATACCAAGTATTTGTCAGCTAATATTTATTAAAACAAACATCTGGAAATATATGCTTTCATTGAAATACAAAAGCAAAACTTACCATACTTTTTCTGTAAAGCATATGTAATATTCATCCCATTCCAGAGAAAAATATAATCTCAACTACTAATAAATAATTTTGATTCCCTTTCTGTTCCTAACATTGTTACTAGAATGTTCAAATGATTACTATAAAGATAAAGTCAAATTTCCTTGCTTAAACTTAAAATATGAGTTTAATGATGATTGTTTTTTCTCGTGATTTAATGTAGCAATGCATAGAAAATGATTTTCATGCCATATGGTTATAAAAATGAGAAAGAATATACAAATTAAATACACACAACTGGAATGATATTCAGTATGTTTTTTAGAAAATATATAGAAACACTTAAATAGAAGATGAGTGATCAATGGAATCTAATAAGAAAAAGATATATATCACAAGATGAAAAATTTAATGATAATGGTTGTCATTAAACTATCAAGAAAATTTACCTTGTATTTCTATCAGCACAGTATAGAATATAAAAGTTACCATAGAAATGTGATTCAAAGTAAACTAGCTTCTGAAAAATCACAATATCTTACAAAATAAACACTCATGCAGGTTAAGGGTAAAATTTTCATTAATATCTAGAAATCTAATCAAATAAAATACCAGATTTATTATAAGGTGACATTAAAAAATATAACTTTTTTAGAGAATTTTTAGTAAGAAAAAATTCTTTCTGGTTGAACAATTTTAAGGATGATCACTAAATGTTGATTAAAAATTCATTAGTTACAAGACACAGCAGTATATTCCTTCAATGCTTATCCATACCTCAAAATTTAATAATATATAATATAAATAGACAACAAAATTTCAGTATACAGTTAATAATCAATACATTATTCTTTGCAAGACTTAATAATACCAGAAGACAAACTTATAAAGTATCATACGTATTGATAAAATGGATTACATTATGAATCATAGCCATAAAATTACAATATACTACACACAATTCTAACCTTCAATAGAGAAAGTTGTATTATCATTGAAAATTCCTTTCAATATATGCTTAAAAATTTTATTATGATTTTACTCAAAAGATTTAAGATTTCATTTAATTTAAACATAGAGCTTCTTTTTGTTCTTAAATTTACACTTTATAAACTATGGGAAACCAAGATAATTTTAAGGAAAAAAAAATATATATACATGTAAGCTATTAAAGCAAAAGTTAAATAAATTTGACAATGAATGGTCCTTCCTAAACTTTTAATGAATATTAAAAGATGATTTTACTGTAAAATAATGATAACCCTAAAAAATTTGTGAATAATGAAAGGAATATGTTGAAATACTATAATAATAAAATGCTAGAAATCATAGAAAATATTTCTTTTAAATCACTACTACAAAATTAGAACGTTATCAAAGTATATTTATTATTAATAAAGAAAGGAAGTATGAACAAAAAATTTTTGTATTCCAATTCATTATCTTTAAGTCTTAGTAAACAGACATGGCTTTGTTACATAAAATATTGAAATTATACATGCAAGATATAAAAAACATCCACAACCAGCAAGTAGATAATCATATTATCAAAGTTCACCCTTAAAATGTTTAAACGAAGGATTATCAGAGAAACCCAGCACATAATTAGCTTTTCATCAGCAATTTACAGAGATTGAATAGAAAAACTTGTGCCAAGTTAAATAAAAAGATAAAAATTGATGTAGTACCTTCATTTTAATTAACTATGGGCCAAAGAGAATATTCAAATACTTTTTTATATTATAGAATTGGAATTGATGAAAAATGGCCCCCATTTCAAGAATTGTTTCAAAAATCAAGAAACAGATAAGTATGAGTAAGATATATAACTGTTATAAAGCAGTAACTATTATTGATTCATTCACTCATAAAAAACAACTATGAATGCCATACAGGTTAAGTATGAGCAGAATGGGAAACTAATATTTGTGAGCATATATATATGCACTGCCTTAAAAAGAAAGAACATCAAAATATTTTAATTTTGAGACCTATAAAATTTCTTTCATTCTGATAACAGTATCTTTTGTTTGTTCATTTCAGATTTTAGCTAGATAATTTTATAAATCAAATATCTTTATAATTGATATTTAAATAAATAATATAAATTAGACTGCACAATACCTGATTTTAGTTAAAAGAAATAATGTGGGGTTTTGTCCTCAAACCTTTCTTATATATTTCCAAATGATATGAATGGGCCACTCAATTTCAGTTGCCAAAGGACTTTCCAACCATCCCTGGTTTACAGGATTTTAACATTAGACATACTTGAACAAAAATCAGTCATCCTAACTTTGATTTTATTAATTATGAAAAACTATCACTGAGTTTTTGATAATGTTACAAATTACATGCAGCTGATGCTCTTAATCTGCTTTCTCACAATATTACTTAAGTTTGTTTAGAATTGGTCGTCAAATCTTTTAAGTTTTCCCCAAGTATCTAATTTTGTTCAAAATTTTAGAGACCAATTGGAATATTTTTTCATGTAGCTTGAAACAACTAATTGTAAAAACAGCCTGACTCATTAACAAAGTCATAAAATTTCTTTACAGAAAAATTTCTTTATCCAATAATCATATTTAGCAGAATCTTAGTCATTTCAATCTTGGTCAAATATCTGCTGACTAGTCATATAGAGGAGATGCAATTTAGCAGATATATTCAACTCCTCCAGAATCTTTGAGCTAATGTCAAAGATGAGATGGGCTTCATCACCCTGAACTAATTCTCATCTACGTCTAAAAATGTAGACATTAGACAGCTTAAGTTTATATTTATATCCCTATTTAACTTACATTTTTCCCTAACTCACCTTCTCATTTAGACTAAACTCCATAAAGGCACTTTTATTTTTGTTACTTCCCCAAACATAAAGGTACATAGTCAACATATATAATGTACCATATGAATGCCTCAAAAGCATGAATCAGGAGTTCCCATGGAGAAGCAACTGCCTACACATTTGAGCACTGGCTAAGCCAAAGTAATATAAAAATGGTCAGCTGAGTAGCAATTAATTATGTAATACACAAGTAGCTTCAACAATAATTTAAAATAAAAGTGCAATAGCACTTCATAACAAAAACTATTGAATCTTCCACATAATTAGTGTCCAGAAAATGCTGAAACACTACTTCTTAGCAACACTGGAGGCCCAAGTATGTTCCCATTATTGGCAGTGAAAAATTATTACATGACGAGTTCCTTTTCTCTAAAAAAACCTCTCTCACTAATTTAGAATGTTTCCTTGCAGAAATTACTAACAAGCTGTTAAAGGAATTTTACTAAAACTGATGTACAGGCTATAATTGTGCATTTAAAAATATATTAAAGTATGTATAGTTATAGGCATATATATTTTTATGAGTAATCATGCAACTGACTAATTTATTCAGCAAATGTGCTAAATGTCATCTTGTTCCAGCCAGAAACTTCATAGGATTTCATTTTCTCAATCAATGTGAGCCAATGAGGAATTACTCTGCAATATTAAAGGCAAAAATGCATATATGCTGCCTTACACAAATTTTTCTCCCCATAATGCCCAAAAACATGGTTAAAACATTTAGATAGGACAAAAAGCTTATAGGTGATACAATTTTTATCAACCAATACAAACTTTCTACCTAAATGACAAATAACTGATCCTTTTTCTCCCCAACAATAGTTCCCTTACTGTCTGGGCAATGGAGGCAGAATCAGTATTCACCCATCACTTTTTCCTCCACTTCAGGAGGAGAAAGCTATTTTGCCAAGAGACAATTTCACACACTACGTGCTCTTAGTCACTGGTGCTGCCAATCTTGAACCCGAAAGATTTGATAGACACTAAATAATTGTATTACAACTGTCACTAGGAAGTACATTACTCTATTCCAAATTCCTTTTTCAATTTTTCTAGATCCCTGAAAAGAAAAGAGAATGAATTAAAATGAATTCTTCTAGCAATATTTCATAAACATTTAACATAGCCTCCAATGAAATTCAATTCTGCACAATCCCAACGGACGTACACTCAACTCATATCAACTATGGATGTACACTAAAAATCCATACCAAGATGAAAATTTCTCCCAGAGCTAAACATTAAACCTGGGATTTCAGCATTAGAAAATTAGTATGCACCACTTACACTGATATCTGTGCTTAGATTGACTAGCATGCCTGATGAATGTGCATGAATGTTTGATAAAGGAGTTTAAATAAAGAACAAACACAATAAATTTAATATAAAAAAAAATCTAAATACATACCTGTTGTCTATAGCTGAGTATAAATCTGGCCTATGGCTTAAAGAGACAACAAGTCTAAGTGAAGACCAAATCCCATCAGACATAGATGTCCACGATTTACTGCCCCCAACACCTCGACCAGCTGCCTGCATGTTCAGGGCCATTAAAAAATGCTCTGCAGCTTCTCTGTTAAATATTATAGATTAGAAAGAATGAAAAGTGAATATCGTATCATGGATAATTGACAAATTCCTGTCATTAAAAGAATCATGATTGAATTTCACAATGGAGTAGCAGAACAGAAGAGGTAAAAAATTAAGTTTAAGAGTAAAAAATACATAGAATTAATAAATTTCAAAGGCAATACACTACAGTTAATTGACTATTTGACCATGCCCAACTGAAATTTTTTACTCCTTAAGAGCTTTGAGGATAGATAAGAGGACTAGTATAAATTTATTAAACTTCTGTTGAGTGATATAAAAAGAATTTACTATGATACAACCAAAACTTCCTTGTATTTTGGGATTGCTTCTTGTCTACCAATTATACCAAGGAATATAAAAATTATAAACTAGGAAAGTGTTATAAATATTCACTCCTACGTAAACAAAAATGAAACTATTAAAAATGAAATGAATCTAGCAAGCAATAGTATGAAGTAAATATTTTCAATATGCAAAAATTAAATATCATCAATAATTTCCATCAATACCTAGGGTATGATTTACATTTTCATAATTATGATTAGCATTAAATAAAAGACAGAAAGTTACAAATCACTTCACAACTGTAGAAATGATTTTTATGTAAGGATATACTTGATCAGCTAATAAATGAAGTCCCACCAAATCATGGGAACATACCAGCAGCAGGTACGACCAATATTTTATAGAACAAAAATAGAAAACATTTTATAAGTTCGATTTGTTTTGGTCGCACTTGGTGGTGGTAGAAGAACATATTAAATGAAGAAAAGCACTTGGTGACTTCCACAATTTATTATAGTACATACGACCGGTCGTGTGTACTATAATAAATTGTGGAAGTCACCAAGTGCTTTTCTTCATTTAGAAAACATTTTTATACATGAACTGATTACCAGACTTCTCATTTAATAAATGGACTTACTGATAAGCAAGAAGATGAATACAGGTTATCCCAAGGTTGTACCGAGCCCTGATAAAACCTGGTGATAACTGCAATGCATTGTGATATGCATCTACAGCTTCTTCTGATCTGTTACCATTTGCTAGAGTTGCCCCCAAACGGTTCCACAATCTAAAGTCCTGTTATATAATAAAGAGGTAAATACTTAAGCTGAAGCAATTGGTGAAATAAAATAAATGCTAGAAACTATTAAAAACAGAAATTATGTAGAAAATACTCAAATGATTTTAATTTAAAAAATTAATGAACTTTTGCCATGAAATGGTGTCACTTTTCAATCCATTTCCCAGCTTGCAATATAATAATTCTTGAGATAATTTAGGAGGAAGTAATTCAGTCTCGTTAATTTGTCCATCATCTAGACATTTTGAGGACCTACATTTTGTTTGACTTGAAGTGCAGCTTTAAAACAGTCTACTGCCTTATCATATTCATTTGACAAGTTGAAAATAACCCCCAAACCACATTGTACATCAGCATCAATACTATCCATAGGATTTCGTCTAGCAGCTGCTAAGTACAAATCCTGTACTTCTTGGTGAATCCCCCTGAAAATCGATAGCATAATAAGTATTATGAAGTGAAAATAAGAATCAAATAGAGATAAATGGATGGTTCCTATTCTAATTCTATTATTATTAAAAATATATTGATAATAAATTATACAACGAATTTGAGAGAGTATATGATCAAATAAAACAGGACATTGATTATTTTCAAACAATTTAAATAATATTTGTAAAACTTATAACTGTTAAAGAAAGGAAAGTATGACCAAGTAGAAAAATTCTTGAAAACTTGATGAATAATGGCATAAGAAAATTGATTATGTTCTTAAATAAAATTGTTAAAAGACAAAGTAAATATGATTTTTAAATATTGGACAACTGTTGTAGACCTGAAAATTGCTTATCAGAATCATATTTGAATTGAAATAGCAGCAACAAATTGCATAACACAATAACAAAGTGCTCAACTAAATTACATAAAAGATAGTGAAAAAGAATCAAGTTCCTATAATATAAGTATATACAATGATTTATTTCCAAATAACAGAAAGGTCTCTAGAAGACAATCATTTTGCTTTCATCTGATAATCGATTTACTTCAATACAAGTATACTTATAAATCAAGTCAATAATTTCCTTAATACTGATATCCAAAGAGAAGGGAATAAAAATTTTTTACTTAGTAAGTAAAGATGTGATGCTCCCAACTTTAGGGGAAGAGGAGCGACCCTCATCTGGTACTAGGTCAGAGTACTTGGGGTTATTTCTCATCCACTCCTGTAATAATTCAAACAATGAGTAAAGTACTTGAATACATCTTCTTAGTGATATATTAAAACCAATAAAGTTGATGTTTATTAACATACAAAATTTATCAACATAACAAAACATTAAAACATGTAAGATTTTATTTGACTTATTTTTCAATTTATTTATTTCTTTGTATGAAAGAAAAGTAAAATAATTCATTATAAAACCAAGAACTAGGAAAAGAGAAAATAACATGTTTTTAATTTTTCTTACCTTGAGAGCATGACAAGCTTGATTTTGATAACTTTCATTTGTATAGCTAACAGCCAAAGCCATGAGAGCTGTCAAATTTGCAGGCTCTAACTGAAGGCACTTCTTCAAAGCAGCTATTGCTAATGGGTCCTTAAAATTAACCATTGATAACATTATAAGTTAATAATGACTAAAATTTTCAAATTTAAAAATTTTAGTATAAAATGATAACATAATAATGATAATTCATATTTTGTTTGGATTTAAAATCTTGACTATGACATATCATAAGTTTTTGGACCAAATTTTCTTTACTTCTTTAATATTATTCATAGATGCACTCACAAAAAGTTAAAAAAAGGTTCAGTATACGTGTATGATAATAATCATATATTTCATTATATAGTTACATATTTACCTTAACTTTTAATCAATTTCTATTCTAAAGTCTTTTACTTCAACTTCACTCGCGCTTATCAACTTTTGTTTCAAAATCCAACAAAATACAAGATAATCAAACTTTGCTTACTTGCTCATTCTCTGCTTGAGTTGTGCCCAAAAGCTGCCACGCCAATGCATTCTCGGGTTCCTTTTGAACAGCAGCCTCAAATAAAAGCACTGCACTTGGAAGATCCCCTTGTTCTAACTTGCGCTTTCCTTCTTCCAATGGATCTTCCACAGCTGTGAGCGGATTATTTGACTCAAACGTGTAATCCTAGGGAATCAGTTAAATATAATAATATTATTATATATTTTATATTATTATAATCATAATGAATAATGCCAGATCATCTTAAATGAAAGGACAGTTTAATTTTCAGCATCTAAAAATAACTTTTAAATGATAGTAAAAAATTAAAAACTTGATCATTTATGAACATTGATTACAAAATGGGCCAAATTTAATAAATGACCGTCTTGATGCTTATAATTCAAGAAGATTATAAAATAATTTTACATAGAAAAATGTAACTTTGCAGGAAATATTCAAATAAAAGGTGCAAGTTATTCAGATATAAATACTAATATATATAAATCTAGAGAAACCAATTTCATTTAGCTAGAGAAACATAATTTTAATAACTTAGACATCCAAGTGACATTTCAACAAACCTTGAAAGAATCATAATATTCTGAAAACTCAGAGACCCAAGGATGATCTTCAGGATCTTGAGCTTTGGCTAATTTTTCCCATTCCTCCTGTAAGTTCTGCCAAAACTCCTTATCATAACTTCCTTCTTCCTTTGTGAGCTGATCTGCAACAGCTTCTGCAAAGTTGGTATTACTTAGAATTTTTATAAAACAATAAGATATATATATATATATATATATATATATATATATATATATATATATATATATATATATATATATATATATATATATATATATATATATAACATAACAACAATACATTCAGAGAGAAAATTTAGACCCAAAGAGCAATGCTACATGTATTATATTCATGAGCTTTAATATTAACCTTATACTTAAGTTAAAAAAATACTTGAATGAGGATAGGTTGCTAATATTATTAGTTAAAATGAAAGAAAACTGAAAATCAGCAATAGATATAAAACCAACAAAAGTCACTATCATTCTCCATTCCTATAATTTGTGGTACAGCAAAATAATTGAGTAAATTTTGTAAACCTAGGACAATATATATGTATACTGAATTGCTTCCATGAAAGGGTTGGAAAAATTTCCTACCGATTTCAAAATGCACAGCTAATTGACTAAAATACAAAGCCATAGATTTTTAAATAGATGAATAACGTTTGTAAAGAACACCAAAATGAGATTAATTGCATTTGGAGAACTACATTGATATATATTTACACAAATGAAAATTAATCTGTCTGATACCTGTACATTAAATGTCCTCTACACTTACCTGAAGTCTTAAACTCTTCTACCCAGATCTCAGCTGGTGTTTTCTTCAGTTCTTGGGAATATTCTGTAACCCAGTCTTGTGCTGCAGCTTCTACATTAGTTACAGGGGTGATGGTTTCTGTATTTTCTACTTTTTCTATAGCTTCATCTTCGGAAACAGCTCCCACAACTTGGCCAGATTCAATCGTTATCTCTCCATCGCCAACCTTTTTCATAAACTTCATAAACTAAACATCAAAAGAATAATAAATAACGAATTCTCTAAAAAGTTCATTAAAAATTATGCCCAGAGATTCTTGAAACAAAAAATGATTGAAAATTAACTAAGTGAAACACTAAGTGATTTAAGCTCAATAACTAAACATTCATTTACCTTTGAATATGTGAATTTAGGATCATCTTCAACTGCCTTTACTATGTCTAAGGCTCTAGCCTTTATATCATTTTCATCTATTTCATTTCCTTCTTGTTGTGAGTTTTTGAATTCTGTGGCCCATTCACTTGCAAAAGCATCTACATCTCTGTTGGATGAAGAAGATTAAAAATATCAGAAGTTTATGATAAAAATAACTTAACAAAATATCATACAAAATTAATCATCCATAAAAATCTTACAAGCTGTGTTCAGCTGATCCTAAGTACTCCTGAGCCCACTTTGGACCAAATCCAAGCTCAAAAACTTCTTCTTTATTCAATTTTTGCTGTAATTCATCAGCCCAAATCGAATCTTCTTTGGGGTCCTGAGAACATAAAGCTTCTTTTTATCAAATTCACATATTATCAAAGTACCTACATTTAGATTCATTTACAAAGAATCTTAAATTCATAAAACTTGTACATAAAAATGGGTTTATTATTGTTAAAGGAAAACTATCAAGAAAGATTTCACTATTTCCTACATACCTCACAAAGTAAAAGTATTTTATAAGGGAGAGAGATTGATACTAGATATATTCTCACAAACTTGGATATATAATGACTCACTTAAAACAATCTTTATACTTATACAAAACTTAATAACATGATATAAATTAGGAGAAAAATTAAAGTTATTGGCCTATATTAAAGATTTTGTCAACCTTCCATTGCTCTTGGTACCTCAAATCACTCATTCACTAACTACCTTCCATATCCTACCTGTTTTCTGACATATATCTTATTGATTCCCACAAACTAAAGTCCTTCATCAAAACAGTCATGGAAAATAAAGCTCTAACATAATGAATGAATACAGCTATTTAATACTATATATTTATACTATAATAATATATTTAATACAGCTCTTTATTTTTAGGAAATCCACTTAGTGAATTTATAAATTATTAAATGATTATCACTAAACTTCATAAGATTTGCTTACGTCAAAATGTTTTCCAGATTCAATATATTGATCTGCCCAACATCTGTCATCACTCTTATGATCCGTCATAAAATCATTTCCTAAGCCAGCTTCAGCAGCTTCTGCAAGAGCAACTGCAGCAACACCAGGCCCTGGTTTAACAATGGCTCCAGGAACACCACGGTCAGCACGGTGCCTTGCCAGCTCTATTTCTCTCATTTCTTCTAACAAAGAATCCATTCGAAATGTTTGTGGGGGTAAAGTGGCTTCTGCAGCACTCCCAAGAGTTCCTTCAAGGAATTCTTGCACAAGCTGGAAAATAGTGAATCATACCAAAAGAAAAATAAATTACTCAAAAACGCAAAGTAAAAACAAAATTATTTACCAATATTGGTACCTTTAATGACCGATTGTATGATTTTGTATAACATAGATCTTATAAATGTCATTTAATAATATAATACTTACCCATTCATTACAGAAAATTGCTTTGATATGTAATAACAGCATTCATATGCCATGCAACCTTTACTTACAGAAGTAAAATCTAGAGATAGCAGCTTTCTTAAATTCCCTAATTTTTCAAATGAATTTTTCTTAAATAAGAACATTTAGATTTCTAAAGAGTATAATCTAATTATAAACCTTAAAGGGACTCAAATTAATTAGCTGAATAAAACTTAAAGACAACACTTATAATCCTAAGGATGAGTACTTCAGACAATTTTTTCTAAATTTATAGAAAGAAAGATGAACCACAATTATTCATCACATCACTTAAAAAAACATTTTTTTAGTTAATGAACTTAAAGTAACTATTAAAAATCAAGCAAAAAGAAAGAATGGAAGGTTGGAAATGGATCAAAGAAATTACTGTTTGTGTAAAGTATAAGTTTAGTTATTATCATTTCAATTAGGTGACACAGGAATAAAGGTCAACCATAAATTATGATGGATAACTTATTATTGAATTAGAGAAACCATTTCTGATTATATCTATATTAATTCCATTTTCTCAGAAATATTTTACCAACAAGAAGTAAAAATGAATTTTTAAATACATATAATATTCTCTGATACAAAAATTTACTCATTATTTAATTAATATAAATGTATAACCAAGTAGAAATGAGAGAATTACTTATAAGTAGAAATGGTACATCAAATGGAAAAAGGCTGTCATTGAAAAAGGGTGAATAGGTTAAGAGAACAGTAAAATAATGCATAGGTGGAAAAGGACACTAAAGTTTTCCCAATTCTTTAAGCCTTGATCAATACTAAAAATGAAAAAGTTGACAAATATTTAACAGAAAAATTACTTGTAAGAACATAAATACATAAAATTGTGAGAATCATAAATTGACACATGCCAAATACTACTTCTTTTCATACATGATGATTATAGACACCAACTAAGTACTTGTTTATTTGGAAGTCTTTAGAGTTGAATTTTGAGCATTTTTGATTGTTTTTTGTTTACAACTGTCTCTTAGTGAATGTTTAAAAATAAATAATTACCTGATCAGAGGTGGCATTTGCAAATCCTTCTCCTTGTGGAAGCTGAGAAAGACCCTCATCTTTCAAAGCTCTGTCTTGGACAAAATGTGATGTAAGCCTCATTAAAGGGTTGGTTCCCCCACATTCTGGTTCCACTAAATCCCTCAATGCCATGTTAATAAATTCTTTTTTCTTTCGCTGATGGAAATAACATTGATATATTAGAATAAATAAATCACAATTAATTAAATATTATTAATTCCCTGGATGACAAACCCTTACATATGATATACAACAAAACTGACATTACGAAAAATAATTACATTCTAAAAGCACTCGTAACGAAGGTCACTAACCAAACCAGGCTGATAAAGGAGATTAAAATTTCGATCTTTTCGGATGACCAACGTTGTGTTTGAGAATCGTCGAATTATATCGTTCTAGATAAAGTAGAGCATTTATAACAATTCAACTATGTATTACTACGTCCAACCAAAATTTGTGTACTTCCGAAAATTAAGTTTCTACATATACGAAAACATTGCACAACGCTAGGTTATACATTTTTACGTTGACAATAAGTGATCCACAGTCACAAACTTAATTTCTACTATTTCAAAGTAATTCAGAACGACAAAATCATATACAACTGATCATGCCTAAAGGAAAAATTAATACATATTTTCAGAGGTTTAGAGGCTTACACGAACCTGTTCGCGAATCGCTTCGAGCACTTCGATAGTTAGCTCACTTGATCGCTTAGTTTTTAGAAGGGGCCCCTTTACATATACGCCCTTCATTTGTTTCTATTTGAACTCAAACCACAAGTGTTCAATATGCCGAAATTCGAAAAGAAAAAAGTAACTTCTATGTTTCTAATTATTATACCTGTGATCTGAGTTATGCGTTTTTACAGTTAGAAATTTTTTTTCAGGGTAAAGCTTTATCTGTCAGTAAACCATCTACAATCGCCACATCTTCAAGTGAGAGTGGTTCACAACCTAATCCTTTGGAAAATTTTGAGATCGAGCTTCTATGGTGCATACAACAAGTTGAAGCATCGTTATCTAAGGAAAAAAATCCACGGTTAGGTATGTCTTAAGTTCGTAGGTAAAGAGATACTCTTACTTTCTAGTTTCTTGATTATGCTGCTTGTTGATTATTTAAACCTATTTCCTGTAAAGATAACCTCTGTTAACGTTATTTTCTTCTCTAGTACACGAAATATTTATTTTATATTCATGAAACCTAAAGATAAAATTAGAATTAAGTTGAAAATAAGAAAGAGTATTCCGCTGATTCTAGCTCAAGCGCTGGTTTTTCATCCATACATTCCATTTCTTGTTATTATTCGAATGGATTGATTCGTATCAGTCTGCCATCAATTTATTATTAATCATTCATTTATAGGTACCTATTTTTTAACTCTTCAGCTAAATAATCATAGTTATTAATGAATCAGGTTGCAGACCTTAGCACCGTAAGACATCGATATTAATTGTTATAGCGATAAATAATAAAAAAATTGCAAAGAAAAATATTTCAAATACTTATTGTAGATTTTAAAATGTCAGGCATTCCATGCCTATGTTCAGAAAGCAGTATTATATTAATAGCTTTGTAATGTATTCATCTCAATCATTAGACATCTCTATAATTTTTAAAAATTAAAGAAAAAAATTTCCAAACAAATAAATCTTTTCAAGTTTTATATGTCAAGACAATGCTTTGATACTCATCAGGAAAAGACTTTCTAATTAAAGTAATAAAACTCTATATATATCGAGTAGAAGTTCCACAAAATGTGTTGTAATTTTCCAATGTACTCCTTGCGGAGAATATTATAAGGCTCCCTAGAATCGAACTCATAACTTCCTGTGTAATGATCTGTTTTCCAAACAAAGGTTATTGTAATTGCTATAATCCTTCAAAGATACATCTGTCCATCTGCAAAAGAAATAAAGAAACAATTATTCAAATCTGCCTCCCATGTATTTTAAATGGGGAAATTTCAATCAAGTCTGACATCGATCCAAAGACCAACAGCGTACAGTAAATGGCAGAAATGCATAGACATGATGATATCTATAGACCTGTGAATTTTGTGGTTTATAATTAATTATGTATGAATTAATCACTTAATAATATTATATTTTTAAAATTGTTAAAAAAACGACCCAATTCATTCTTACGGGAGAAAATCCGACTTTGGGGCCTCCTAGAATCGAACCCATGATAGGTAGGGTAGGTCTCCTGGGTAAGATTCAGATGGCCATCATGCAAAAAATCAGCGGGCTTGTGGCCCCAGTAGTTTAGTCTTGACATTTGTACATGAATGAATAATGCTGTGAACAGACAGTGCATGCGTGGTTTGTGTAATTCAGGTTGGGTGAATTAGGAGTTGAAGATTTTGAATACTCTGTTTTGGCACCACCAACTGCTTCTAAGGCTTCTTTATACTAATTCACAAAAAGTTATGCTCTATTGCTGGTGGGATTGGGTGTCATGTCCTATGCTTCAGAACAGAAAATAAATAATGAGGAATTCTGTAGTCAGACAGCAAAAAAGGATTTCACACGAATTGAACAGAGCTGGTAAATCAGAGAGGCAATGTTTTCCACTATGATAACGCATCACTGCAAGTTACAGAAGTTTTATCCTCCATGCTTATTTTATCCTATAGCCTGGAGCTAACTCAGACTATCATTTGTTTTGTTCCCTCTAAAATTTCCCTAAAGGGTAAAAATTTTTAATTCTCAAAAAGATTTTTGACCAGTTTGTGAGCAATCAGCTGAGGATGTTTTATGAAAATAGAAAATATAGGAAATCGCTATTAAACCAAATTGTAATTACATAATAAACCAAACTTGGTCAGTTTTTTTAATATTCTCCTCTATCTTCCCTGAAAATTGACAGAACTTTTCTGAACAACCCAATAATTTCTCTCTTATAGGTGATTTTTGTTGTTTGACATGTAAGTCATTTTTCTTATCTCCTTTTCAGCTGAGAATATGAGGAAGAACCTCAGCATACTTAAGAGCAATAAGGCACCATTGATTAAGAAAAAACAACTGATGAGGACTTTATTTGGTGATTACAGAGGAAAAATGGCTTTAGAGGAAAAAAAATTCTATCAGGGTAAATGAAAATTATTATATTATTAACAGGTGGTGTGGCGGTATGGCAATGGTTGTTATTGATGTTTATGAATGTCCGTTGTTAAGTTTAGAGCCACATGGTAATTGTCCCGAAATTAGATGTTTGTGCTGTATTTGACAAATAATGGTGCCAATTTTGTTGGAGGCGTTCCCTGAAGTTCTTTGGGTGCTTTGCAAACGATCATCCATGATCATCCAACCTTATTTTGTACATAGTTAAGTTAATCAAACAAAGGGAAAACTTTGTTAATACTGTTCTCATCTTGTTTGACAATTTATCGTAGTCGGTTCTTCTAGCCAATACTTAAAATGACTATGTATACCTGGTGCATAAAGGATTTGTACAAATTTATTTAAAATAATAATTGTTCAAATTTTAATATTTCTTTCTCCTGTTAGTCCTCTTCACATTATAGAATTATCTACTTAACATTTAAAAATTCTGTTATCTTAACTTTAGTTAAAATATTTTGTTACAGGTAAATGTATTTCTTGTAAGATTTTTATAGCATAATATATTTTACTAGCATTTCCAATTTAAATTTGTATTCATGTAAAAATCTAGGCTTTACTAAGAATCAGTCTCTCATTCACTGCATCTTTTACAAATGCAACAAAAAGTTTATCAATTTACTTATAAATTTTTCTGAATAATCTTTGTACTTTATTATAAAGATAGATATAGATAGAAGATAAATAGAATAGATTAATCAGGAAGTCTTGTTTCTTTTAACCGAGGGAATTGAGTCAATTTATAATCCTTGGATCATCATCAAAAAATTATAAGTAGTGTGTGTAAAATTCTTAAGAGCAAGATTGTACAATGCTTGTAGGTGATACTCTCATCTAGTATCTCTAATGTAACATAAATTCTTTAAATATTTCAGCGAATTCAAACATCAAGTTTTTAGCTCAGCCCAAAGTTAAGGAGAAAGCTACATTTATAAAGAAATCATCAACTTCTCATTCATCTAGTGAAGCTCTTTCTTCATCTCCAAACAAAAATTTATCAGAAAAGGAAAATGAAATCTCAAGCCTGGAAAATATTTCAAAGGAAATAAGTGAGAAAGTTACTGAAGAAAAGAAGGAAAGTAAAAATTTCAGTTATAAACCATCTGATAATTCTTTCCGTTTTAACTTTTCTATTCCTGAAAACAAAAGTTCATCAGTAGAAGAAAATGAAAATTCAAGTGTGGAAAGTATTTCAAAGGACATGAGTGAAAAAGTTGTGATTGAAGATAGAACAAAAAGTAAAAAATTTGCTTACAAAGCATCTGATAATTTGTTTCGTTTTAACTTTTCTGTTCCTGAAAATAATGCATAATGAATTCTTATATTGTTGTAAGTTTCAGGTAAGTTTAAAAATATTGAAATTAAATTTGTTATTTGTAACATATTACTTAATAATACATCATATTTATGAAATCTTTATTCTCAATTAATTTTATTAATATTTTTAAAATTTGAAAAAATATTGTTTGAAATTAAGCTCTGGATTTCCTTGTGGACAGAAGAATTTTAAATAATGTTTTCTTATAGAAATGATTTATGATAGATCAAGTTCCAATTTTTTGTTTTCCTCTTTTCATAATCCTTCAAAGGTTATTTTATAATAAAATATATTGTATTATTTAAAAATATATTAATTCTTCTGAGAATTTAGTAGAACTAATAAATATATTAGAGTATACTTTTCCAATATTAGGGATATAACTTGTGTAACTAAGCTCTTCAACTTCCCCAATGGGGCTGACTATCTGTTATTACCAATTTTGGTAAATAATTTTCCTTAGACAGTATTTTATCATCCCATAGAAAATTTCATATTCTATCCACCCTGAACAATTATATATAGTTTGTTTTAGTAGACTTTATCTTCATGGACAATTTTAAACTAAATTTGTAATATTAACTTAGTCTTTGCGTAGAGAGATTTATCATCCCAACATATCTGAATTGCTGAGAAGATATATTTGAGTTAAATTCTATTTTGAACGGTAAAATAATGGGAGGATATCGAAAAATATTTTGTGTGGTCTGGTACGATTAATGTCTTTAATAACAATTTAACAGCTCGGTGCGTTTAATCGTTTTCAGATATTATCATTCTTGTTATCATTCGTTGCCAGAATGTTCCGGCCAAAAGTAAGCGTGTATTTTTTTGAACTGATTGTTAGATCAACATGTTTATATTACATTAAATGGGGAAATTTCTTTTAATCGTCCTAACACGCCCCTTCTAGTCACACCTACGTACATTCCCCAATGGATCTTAAGGAGATTTAATAAGAATAAGAACGAAAAATGAAGATGCGACACGAGAAGCAGCAGCAAATTATCGTAGATAGCGGATGCAAACATTGAACAGTTTCGCAACCGAATGGATTGTGCTTCGGCCTATCTATCAGGACACTTCTCACTTCACCGCGATAGAATGCAATGATAAGGCACCCCTTGGGACCGGAATCGCTTCCAATCCATAAATGATGTTGATAAAGCCGAGTAGAAGCGGTCGTGATTCATCTAGTCCTTACATCGATGCCGATTTTTCAGAATATGTTCGAGATTTAGAAGAGTAAGTAGAAAATAATCTGTTGTTTTCATGATTGCGGTGGTCCATGAGACACCTGATCACCTCCCATTCCGTTTGGTGAACGCGCGGAGAACACGTTTTAACCCAGCTTCCATGTGATGTCTCCATTTTTGAGATCTGTGAAATGTTTTATTCGGTGAAATATCTGTCTAAAATCTATCGTTAGAATATAGATTTGCTTAAAAATTTCACGACCGCTCCGCACTAGTTTTTAAAAGCTGTTTGTATTAGTTTCTAAAATATTCAAGAACATCTACAGACCGCTGAATTTCCCTTTCAAGTTCACGGGCTTAAACTTTTACACAAAAACTGTCGGTTCGCAGTTGATTTTTATCAATGCCTTTGAGACTTTTCAACTTCAGCGTTCAGCAGATCTAGGAAAGAGTAAAAAAATTCAATTCTCGTTTTTACTTGCATCGGGAATCGGGGTTGATCGGGAAATATTTCGTTTATGTGGAGCTTGTACTCTACTCAGGCTCGGCTTGGATAGATTTCTGCAGTCCAATGATTCCTAATGTTTTTATGATTACTCATTTTAGGATAGGTTGAATTCATACCGGTAAATAGTAATAATTGTAATGTAATTATAACTCCCTTTGCCAGTAATCAAGAAAGAGGCTATACATATCGCATGGAATATACTAATAAGTGTAGGATAATTCCATCCGCCTAATGATTAACATTTTTGCGTCTTGGGCACCGGGGATTCACTAGAGCGTAACGGATGCAGTTCGTAAAGCAAATCCTTTCATTATCATCAGGTAATTTGTCAGTCGGCGCATTCCATGATAAAGTTGTCAAAATGGAATTTCCTGTGTACTCTCGAGGTACGGGAAGTCGCTTTTATTGGCCCAAGACGTCTTCGAGACCAACATAAGTAATTAATTGAGTAATAAGCCGTCCAATAAGTCTCAACTCTTGCCGTTTAAGATCGTGAGTTTCCTTAAAGTACTTGCAAAGGACATCTGCTTTAAAAGAGAGGTTATCGATCATCCATGAAATGCGTAGACAGTACATAGCGAAGAACGTTCGAAGTAACGTACGTTCACATTCTGGTGGTTTAGAGAGGAAAAGATTTCAGCAGTGGTCGTAACATAACTCATCCGAAAAATAAATTGCCAAATAAACCCGACGAATAACGGAAAGTTAAAGTCATGCATTTTAAATCATTTTAATACTTCCTCTTTCTTGCACTGTTAGATATAAAAGATATCACATCCATGCTATTAATAGCCCGTAATGAACATTTGGTCGCTATTCTTCGAATAGCATTTACTTTTCCGACTAACGTATTTAAAAGGCTTATTTAATAGAAATTTATTAAATATGTTATTTATTATTTATTAATTTATTAATGAAATAGAAACGTATTTAAAAGGCTTATTTAATGAAAATGTAAATCTTTGTTATAAAGTTTTCATCTTTTGAGCGCTGTAAAAAATTTGCTCTTGGTTCACCTGAAAAATCTTGGTTCGTTTTCATAGCCTTTAATTTAAACTTAAAAATACGATCGGTTTAGTATCCCAGGCATAGTGTCCCTGTAATTATTTATTTTCTCGAGTGATTTTTATTAACTTTTTTTCCATCTGTAAATCGATTCATTTTGGCAAAGGAGATGCTACAACTTTACAAACCATCGAGTCTCTATTATGGTCGTTTTATATATAATTTGATTTTTTGTGATCTCCTTAAAACGAGGCTATTAAAATTAACCTAACATTACAGGTAAGTTAGAAAAGCTCTATTTTCGTCGACACACAATATAAAACATCCCTCTCTTGGCTGAAAATTCTACGTCTGTCAATTGTAAAGATGAACTTCTTCGATGGAGCATGTCATTTGTAGGATATAAATTAGCTCGTGTATGACCTCTTGGCAATGATAGACATTGAAAATAATAATAGTTTAGTATGTCATTATTACTACTCCCCTTCCCACATAGTGATAATTCCATTTTCTATGTTTCAGTTAACGAGTAGAGGTATAAATGATCTGAGAATTCCTCCACCAATCTTCTTTCTCGATGAAACAACATAACATTTAGTTGCATGAAATCACAGCTGATAAGAATGGATCATTATCGCCTGGCAAGAAGAGTTGATAAGTCGGGACTCGGAACATAAAACCCGATTTAAGTGACAGCCGACCTTAAGCGGGCCTAAATAAGCTGAAGCGGAATTTTAAATTTAGTTTTTGGCAATTTTAATGAATGAATTTTTATGTGAGCCTTTGATATGGAAATACCTTAATATTTAAATGCAAGAAATGGGAGATGGAAATTTATGCTGCTGCATATTACAATTCATGCTGTTTCGTTGATAATAAGGTTTCACATCTAATTTGGTGAATTCATTAGAATGCAACTGAGACTTCCCTTTTTCAAAACAATTCTTACTTTTTTACGTAATAGTTTTTATCTGGTTAGGACGGGGGCCTTACAGTAAAACGTAAACAGGCTGTTACGAAAATGAAAGAAAGTTAACAGTCATCAGGGGGCACACCATATGGGGCCCAAGGATTACGATAAGCTGTTGTATCTGAATAGCATTGAATTAGAGGTCCGGGGTTCGACTCCTGGGGGAAAACCTCTTTGGAAGCCCGCCTAAATACCTAAACAAGAAATTTTTGGAACATTCATACAGTTCTTTAACTCTATGATTACAATTATTCGTTGAAATTAACGTATATTTGGCAAATAGAAAGATTAAAGAAAAAATAATCAAACCCTATAATACCGTTTTTTGAAAATAATTCAATAAGGGATCGAAAAAACTGCAGTTTTTATGCAATGAAATTTGATAGCAGGGGCACTTCACTTTATCATTCTTTGAATCTATATTTTCTGATGATTTGGAGCATTTTTCCTATTGTGTGCTAATCAGTATTGTTCATACCGATTGATCTAACTAATTCGTGTTTAAATAACATAAATATTTCTATCACGATTGATGAATATATATATATGTGATAACCATTTCAATGATCAATTCATTTTAAACATTCAATGTAAATATTTTTGAAAATTTCATAGCACTCAGGATGAATCGCTAAATTTGACCTTGATTAAATCGAATTTGATTCCAGTATCCGCGGTGACTGAGAACATGGATGAAGTTTTCGTTTTGATTCTTGCAAACCGGAAAATAACATTTCGTGGGAAATCTGAGAAAATTTTACGCATGAAGTAGCGATTGCTGTATTTGTTGGAATTTATTCCTTGTGGTTAGGATATATTTACCACAAAATCCTCCTAGGAAACGCACGTCAATTTCATTCAGCCGCGTAATATTACTACAACTGTTATTCCTCTTTCTTGCTGCATCGTATCCCTTTTGAGACTGGTCTTGGTCGAAAATTACACATTAATTAATTAATACCATAATTCTGAGTGTTTATTTTGGGAACGTAGCCGTTTGAGGAAAGTATATTCAGAAAAACCGAAGAATATGGTGTGGCCGTCTGAAGTTACGAAGTTAACAAATGGGAGATGGATAACTAAAAATGTAAACGAAGGTGGCACTCTTATGTGATTATTTACCTGCACTGTATTTTGTTACCTAGGAAATGTATTTAATTCTTTAAGGCATTTAATTGTTTTAAGCAGCCCAGTAGCGCATACTTTAATCTATTATTCCCATGCTAAGTGCTCCAGGAGAGTTATTAAAATTTTATTTCACTATTGGAAAGGTATCTCTTTCAAGAGATATTTTATGATTCAAGAAATGTTAGAGGAATTCTTTTCCATCTCATGATTATGAGAAATTTGATATTTATTTATCTACACAGAGCTAATCAAACTGAATGAAGCATTCATTCTACCTGAAATCATGTTGTGAGTTTTGCTCAAATAAACTTCTGTTTTAATTCATTCCAAAATTTACAACTAATAAATTTACTCGAAAAAAAGAAACTTGATAACGTTATGAGATTATCAAGGATAATTCAAGATTTCTATATCCAAAATATTTTGGAAATTAAAGGTTTGGGAGGTAGGAATGGTGCAAAAGAAGAAAGAAACTGATGGGATTATTTTATGCAACTTCTCAACTTGCTGTCGACTATACATCTCCCGCACCCCCTTTGTCCATAATGGAATACAAAAAGAATTTAAGCCGATATTATCAGCTATGTTATATTTATCAATCCGTCAGAGTTGAGAAAGCGAAGTACTACTTCAAATAGAATAATTTTTAAATACTCCGAGAAATATATTTTTTCAGCATGAATGGACTTCTTTCGGGAAACGAACACGAGACCGCTTTCGCCAGAGCCGAACGCGGTACCTCTTGGCTCACCAGGAGACTGAGTAATGAATTGTTACGTGGGAAAAGTTGTTAGGGAAATGACCGCAGAACCATTGTACTATCGCCGTGGGAAATCTTCCGTAACGGAACTTTGTGGTCTCTTCATTCATCTTTTCAGTACTTCAAACCCTAAAAGTTGCCCATAATAGCCTGGGCTGTTACGAAAATAACCTTTTCATAATGTCGTTAAACCCTAAAGCAAAAATCAGATGCATGCGTTGTAATGGAATTTCAAGAATGAGAGAGAGATACAAAATCATCTTTACGGATAATTTTACACAATCGAATCACATCGTCGATTTTTCCCGATCGTGTCCTCTTTTTCCTCTTACGCGGAATGTCAAATCGCGCAAATTCGTGATATTACGTCATCGCTTTGTGTTGCGTACACACTTATGGTAATGTTCTCTACAATCTCCTCTGGAAGGCTTCCACTCATAGGTCTTTTCACGGATTTAAAACATGGCAATAAAGAGGGAAATCTATTGTATAGAGGCCGAGATTAATTAATTTAATCACAAAAATGACTTCTACTAACTATAAGTACGAAATAAGCACTATTGATATTCTAACACGTCTTTTAAGAAATTTGAAGTTAAATCGGAAGATAAGGGTTATTTTCAGAACTCCCTCTTCAATTTCCTTTTCAACTTAATTAGAAAATTTGAAAGAATTCAAACTATTTGCAGATTACTAATTCTTCGGGTCCGAGAAAGAATGAATAACAAAACACAAAAAGAATGAGTAGCGAACTTATTCGAATTTCAAGAAACCTAATATCGAATAAATATTGATTTATAAAGTTCTAGGAATAAAATTTTGATGAATGGTCAAGAGAGTAAAGCAACTTTTCCGAGAATGAAAAGTGACTTTCGCGAGCACGTTTTCAAGCATGGAGTAAGAGCACCGTTATCCTGCATCTGAGCACAGCTGTGCTACTGAGGTAGAGGCATCCCGTACATCTTTAAATAACATGTCCTACGTTCTTTCTCAAATTATCTCGATAATGATAATTATGATGTGCCAAGTTAACTAAAAGGAAATTTTACTTCATAATTCCTCTAACGCCATGGTTTCAAATCCCCTTATTCCTTCAATTCTTTTCGGCTATTGAATCCTACCCTATTGCAAGAAAATATCGTAGGTGAGGTAAAATATAGTATCTCAATCAAATTTATCTTACAAAAAATAAATCCTTCTAATACAAATTATTTATCCTCTTAGAAAGTAATTCCAAAAGAGGAATCTTCTCTGAAAGTTATGCCATAGCGCAAACTAACGAAGATTATGAAAGACATAACACAAGGTTTATGTAATAATTTTCATTGGGGCTATAAGTGCCTGGAAACAAAAGTATTAATTTTGTTTAATGATAGCAGTTGTGTATTAGATTATTTCCATGGATATATTTTGTAGAGCTGAATTAAATTCGAAAAGGTTTGCGAATTCAAAGGGTCATGTGACGTAATGCGCATAAGTATGCGCGTTACACCCACGTATCGCTGGCCAACATCCATGTTTTTGTTGTGTTTGCTCGTGATGTGAAATATTTGTCCAAATTTCCCTGTAATTGTTAAAAATATGTCGTGCTGATGTAATCAGGGAGTCCTAGAAGGAGTTATGTATTGTATTGGGAATCCATTATCGCATAGAGAGCCTCGGAAATTGTAACAATGTTACGCTTTCTCAGCCGAAGAAGAGGAAGAGAGACACCGAAGTCAACCCAAACGAAAACAGGATCTCATCGGTTAATCCCCAATAAACATCTTATACAATGCAAAGTTATTCTTCTCGACGGAACAGATCTCTCCGTTGATTTATCTGTGAGTGTATTGGTACATTTTTATTGCTGTTAATTCGTCAGTTAGTATCTGTTATCAATAAAATTCGTATTTTTCTCTATTCGTATGTAGAAAAAAGCTGTTGGGAGTGATTTGTACGAACAGGTGTTTTATTCTTTAGATCTCATCGAAAAAGACTATTTTGGTTTACAGTATACCGATGCTAACAATGTTCAGGTATGTTATTATTAGATAATTTGAAGTATAATAATAAAATATTTCGCTCGAAAATATTATTAAATATTTTGCAATTATATTCCAGCACTGGTTGGATCCTACGAAGGCTATCAAGAAACAGGTCAAAAGTAAGTTGGATTTTCATTATATAAGTTACAATAATTGTAATATAATCTTAAATAGGGTATTCCTACATCAATCGATTTGAGAAATGCATATATTCATAGAAATTCGTTATTTAAAGGATATAATGCATTCCTTTTTGTAATTCAATACCTTATAAATCAGATGATAAGATAATTTACTTGCTTCTAACAGACATTTCAGAAAACGACAATCTTAGAAATAATGTTTGAATCTTTGAATGATAGGAAATTATGACTAACTTACAAGTATTTAGCGAAGTTTTTGTAGTGTAGTTAAGGTAATCCATATGCTCATTATTAAATTATCCTTGAGAAAACTTCAAGCTTAGTCAAGCTGATAAGAGGGGGCGGGTAACATGTCTGGATTCAATGCATGGCGCGGATAACAATTCTCTCGGCATGGGTGCTTCCGCATGTATCAGTAATTCATTACTAAAAACAATATATCGTCATCAACATTTTTAAAAATAATCCGAAACAGGGAACATCTGAAAGAGAACAGTAGTTTTTGAAGCAATTAGTAAACGATCACAAATTTTCTTCTATTTTAGCTTTTGACCACACTGGTTTTTCCGTTGGTGAGTCGCACTTCAGATATAGTTTTATAAGCTAGCAACCATAGTATTACTTTATGTATATTTTTTTGGTTTTTGCGTTTTTGTCTTTATTATTCAAGTTAGTCTCTTGGAGGAGAATCCATTCCAATAGATGGTTTGTTTATTCCCCTTGTAGTTATCTGATGTAGAATGTTTATCAAAGGCAATAATATCAACTTATTGCCAATTATATTTATGGAACAAAGAGTTTTTATCAGTGCTGGTAGACTAATATAATGTTTAAATTTAACAGATCCAAAAATTCTAGTTTTCGACTCATTTTCAGAATTTTTATATTTTAATTTATATTCAAATATAAATAAATTACATCTTATCAGAAGAAATTCATCATTTGCACATTTAACTTATTTTTAATTGACTTAAAATGACAATAAACTCAACTGGTAGAGTTAAAAATTGAAAGTTATCCTGTTCATTTCAAAAGAGCAATTTTAAGAATCTCACACAATAAATTTCTATACGAGAAATGTTTTGATGAAAATAGATTTTCATCATTTCATCACATACATTTTATTAACTCATATTTTAGAACAGACTTTAACTTTAGTTAGTAGTGTTGCTTTTTATTTTAGTATACCAATTAGTGCTTTATTACTCAGCTTCATAATGCTTAGAGATAAGTAACTGTCATCATTCTGACTAGTTTTGTGTAATTTCGAAATGAATTTCATCGTTGGTATTCAGTTGATAATCCTTCCTTTAACATTATATGAAAACAAGTTAGATGAAGAAGAATTCCCTAAAGTATACCACTTAAGAAAAATGGATCCATCCAAATCATTATGGAAAATCACCCATTTCATTTATGTAATTCTGCTTCATAAAATTTTTTTTATGTTTAAGTACTTTATTCGTTATTGGGACTTGCCAAAAATTGAAAGCCAAAGTAATGCTTCTAATGTAAGCAAAATACAATATTAAAACCTATTGTCTATTACTTTATACTAAATGCTTGTCATATTACCTATTTATAACAACTTTTGCTGTAAATCACTTTTCAGTTGGTCCCCCATATACATTTCGTCTCAAGGTGAAATTCTACTCATCCGAACCAAATAATCTGAGAGAAGAATTAACAAGGTAAGATTTTAAGAGGAGTTTAAATTTTAAGTTTTCATTCTTTTAAATGTGGATAGGTTCCTTTATGATAATTTTATCAGCAAAGTTTTGTCTACTAGAAATCAACACCTTCCATGTTTTGTATATGAAATCTGAGTTCAAAATCAATACCAATTTAGTAAATGCACTAAGTTAATCAACAAAAATTTTATAAACGATTTATTTGAGCATGTTTTTTTATTAATTTGTTGAATTATTTGCTTGATTTTTATTATAATTTGTAAATAAAATACAATACATTTTAAAATGTACCTTGTATATATGGCAAAAATCTGGTTTTACACTACAAAAGCTGAATTACTTTTTTCTTTGAAGGTACCAGTTTTTCCTGCAACTGAAACAAGATATACTTGATGGAAAGTTGGAATGTCCTCACCAAACGGCTATTGAATTATCTGCACTTTCCCTGCAATGTAATTACCATCACTGCTCATTTAATCAATATTGCATGTAATTCCTTTGTAGTATTTATCTTTCAGAAATTGATGCTGAAAAAGTGTCTATCAGTAATCATACAAATGCATAGATATTTCTTTCAGAAGTTACATGATATCTAACTTCATCTGGTCCATTATGCAACAATTGCTGTTGCTGAGTATTCTTGTGTATATTTATAATATAAAGGTTACCTTTCAATATTTGAAATGACGATACATTAATATCCTTATTTTATTTTGAGTATCATAGTTTTGGAATTATACTTAAATAGTAAGCAGTTGAAATTTTAACATTATAATTGAATTAATTATCAGTTGTTATATCTGTTAAATACAGAACTTGTACTCCATTGTGCATCTGAGAAAATGATCAACTGGAATTTTTTAGGTAGCTAAGAAATAAATGTTTACATATCTTTCACAAATTGCTCTAAGTTTGCAATGATTAGATCAGAAAAATACTATGATTTGTTTTTTCTTTCTTCATAATATCATAATAGATAATAAAAATTTAATAATTTATTATAAATAAATATTACCTCTCTGAGAAAAACTATTGACTCATTCCATGGTGAAATTTTTCCTACTAATTACTTCGGGAATTATCATTATTATAGTAGCAGTAAATGGTGAATTAAAAATCAGTGTTGTTGAACATGATTTTAGAAATCCGATTTTTAACAAAATTTTCACTAAAATTGAAATTTTATTCAGATTTAAGAAAAGTTAAAGAAAAATGTGACAGATTATTGAAATTATGATTTATAAATTAAAAAAACAATATTGGTTATTGTTTTTAAATGTTTTTTGTTTGTCAATGTCAATGCAATTTCCTAAAATCGATTTAATTTTATCCATTAGTAATCCCTTCAAGAAAGGGTAGTTTTATTTTAGAGTTGAAGATTTAAAGGTTTCTCTAATATATAGTTTATATCTAATAAGAGATAAAAAGTATTCTATCTACTTATTATTTGATATTGAATGTCTTATTCTTTAATTCTGTTTTGTGTCCATTAGCTGAACTTGGAGATTATGAGCAAGGGGTCCACACACCTGCTTTGATATCAGAATTTCGGTTTGTTCCAAATCAGACTGAGGATCTTGAGTTAGCTGTTTTAGAAGAATATCCTAAGCTCAGGTTTGTATGATTAAAAGGTTGTTGGATGTTTCTGAGTAAATTTCATTTAAGTTGTGTATTGGAGGTGATAGAAGTTTACAGAGAGGCTGAAATTTTTCATCATAATTGGTCCATTTCTGGAATATGCTTGTTCAGATAAATTTTTTGAGTTTATTTTTGAAATATTATTCTTTTATTTTCATGTATGTATTCTGAATAGTTAACGATCTATTGTAATGAGTGATAATTTCAGTTCATAAATGAATAAGTTGATTATAAATATTTTAAAATAAATTAAATAATCAAATGTTGATTATTATAAATAATAAAGATGATATTTTTATAATAGCTTATTTTAGAAAGAAATGAAGAATGGTTTGCTTTTGCTTAATTTTCAGAGGGCAGACTCCTGCTCAAGCTGAGCTGAATTATCTGAATAAAGTCAAATGGCTGGATATGTATGGAGTTGATATGCACACTGTTCTGGTTTGTATTTGAATAAAATACACAAATAATCTCACACTGATTTACATTTCTTTATTCAGTTCATTCAACAGTATTTAAACCAAATCATTCACGTGACAAAAGTTTTGCATAGTAAATAGGAATGGTTTGCTTATTTATTTATTATATATCTTAGGTATGTGAGCGTATAAAATGCCATCATACCTATTTATTTTAAGGAATGGGAGTCCAGATTCCTGGAAAGTTTTAGAATAGCATTTACTTAACTGAATGTTAAGATCAATGTATAAATATTTTTAGCCTTATTTCACTCTTAATTATACTACTGTAGTATCACTTTTGATGCATCAGTTTTACTTTATATTTTTTATTTAAAATTTAAGTCAGCCATATCTTAATTCTCATTTTAAATCTTCAGGGGAAGGATGGCTGTGAATATTCTCTGGGCCTAACACCTACTGGTATACTTGTATTTGAAGGCATTCAGAAGATCGGACTGTTTTTTTGGTATGCATTTGAAGGTGTTATCTTTGATGTATGATAATTTAATATAAAGCATAAATTTTGCTTTCAACTAATAAGTGTTTCACATATATTGATTATGAGTGATTTTTGGATCTGAGTAATTGTATTCATCCATATTGGATTAATCCTTGGAAAATAAACTGAAAGAACTAGGTGTCATGTATCAAAGTTATGAAGCTTGGTCAAATTCCTCGTTTAGAGTTTATTGTCTTAAATTTATGCTCAATTTAAATGGTGAAAAATGTATCAGAAAATTTCAAATATTTCAGGAAAATAAATTTAAAGTAATTATTTGTTTAAAGAACATTTGAAAGCTTATTCTTATTACTAATGACTATTTTTTAGCACATTTGATCATTTAAAGTTAATCTTTAATGCCTTTTTTTCTCCTAAATTTTAGGCCTAAAATAGGAAAGTTGGATTTTAAGAAAAAAAAGTTAACGTTGGTGGTGGTGGAAGATGATGATCAAGGAAGAGAACAGGAACATACATTTGTTTTTAGGTATGCAACCTTTGCTTCAGGTTATCTTATGGCATAAATGAAAAGAAATCAAAAATAATGGTCCAGATATTTTCATGCCTATAGCTTTGGATTTATAATTTGTTTAGATCATTTTATAGTCAAATTATTAATTTTCAGAATGCATAACGAGAAAGCTACTAAACATCTTTGGAAGTGTGCCGTGGAGCATCATGCTTTTTTCAGACTGCGTGCTCCTGTTAAAGGACCATCTGCTAGGCAGAATTTCTTTAGGATGGGCTCAAGGTTTCGATACAGGTTGGTTAGATGGTCATTGATTTTCATATTTTTTGTACTTTAAGGAAAGATTTAAATATTATTGGTAATATGGGTATGCATTGATGAATATTTTTTCTCTTAAATAAAGTGCTTTTAATATATATAAGGAAATATTTTATGAGTTTATGATATAGCTATAGTATTCTTAAATGTCACATACTTACTTTTTTCAGTGGAAAAACTGAATTTCAAACAACTCAGACAAACAGGGCTCGAAGAACCGTGCAGTTTGAAAGGCGTCCTAGTCAGAGATATGCCAGGCGACAGTCTCATGTCCTAAGAGAGCGTCAAAGGCAAGTGGTGCAGCCACCAGCTGTTGCAACCACAGTCACCCCTCCATCTCCTGAAGAAGACCGAGATGGGGGAGAGAGTTGCGGGGGAATGAGTGTGGGTGGTAGCAGTAGTGTAGCAAGCTCTGCTGCCCGTCCTGAGAATCAGGAAGCTGCTCTGACAGTTGGGAGAACTAGTTCTCCGTCTCCTCTTCCAGTCAATCCTGACTCTCAAGCGGGAACTCATGCCAAAGCATCCAATGTGCTTCCAGTTGTTGCTTCTACTCCATGTAAGTTTTTTTTTCCACTTTTATTTATAAGATTCTCAAGATCTCAACCACCTATCTAAATTTAATTACATTTCAATTAATGCACTAGCTATCAAGAACGATCTTGGAGCAAGACTTCTGGGATACAGACAAAGTAAGATGAATTCTTCCTTCGCTAATGCTATTATGCTTCTTATCACTGTTAAGAAGCAAATGAGATGGTTTCTTACTTGCATAGTATATCATCTGTATAGGCCTTGTTAAGTGCTGCTTGCCATATTCACATTGCATTTCCTGCTTTAATTTCACTACATTCTTCAGTAATATTTTTCTTTTTTATCATTGATCTGAAAGCTGTGCAATTTTGACATCATTGGAATATTTAGGCACCCTTTTGTATCTGTGGTTAAAGTGTGAGTATATCAAAAGTACTCTTTTTATAAGAACTTTATCTTTTCTCTTAAGGCAATTGAATGTCTTATTTTTTAATGCTCTATATTAGGTGATTATTTTCTTATGATTTTATTTTTGCATGGTTGTGGATTCATTTGTTTACAGAAATTTTCCTATCCTTTACTAGTACAAGCATAATTTCATCAATAGGCAAGAAGTTCCTTCTCTTTATAACTGTGAATAACATTATGTAGACATGTCGTAGCTTAAAATTTGCTGCTTTTTTGCTTCTTCCAATATTAATCTTTAGAAAAACATTGTAGGTTCTTACCACATTCAGAGAAAAAGTATTGTTTAGCTACAATGTTCAGTACCTAATAATATACGTGTATATCACACTTTGCCTTAGAGAAAATTGTTCCTGCAATTTATAATCCTGATCCTATGGATATTTGATAATCACTCTAGAACATCACATGAAAATGAAATTGCTAATTGTTGAAAAACATTTTGTCCTTGATAAAATCATGATATTGGTGGTTTAGAATGTATTTTAGAAATAATATTGTATATAAATTTGATTGCACAATTTGTTGTACTATGTTTTTATTATTTTACTTTTCAGTTTAAAAATGTTGTTACAAAAATGAGAATTAGTTGCTGAACAAATTTTTGAGGTTTTCATGAATTCACTTTGCTATATCATTGGTTGAATTGGAGAATTTTTATGCTTATATTCAAGTGCTTCTTCATGCATAAAAATGCAATCACAGTATGCTTATGTCAAATTTCTCCCTATTAACTTTGTTTGGTTTTGGTTATTTTCTGTTATGCAATTATCATTGTGCATGTTTGGATGGCTAAGCAATTAGTTTATTCTAATTAATTTGAATGGTGTTTATTATTTAAATCTCTTTCATCCATACAGCAGCTACTGCAACTCGGGGAAGTGCTGAGGAGAGGTTAGATTCCTTGCTCAAAAGCCTTGCAAAGGAAAGTTTGGGAAGTGTAAGTGTTGAAGATTCCAAGAATGATATTGCATCTGCATCAAGCCTTGCTATGAACAAAACAGAAGGTTAGTGTTTTTACATTGGAAGGATATGTATCAAGAAATTATTTCCAAGCATGTGGAAGTTTATTCTGATATTGGCATAGCTTTTTGTCCATCGTAAACTCTCCTTTTTTTCTAATATTCTATTTTTTTCTTATCTTAGTAACTTTTATTCTTCTGCAATTTGGTATTATTAATCAATTTAAAGTCTTAATGAGACTGGTAAATGATGTGTGAACTGTGAACTCTCTAAGAAAATTTTGCTGCAGCCAATGCAAATGCCTTGCATTAGGAATTGACAGAATATGGCTCTAATATATACATTGGTTTGGTTAATTAATTAAAAATTTTTATTTAAGATCTATGATCTCAGAACGTTTTGAATGAAAATGCTGTGATTTTCTTTAGAGAGTAACCAAGTGATAATTTTTCAGGTTACCAAAATTAATAATTTTCTCATTTTTAATTTATCTTTTGCTTATTCTTCATTTTTGAAAAGTTTTTCAGTAAAATCAAAAAACTTTTAGAAATAAGGTGAAAATAGATGAATTTTCAATAAAGATGAAATAATGTTTCTTATTTAAATGTTTTGAGAAAAAAGACGATAATTCCTAGATGTTATTTATTTTTCTTAGAGTGAAGTGCTATTTATTCATAATTATATATATTATTTATATAGTCTAATAAATAATTTTTCAAAGTTTGTGTAGTAATATTCCTTTTGTTGATCTATTTGATTTCTGTTCCTAGTCAAAGAACATCATGAAAATAAAAGTTTTATGTAGGATGTTATATAGAAGGTGAAAATGATTCAATTGCCCTTGTTTTCTCAAGTATCTCCTAAGATCTGTTTCTTGAAAAAGGTATGCTACAATCTTGTAAAGGATTTTGCTGATATCTTTAGAAATCTATTTTTCTATTATCTATTATATTCTACAGTGTAATGCCCTCAGATCCCTATATTCTCCCTTATTATCTGCAAATATTTTTCTGCCTCTGCTGAGAAAGTATAAGCATTTTTTTGTGAATCGCATAACATTGCAAAATGAGTGTGCTCTTTGTCTTCTTTATTAGAAGTATCGGAAACAAAGATTGTTTATACAAATTTTCCCCAAAATTTTGTCTGAATTGTTTTGGGATTGTTTGTGTTTATTCTTGTGTCCTGATTGATTTAGTCAATATACAATATACTACATTGGGATGGGTAGATGCAGTGTTATTATCTTCAATAAATCAAGTGTAACTGTAAATAAATGAAGAGGATGCTACCAAAAAGAAACAATTGGAAGAACAGAAAACTCTTAATTTGTTGTCAAGTTTAATTTAATTGTTTCTGTTATGTCTACATGGTTTGTGTTACCAGCACTGTATCATATCAGGAGTTTCCTACTCTTTTGGACATTACAGGTCCTTGGGTGGAACTCTCATCTATTCTTATGAGTAAGTCTTTTTCCTGTGTTGTTATTATTTCATTCATCTTCACTCACTCATCAATCTGGAAAATACTTTTGGACAGTTTTGCTATCAAATATTGGAGTGTTTTTTGTTTAATTGGTTTTTGCCTTAGCATAGTCTTACTTCATTGTACCTCAGAATGCATATCCATGTTAAGAGTTGATTCAGTTGAAAAAAAATCGTACTTGATACTACATTCGTGTTAGAAATGACTCTTACATAAATAAATTTAGATAAAGTGAATATATCAAGTTTGTTATGGTATTTGAGCTTTAATTCAAGATATTTTTAATCTGCAATATCACTGATAATTTTTTTTTATCACCATTAATAATAGATGTGATAAATGTAGCCAACCTTTTATACCGAAGTATTAGTCCTTTGAGTACTATTGTTCTTATGTCCTTATATCAGTTAAGTGGAAAATGACTTATCACAAAGAATATATACTTAAAATTATCCTAGTTTTATGATTAGTTTTGTTTTTTTTTTTCAAGTTTTCTCTCATGTATCCTTATTGAAGTAGTGTTATAGAAGTCTTATCAGATGAAAGAAAATATGTAGTTGCAGCACCTTCAATTAAGGTATCCTTTATTATGTAAAATATCTCGTATTTTATTACTATAATTTATTTTGATACATTATATATTTTGTCATTTTACTTTATTTTTATTTATATGAGTTATATAATATATATAATAATATAGATTCCTGCTTGCTAAATAATGTGAAGAATGAGTGAAAAAATTTTTAGTGATTATTCAGCATCTATTTAACACTATAAGAATCATTTTTCCTCATTCAATATCAAGCTAAAGGAGTAAAAAGCTGAAAATAAAACTATATTCCTTGTTTAGGCATAGATTTTCCTAACCAAGCCATTCTTAATAATTTTTACCTAGTATTAATGTGTGGAAGGATATATTTTCTGAGATTATTTTGAAGGAGTTCTGCATGATTGTTTTAATGTTGTAAAATGTAAAATAGCTCATATTAAATTGAAAAGATATTTAATATGAAAATATAGTATATGTTTCTTGGCAAAATGTATTTCAATAACCTCAAAACTGAAACTGGAAAACTGTCTCTAAACATTCTAATTCTTTGATATATTGAAGTTGACATTTATTTCTTCAGGAGTTATTTTGTACTAAAAGGTTATTATTTTTTCAGAAAAATTTTAAATAACTCTCATACTGTTTGATATTAATGTTATGATTTCTGAATTTTATCTTTTAGTTTTGCAAGTATCAGGAAATAGTTTCTTTTTATAGACTTTTATAAGCATATCTTTAGTGAACATTCTCTTGCTAGTTAAAAATTGTGGTAGTACAATATGTAGTAATTATTAGGAATTTTATATCGATCATATGTAATATTTTATGCTATACTATTTCCTGAAATTAAATATTATACATAAATGTACTGGTAACTATCTATTTCTGTGACTGAAAAATTTTGTGATTTCTTTTAAATTTCATAGTTATATGAAGGAGTTTCCTAATGATAATCCCAAATTCCTAAAACTCCTTATTAATGTCATATACCCTTGAATTAATGCTACAGATGGCCATTAATATCTATTTAATTGTTAAAGAAATTCTGTCAGTCATATTTTTGTCTTTCATTCTTATCCTTCAATGATGTTAACTTTTTATAACTTTGAATGAGTTGTTTTATGTAATATATCATTTTTCAATGTACTCAACGTAGTTAATTTCTAGATGAAATATTTAATAGTAGGAAATTATTAGATATATTTTACAGGTAATGTCAATGTTATCTTCTGTGTTTTAGCAGACATTTTCTTTCAAGAAAAATCATTTTGTATTTGCATAATAACTTCATTTTAACAGACAGCATTTCATAAAAAATTCATTTGCTGCAACAGTTATTGTAGCAGTAGATTTTTAATTGGAAAATGAACTATTTTCTCAATTAAGGAATTGCATTTATTAATGGAGTAGTAAAATAATCTAACTTAGATCATACATGTAGTTCAAGGTTTATTGTTATACAAATGTATCAATTTTGAGCAAATATTAAATATAGCTATATATATAAGTTTATTATTGTTCAAACAAATGATAGTAAAAAGTCTGACAGAAATCATTTAATCAGTTTCCTAATCATTAACCAGTTCTCAAATGATTTTTTTGAGAAAATATCTTTTAAGATCTATTGTAAATTGCAGAAGTTTTCAGTTACAACTAATTCATTAGTTGCACTGCCTTAACACATATTGAAACTTAGAGTTTTAGTTTGTAATATTGTACAGAGTAACTCTTATGTTGTCAGTTGTTTTTCTGCTATCCTTTAATTTTATTTGAGCTGACTTACTAATAGTACGAAATATTTTCCGAGTGTCCATATATCTTTTGGTTTCAATCATTGCACAAGCTATTTTAGAAGTATTAATTTCTCAATTGTATATAAATTATTAGTTTGCACAATGACAAGAAACATATTATACTTATATTTTGAGCATAAATTGATTGCCAGAAATATTTTTAAGGATTTAACTCATTTTAATCACTAATCAAGGAATTTGCCTTTTTTGAACAAAAATCAAAATATAAGCTTTAATTTTCTTTTACTTTCTCACATACTGCAAGCATTTTTGTAATTTTATGGCCTCAATTTATGCTGCCTGAAATTTAGTTAGCCATAATTTTTTATCTGCCTTTTATTTTAAGTGCCATACTACTCCAAAGATATTGGACCATAATTATTGTAATTTACTTCTTTAACTGAACTTTTTTATCATATGGTTTTTCTATTATAACTCTTAAAACATCTTTGGGTAGTGGATATTTTTAATCTTTTGTGAATGGGTTTGCATTTATAGCTCTCAAATCCCAACATTGTAGATAAAAATTAAATGTCATGATTCATTTCTCATTTTTAAGATTATCTGGAAAGTTATGATGAAATAGTGATAGAATTCAATCATGATATAATTGCAATTTTTATCAATTTTTATCAATTTTTGAATCATTTTCGTATAAATTATTCAATCTTTTCTTTATTTTTAGAAGTGCTAATAATAATAACGTGAGTTAATTATCGATGAGATTTGGAACAATGAAGTCCCCTTTTGCATTAAAATCTATTTTTGGAAAATGAAATATCTATTAAAAAGTTCTTCTTTTCAATCTTTGTTAATATATACTGGGAATAAAATCAATTATCATGCCTTAATAATTTCTCTTAAATCAATGAATGAAATCTTTAATTAATCTATTGACATTTTGTTTATAAATTGTTTTAGAATTGTGCTAAAGGTATATAAAAAACTCAAATTGTATATTCAGATCTATGATTTACTTTAGAAGCAGTTAGGCAAACTAAAATTAATAAATGATTTTCTCCATCATTTCACCGTGTATGATGGGAATTCTTATACTTCTTTGTAACATATTTGGGTTGAGTGAAGTTTTTGGCATACCTTCGTTAGGAGAAAGAAAACACGGGAAGGACTTCACTCTGTCCCTTTTCCACTCTCTGACTACAGAATTGGATTCAGTAGCTGGTGTTAAACTGATGCTGGATGACCCAGATGGCACTTCTGCGGCTTCTTTGGTTGCACAATCAGTGCCTAACAACCGCTCGCGCAAATACCTAAGTGGCGGTGCATCCGCTGCTAGGCCCATCCCTCCCGACCAGCTCAAGTGCAACATCTTAAAAGGTGCCTGTTCCTTTAATTTTCCTTTCATTTCTTTGGGGGTTATGATTTCTTAATAATTTTGCAAAGAAACTTTAATTCTTTATATTTCTCTGATGTTCTCAAAACAATATATTCTGGTGACTCGAGTCTCTTATCACTATTATTTCTTGCATGCAGAGGATTGAGTACTTCTAGTATGATGTGAGAACACTTTTGATTTTGGCACTTTTTTAGTGAATCTTTTTGAAGTACATCTTGACTCAGAATTATTTTAATCACATAGGATCTTTTATTATTAGTATAATAGATACTTCAATTTGAACTGTTGAAAATGTTTTTTTAAGTCCACCACCAATTCTCCTTTTAAAACTCGTCCTTAAGTAATCATGTAATCAGTTATTAGAATCTATTCTGGTTATAACTTATGTGGAAAATTAAAAGTTAAAAAGATTACTTTGACTTTTTAGCACTGCAAATACCTCTGAATTCACACTTATAGTTGACTATTTTGGTATTATTCATATTGTGTTAAGAACATGCAATTCACAGGTATGATAATAGATTAATCATAAGAGTGATATCCTATGGAGTAAAACAAGGCACGGAATCCCTTATATTATAAGTTTTGTTTAAGATAAAGGTTTTTTCTTATGTAGTTGTCTTTGAAATTTAGTAAGAGCTTATTATAAAGTTTGTCATTAATTATCATATATAATTTAATACATCAAACATTAGATAACTACTCTTAGTATATCAAAATTTATTATAAATAAAATCGTGGCTACTTCACAAGGACTAATAAAAAGGTAACCAATGGCTCCCTTGTTTTTCAATAGATTGTTTTCCGCTTCTTGTTTGTCTAAATTTTTGTTGTATGTTTTTCTGTTTACTTTTTATGTTTATCAACAATTTTTTATAATCTTCTCTTGCACTTGATCCCTTGTCAACCAGCTATATCATTGCACAATCAGTAGCCAGTAGCTTTTGATTTCCATTTTGTAGTGTTCGTTTTATTTTTTTATGGAACATTTTTGTGTGGAATAAAGTCTTCCTTTGCATATATCAAGCAGATACATTCAAATGTTTTTTCTTGGATTGATCAATCTCTCTTCAATTGTATGAAAATCAACAAAGACGTAATTCTCGTATCCAATTTTTGTTAAGTAATTATGATCTCTGGAAAAAATCTTCCAAAAAACTTTATCAATTATTAGCCATCAGAATTTGCTAAGAAGATAGAAAGCTAAAGGTTCATATTAGTATAGAATTAGACTGCAGCCATTCCAATTCTCATAAAATCAAAAATAAAATTATTTTTATATAAGAAAACTTGGTGTAATGAAAGAGAGAGATTGAAATGTCAGCTTGCCAGAAGCTGCATTGCTTAGGACTGAAGATTTTTTATTAGGCTTTTTAAGTTTAGTTTTATATTTGAATTTAATTTTTTTGGATGTAATTGATCTATACTCATTTCAGCTTTTAACTGATTAGTTATGGAAAGAGTCAGGAGAAAGATAATCTTATGTTGAAGATCTATGAAGGAAGCTTTGAAAATTATTATTTTTAGGGCTTGACTTATTTGTTAGTCAGGGCTAATAAGTGTTAGTTTACTCCTTGATGTCCCTATGGGACAGTCCTATTATGTTCAGGGATGGGATGAACCCTATTATGTTCTGGACATCCATCCAGTGCTATTTTGAAGAAAATTATATTAATTCTTATTATGACCTGTGTTGATGTTTCAGGATCAATTTGACTCTTTATAAGAACTCCTTTGCTAGGAATTATGTGACATCTTCCAATTAAATTATTTGTATGAATACATCCTGTATGAAATGAGATTGTAATAATTATTCTCTAAGGTGTTCTTTAAATTTGAGGTTAGAGGTAAAGGGTTTTTCAAAGCTGAAGGATATAATCCATGATGATACTAAAAATGTTTTCCATTCCTATTTTCCTCACACTTTAACTTTTTCTCTCTAAATATTAGAATTATTTTCATTTGAAATCAAAGCTGCTTGTTTAGGTTTGAAATTTTTACAGTTCTGAATGAGTAAATTTTTCTTTGTATAAAATATGTTCTAATGTCTTATATGGACTTTAAATATTTTCTTTCAAACACCATGTCACATTGTTGTAAAGGGGAATGTTTGTTTTAAGGTTTAATCATACACTTTTTTCTGTTTTAATTAATTAATCAACTACTTCAGTCAAAGTCAATTCAATGACAATTATTTTGATATTTATTATTTTTCATTTAATCTGGGGCAAAATTGTTATTATTATCATCTCAATTTTTTTTGATGATTTACTTTTACATTATATATGTATATATATATATATATACACACATACACACACACCACAAGCACAATTGTTCCCTGGATTTTATAGCTGTTTTGAGTGAGTGCACACTTTCCAGATTTTGCTAATTGGGGCAGGACACAAGATATATCATGTATGGCAATCTAATAAAGTTCTTGCATCAAATCTTACCTGTTATATTTTCATATATTCTACTAACTTCTTGAGTGTTTAAATACTGACAAAGCACCAACAGATGTAGCATTGAAGTTGTACCAAAATATTCTCACTTTCACCTGATAGTTATATTTCAATCACTCTTCTTAATTAAAAGAACACTTTGAATCACTTTCACCTTCTAAACTTAAACTCATACTTTTTAGTATTCTTTGTAATTTATGATCATAAATGGTTATAATTTTGGCATAATTACATCCTTATTTTTACAATGTGTGATTGTAAAAATTGTGATTATAGTTGAAAAACTGTATTAGAATTTGATTGGAAGTTCCTGATAGAAATATCTATGAATGGAGTGTTATTACGGAAAGTTTATTGATAATTTTTTAATACAAAACAATTTAAAGGTAATAATTTGTTGAAATTTTCCTATGAACATTTTAAAATAGGCGAATTAAAAATTAAAAGATTTTTATTTAACCGCTTAAAATTTCATTATCATATTTTATTGCTTGTTCATTCTAAAGTTGATATCCAAAATGATCAAATTCTGAAGCATTAATGAATAATTAAATTAAGTTTTTCTTAACAAATTAATTAATGAATATTTTACATTATTCATTGAGGAAATCATATTAAGAAATTTATGTAGTTATATTTTTGAAAGATGAAGACATGAGATTGTAAAATGTCTGTCTATTCATCTTCTTTATGTAATATTGTTTCTGAAAATTAGTGTAAATTTGTTTTTTTTTTCATATTCTCATTAAACAAAGATGATATTATAATTCTCATTGATGAAGATAGATAACTAAACCAAAACAGTTCAAAATCTATTTTCGCCTGTGAATTGCATGTTATTCTTTTCAATATATTTGCTTGCATATATTTTGGTTAAATTTCTAATTGGGATTTATTCATGTAATTAAAGATTCATATTTCTATCATTACTATAATATATTTATGAGATTTAAACTTGATCTTATCAAGTCAATGTAATATATGTATAAAGTTAGTTAAGTATTAAAGAACTTAGTATGTTGTGATGTTTTAGCCAAAGTAGAGGAAGAGTTAAGAAGAGGGCCAATGGGTGTGGAGCTAAATAACTTGGATGACTGCAAATTAACAAATGCAACTGAATTGTTACCACTCACTGACAACAAGAAGATTCTCAATGGGTATGTTTAGTCAGCAGAAATACTGATGCATCTCTCAATACTGAGAAAATTTTTGAAGTGTATATCTATCATCAGAACATAAAATTCCTTGATGTTGATTTAATATTAATATCAGAATTAATTTTGGAGTATGTTTCATTTGTTCTCATAGTTATGGTAAACAAAAATTCTTTTATAGAATTGTGATGCAGCATGGCAAGAAGAAGAACCAAATGTTTGTTGAAGGTGGCAATCCAGAGAAGAATGCAGCAGATTCCATTACTGCTGCAACTTTTGTCTCTGTTGTGAGTGAAAATATAGATTTTTTCCTTAGCCTTCAAATTCTCTTTCTTTATAGAGACATTTTTTCTTCTTGGTCATTTGAGGGAGTATGTCTAATGTAATATTTTAGAACCCATTGCTATCCTTGGAGTTTCTAGGTACCTTACTAGCTCTCGCTAATTGTATTGGCAGATCAGCATGGTTGTCTTAATTTAGTTTATATATGATAGAACAAGAATATTTTTATTGATCTCACTTGTTAGTTCTATCTATTTGAAGATGAGCATGTTTTATGAGTATTGCAATTATTTTGATAGATTCTTCCTGCCAAATATGAGTTTTAATAATCATCTATAGCTTATGCAGCATTGATCCAGCATGAACAGTATGAGAGTGTTTTATTTGTGGCTAATCATTTCTTTATTATTTTCATTAGGGAGGAGACAAACTTACTCTCTCTCTTCCTGGTGTTACCAGTGGAATGGCTCCTCTAAATACCTCAAGAGGTCCTCCATCTCCTGGAGCTGTTGGTGGTCCTGACAGCTCTGTGACAGTAACACATTTCTCTTGGAATGATCAAGGAAGAGTTTTAGAGAGGGTTGTGATGCCTCATTCTGAGGAAGAAAGAGAGGAAGAGGAAACAGATCCTGTTGAAAACGGAAATGAAGAAATTGACGATCAAGTGGATCAGAATGGAAATGATGCCGACACATCAACACTTGCCATGTCTGTGACAAATCCTTTTGTTCCAGCAAATCCTTTCACTCCGTCTCAGATTCAACATTCCAAATCTCCATCTCCCATTGCCACTGGGACCAATCCATTCCTCATGCCATCACCAATTCCTTCACCACGAACTCCTCTAGTAATGTCTTCAAATCCATTCCACTCATCATCTTTGATTCAGGAGACAGAAGATTTGTCGGTAGGAAGTAATCAGGGCTCAGAATCTGCAGCAATATCACCAACAGCTCTAGCTTCCCCTCATCCTGTTTGGAGTGCTTCTCCATCTCCAATAAGCCCCACCTCAGTGACATCTGAATCAGGAGTATCTAAAAAGCAACGTACACCACCTCCTGGTGCTCTAACATCTTTGCCAAAGGTTTCTCCTGGAGTTAAGGTTAGTATTTTAATGGTTTGCTTATTTGTTTTGGTTGACTTTGTCAGAGGTGAATTCATTGCATGATTGCAATGTCCTTGATAAGCATTGATTATGTTTTTCTATTATTAGTTATTGTTTCATTCAGTATTTTGAATGGAATTATTGTAAATAATCTCCTCCTATGGTTTCTGGGCTTTTCATATTTATAACTGGTGCTCTTTAATCCTCATTTATGAACAGAATATATAGATTTATAATTTTTATAGGATTAATTTGTGTACGATTTTCTGAAATTATATTGTTTTCTACCAAAGTTTCTTATATTTGTTAGCTTGATTTTTGTATATGATTTAAGTTGATAATTTTTAGTGATTAGAAGTAGAGGTAATAATTTTTAAAATTCTTCTAGTTCCTATTTTTGAGTAATATTTTTTCCTTTATTTTCAATTAGGTTAAATTTTCCATTGAAGTTACTATTTTTTAAGGTATTTTTCCCTATTATAAGTTCCATCTCTGCTAAGATTACTATGTATATCACCCCCTCTAATAAATTTTCTCCTGATAACAATTTCACGTTAACATTTTTTAATTATTCCATCCTTGGTTGTTTTTATCTTGTTTAGAAATTTCTCAAAGATGCTTACCCACCTAATCAAAGAATGAGAGACTTCTTATATGTTAAATAATGTATTCAGTGGAGCAATGAGTACAATTTATTGTCATAAATTTTATAATGGAAACATTGATTCTTGGGACTTTTGATTATTTAGGCTAGAGCTTAAATGAGCCTATTGATGAGTTTTGTAAGGTAGTTGAATTTATAATTAGGGTATTAGGAATGACATTTTGTAATTATTATGTATGTTCTTAAATTCCACAAAAAAATGATCCAGAAAATTAAATTTATTTACTAAATATTATCATAGTTATAATCAGTCCCATACTTTATTATGAAGTGCAAGATATCTATTACATCTAGATTCAAATGGAATTAAAAAATTTAATATGAGCAAGTATTATCTTATTCCATATAATAATAAGTGTTTTCCTCTGCTTAAAATTATTACATTTCATGGTATGTAAGTATTTTATTTATCAGTTATGATGAAAAATATGCAGTATTAGTTTAAATCCTATTTTTATTATGAATTGTTGTTATTGATTGTTCATAACAACTTTCTTATGGTATTTTCAGATGAAACTGTTCTTTCAAATATCTATGAAATTGTGCTCTTAATGATACTAAAGAATATCTTGATGCATCTTTTAATAATGGAACTAGTCATTTATATAGAGAAATATTGTTTTTTATTTCTTGTAGATATTTATTAAGTAAGCGCTAGACTTTAAATGTTTTAATAATACTTATTTTTAGGATTTAATCTTCAGCTAAACTGTATTATATTCCCAAAAAATTCATCGGGTTTATTCCAAGCTGCATATATTTTGTGCCAATTCATTCTTATTCCTTTACCTTGTGCATTTTATTTAGTCCAAATTTTTTAAAAATTTAAATTGTATACCTCCTTGCCAAACATTACTTTATTTGAGCTTGAAGATATTTTTCAGAAAATCATCCATGTGTTCTAAGTTCAATGTACTTGGATGAAATTTTCCTTTTTTACTTGGTGAAGCTAATTCCATGAATTTATCTCAAGGTTTTTCAATTCATTCCAGCTAATTATTTTCTGTTAGTTGGAAACGTCCAACATCCTCTTATACATTGTCAATTTTCAAAAATATGGAATATGGTCTGTTCTTAGTTTTAGTCTGAATTAAGATTTTGAATTTAAAATTCTGTCAAACATTGAATGTACTGCAAGAATTGGAGTAGAAACAATATGTTTTCTTCAACAGATTCAGTTGCTAAGTTTCCAATATTTATAATTCTGTTTTTCTTCCTTATCCTTTATCCTATTATTTGTTTTTAGATAGCTATATAACCTTTAAACTTGTTGGCTGCTGCTCCTATTTACTTATTAGGATTTATTTGTTAGTTTGACGGATTTTATTGATTTATGATTTTGATTCATATATTGTCTATTTTGATTAAAAATAGTTGGATAGTTTATTCACATAATGATATTGCTTACTTTTTGGTATATTTGCTTTAAAAAACTCTCTTCATGTTCTCATATTAATATCTAATTTATGAATGAATGTTTGGTCGAAACAGCTTCTATTTGTACATGTAATGTAAGGACTTATGACTCTAATTTTCATCCTCACTTATTTAATTCTATTCCCTCGAGATCTATTATGATGATATTGATTAATATCCATCCAAGCTATTTTCATTATGTGTTACACTTTCTAGAAGTTATATCCTGCAAATATTGCTAAGAATAATTTTTTTTACTAATAATAAAATAGTGTATGCTTTGACATATTAATTTAAAGATCCAGGTATGCCTGAGGCCATTTTTCCAACTTAATTGTCCATTTTACTTTGTAAAAGACAATGTTCATCAAATTAAGTTTCCTAACATGCACATGTATATTTGTATTGTTAAAGATTAAAGTATAAGGTTATAATTTTAAAATTAGGTAGATTGTCGTGCACAGTAAAGCTTGTAGTAATATTATTTTCCTGAAAGTTATCGATTACAAGTGGATGAATTTACGAATTTGACTCATTTCCGTTGAATATTGTAACGCTAGATATTTCAATACTTTTATCCACACTCTCGCGTTGAAAACCCTCTTTGATTGGTGTTTCATTATTATATTTTCATTCTTGCATTTTTTTAAAGGAATTGTGGTTATGAAAGGAGTTATCATCTCAACCCTCATAAGAATGCTGGAATATATACATGCAGACCTTTTGGGAAGTCATTCTGTTTTGGTGACTCAAAGATTGACTGCCTTATGTGGAATGTGCATGTTCTGAACTAAGATAGAAAATCCCAATGAATATGTTTTCTCAGAACTTCCTCAAATGCTTGTTTGTTCCCAGGATTCATCTCCCGGTACCACGCATGGTGTGCAGTCACCCTTGGCCAACCCCTGTGCCTCTCCGTCTACTCCACTCACAGTGGGAAACCCTGTGTCTTCTGCTCCCTCAGTAGTTACTTCTCCTTCACCTATTTCCACCTCTCCAGCAAGTCTCACGCAGCTCTCCCCTTGGCTAGTTTCTACCAGCACTCCTTCTCACCCATCAATTACTACACAGAAACTTCAACAATCCAGCAATAACCAGGGAACTGGATTAATCATCAGAAAAACTGTTATCACTACAGAATTGTAATCACCTTTCCTGTAGCAGCCTAATCATTGTTTGTTAAATATTCTTATTTTGAAATGGTGCTTTTAAGAAATAACTTTGTAGCAGGTATTCAGTTCCGAGTAGGGTATATTTTAATTTGTTTTCTTTATTTACCAACTTTTTGAACTCCTTAAAATTTTAGTTCTTTTTCTTGCTATTTACCTCATTCTGTACTAGTAGAAAATTGCTTGAATTCCTCATTTATATGTTATTGCCATGGCATTGGCAGAATAACTATTCCTGTAATGTGTACCCAGTATGAATCAAACTTCATACTCGGAATGATAGTTCATTCATGAACAAAATATATTTCAAAGATGCCTTTGAGTTGTGGATTTTTCCTGAAATTGTCCGTCCTATGAAATCCACAACCTTATTCCTGTGCCTAATGTTTATTGATCTTTTTACTCATTTTTTACCCATATTGATAGTGTATATTCATTATGATGTGCGAGACTTAAAATTATGTATTTTTTTATCAAGATTACATAGCCTTTGGAATAAACCCCTGTGAATTCTTTTTAGTATCCATGCAGCTTTGATGCATACATTTCATTGTAGTAGGATTAAAATGCTTAAATAGCAGAATTTATTTTATAAAGTATTAAGAGCATCTTTTATTATCCAATGTATACATATAAAATCATTCCAATAAGAATTTCAAGGGAGCACCAGTTACTTATTCTAAAATGTGATACATTCAGTATGGCAGCAAAATATCAGCATGAATATAGTCTTAATTCATTTTACTAATATGAATTGGGTCATATTTATCATAGCTGTGTTAATCTTGTACTTCCATTTTCACTGGTTTTTATACTGCTCCCTTCTATATTATTGTAACAAGGAGATATAGTTTATAAGGTTATTATATCGGAGACAAAGTATGTACTCGACTATTATGAATGTAAAATTTTACATTTCTTCTATCTTTGTATTTAATCTTTGAATTTTAATATTTTAAAAAATCTTTTGAATCATCTATATCATTCTCTGATTATTAAGTTTTGTGAATTATTGATCATAATTCAGATACTATGTATTCATTGTAACCTATAAAATTTTGCATCTTAGTTATCTAATTTTCCAGCATTTATAACTATAATTTTACATTTTTGTATTGTAATGAATGTATCATTCAGCTTTCGAAATTTTTTGTTGTTGATATGGTCCAATTTTATGGTAGTTTCATATTGTATTATAAAATGACATATCTTCGATATCTCTTCAATTTTCTAAGAATTTATATCTGACATGTTTAAGTGTCATGAAATGTATCAATTTTTTTCTGGAATTTTTCTGTTCATCTAAGAAAATTTGAAAGATTTTTCAAAATTTGATACTCCACTTAGAGTTTCAAGAAATCATTTTATTTAAAAATTTCTTTATTTTGGTGCAGAAGTATTTCTTTTATTACACTATGTCTTGAATTTCCAGAAGATATTTATTTACCTCTAAAGAGTTAGATCCCAATGTAATTTCTTCTTTCATGAGGTGAAGGGGAGGCTTTGACTAAAGCTATGTTGCTCTAATATTTATTAAATATTCTCATCTATTCATTTTAATGTAAATTTTATTAACAATTCTTTGAAATTTAAAAATTATTTATTTCAATAAATTTTATCTCATATATGTACAATATTCTTTATGAGCATTTCATTTCTATAAACAAGTGCAAGAGTAGTTGCAATGGGTATTATGAGGTTGCTTTTAAATAGAATTGGACTAATGTAGCCAGAGAGTATTGGTGCTGATATAACCATCTTCTTTTAAAAGTTATTTTTCAGGCAGCTTGGTATTGAAATATATACAAATATATATTATGTATTGTGTAATTTTAACTCTAAAATTGGATGATTTGAAGATTAGTGAAATAATACATAGTGCCATAACATTTTAATATGTCAAGCCAAGGTGTAGACATATAGTTGAGTTTAAGTGTACCATTCTGCTATCAATGAACTTTTTACAGGAAATCTTAACCCTTGTATAAGCCTAATTAGCAAAGGAGTTTTTAATGCAGCTACATATGCATTTTTATTTCCACTTTTTTGAGCATTTAATATAAACTTGAAACCAAGTGCTTATGTTCAGTCATTTGGTTGCAATTTGTACTTACTTTGTTGCATTGTAAGAATCATAAATCTGATTAGAAAAAATTACATTTGAAGTAAAATTATTGCTGTTTAAAGTTACTAAAATCAAAGCCTTGATATAAACTTGAATTTGTTGTAAAATGGTGAAAATGTTATTTTGTTAATTGTGAAACCTATTATTATGTTCCTTGTAATAAAAAACCGCATTCCGTCCCTAATGCAATAGTTGTAAGAAAGTTGTCTATAAATGTTTCAATGTATCTTATTAAGAAATATACTGTGGTTCATTTTTTATTTATTTTAGCATTCCTTATTCTCATCTCCTTTGTATCCCACTTCCTTGGATCAGCTTAAGTTTTAACCATTGTTTTAAATAATGGTAGAATAGTTTAGAAATCCTCCTAGAAGAAAAAAAAATTCTTAGTTTTACAGTTCTTCATCCATAAAAATAGCTCTGTATTGCCCAAATAATATTAACATTGAAAATTAGAATCTTATGAGGATTTTTAAAATTAAAAACCTCTGGACTAGCAATTCTTTAAATTTTTAAAAGCTACAGTTATACATTAACTGATCAATTACCTCATATGATTTATTAAATTAGAATACTGTTAACCAGACATCAAGAGAACACCAATCTATGCGGATAAATCATATTGGGGTGAACTTTTAGTTTAATTCATACTTAATTTAATTCTTATTAAATTAACCAATAAAAATTACTTAATTCGGGATGTGTTATAACGTAAGCTATTATACACTATTATATATTATAAGAGAGTATATTCTCTATAGTGAGGTGATGATTTTAGTTAGAAACTTTCATAAACTGTCGCAATGATTTTAGTTAATCGGCGAAACAGATTGTACTAAATTAATGAATATTACTTCTTAATGATAAGTTTTTTGTCCCTGAAAATGATTGAAAATATTTATAACCATCTATATTTATCATATTAATGCTCGAAGGACGATTTTAGGAATATTATAAAAATAAAAGTGCACAGAAACAAACAAGAATAATTTAATGACTCCAAATATCGCGCCAGTGTTACGCTACTGTCGTTCGATTCTTTTGTAAGAATCGACTTCATACAACAACATCGATTCTCCATGCGTGTTACCTTCCTCCCTCACCCCTTCCGTTAGAGGAACAGAGAGCGCACACTAGAGTAAAGCATGGGTGGAATAAATGTTCAAGAGAAATCTATGAAAAGGAAGTTGAAGAACCATGGGAAAAAAAAGTTGAAATTAACTTTAGAGCGGGAGTCGGAAAAGAAAGGTTCGTCTATGTAGCTCTGTCAAGGTTTTGAAATCTTCTTTCATGTATACCAAGATTTCCATTTTGTTTATTTATAAAAGTAAACATGCTAAGCACGTTATGAATATATACTGATTATTTCATTTTCAGAGAAGAAAGAGATCAAAGAGGATGTTAGTGATGTGGAAGTGGAAACTTCAGCAGCAAAAGAAGAAAATGAAGAAATTGTTCCAACATGTAAGTCATCATAGTTAAATTATTCTTATTTTTAGGAATAATGGTTGAATAAAAATATTACTCTTTTCAGTACCTGGATCCACGGTTGGTCTTGAAATATTGAGTCAGTCATCATTCTCATCTCTAGAAGGGAAAGTGTGCGAAAACACTTTGAAAGCCATTGCTGATATGGGTTTCACAAACCTCACCGAAATCCAGGCCCGTGCAATACCACCCTTACTTGAAGGCCGGGATCTTGTTGGCTCTGCAAAAACTGGTTCAGGAAAGACACTTGCATTCCTCATTCCAGCCGTCGAATTAATGTACAAATTAAAATTTATGCCTAGAAATGGTAAGGTATTTTTTGTTTTGAGTAGTTTTAACGTATATATTTGTTCATATAAATTTCCATTATTTCGTTGCATATGAACCAAAGTCTTATGTCAAATAAACTGTAGAAGTAAAATTTCAATCAAATAATAAAGATTGTAGTTCTTAAAATTTTGTATTTCTACATGTATAGTACTAAATTTATGTTATGGATAAAGTTATTGTTTTGTTGGTAATTTGTCTGATACTTTTCATTTAAATGTCCCTTGATAATGTTCTGAATTAATTATTAACAGCCTATTAGTTATCAAACTATTTGATTTTTCTATGCTAACTATGAAACTTCAGTTTGAATTCTGTTATCCATTCATATCCATTCATATCCATTCATAGAATATAACCACTACTGTGGTTAAAAGAATAAATATTTATTGAGAATAACTTAAAGAAGTAATGCATTCTCTAATTTTATGAGGCAATCTTAAATATAAACTGTATTCAGTTATAATTAATGATTCTAGTGTTGTAAGACCATTCTGTGTAGGGGATATGTCAATCCTCAAGGTTTTTTTAAGTTTCATGGATGAGTGGAGCATTTAATATTAAGTTATCATTGAATAATTTTTCTGCTACCCTTAGGTACTGGGTGTGTTATAATCTCTCCAACCCGAGAACTTTCCATGCAGACTTATGGAGTCTTGAAGGAGGTCATGAAGTATCACCATCATACTTATGGTCTCATAATGGGAGGAGCAAACAGGAAAGCAGAAGCAGATAAGCTAGAGAAAGGTATACTTTTTAATGATTGAATTCTATGATTTTGGCTAACTGTGATAAAGTGAAGAATTATATTAATTCCCGAAGACATTTAATATAGACTGATAATAAATATATAGCTATAGAACAATAATCAGTGTCTTTAAGCTAGAAATTAGATTTCATTGAAAAATAAAATTACTCAAAAATATTTCAACCTAGGTCCATTAATCTATCTTTATACTTTATTCATTGAAATTCATATGTAACTACTTTACTCCCCTTCTTTATCATTTTTCTTCAATCAATTTGAATACCTCTCTCCCTTTCCTTTCTTTGTCTATTATTTTAATTTTATTTCCTAGTAGGTTGAAGATTGCTTTTAGAAGCTGAAAAATTATTCGGAAAAGTATATCAAATCCTTCAAAAATAGATTTTATCATATTATAATTCTACAATTTTTCCTTTGCTGATGCATTTGATCTTTCCTTTAATTTAAATAATAATATATTTCCTATTTCTTGTGTATCTGTTTTCCTGTTAATTATTGGTTAAAATTTTTCCTATCTGCTTTAAGGAGTCTTCGGGCATTTCTCTTAATTTCATTCATGAAGACTTAATGATGTTTATACAAAGAAATAGCAAATATTCCTTAGTACTTGTAGTTAATATTTTAACCATCTTTCTTAAAGATAAAGTTGCCTTCTCTTTTCCACAAGAATCCTACTGATTTATAAAAGAATTGTTAATTAGAATTCTAATCAGTTCCCTAACTTGACCCCCATTCTGTTTTTCATTCCTGATTTCTTTGTCGTATTTTTAACCTCATAATCTCTTAACTACTAGTATGTACATATTTGCAGGGATTAATATCATAGTCGCCACGCCAGGGAGATTGTTGGACCATTTACAAAACACGCCCAATTTTATGGTAAAGAATTTGCAGTGTTTAGTAATTGATGAAGCTGACAGAATACTTGATATTGGATTTGAGGAAGAAATGAAACAGATTCTGAATCTTCTGCCCAGTAAGTACAGTTATCATTTTCATATTTCCCTTTTAAACACTGATTAACCTTAAAAATCCTGTATCAAAGTAGAAATATCTGGCTCTTGAAAATTATAATTTCAATGTACTGAAATCAAGAATTCAACTAGAAAACATAAACATCCTTCATGTACACCACTGTTCATTTTGAAAAAAGTTCTCTATGAATGATTATTAAAAATTGAGTTATTAAGTAGTGTAAAATAGCCAAGGAAGCTTTCTTGATAACAAAAACTCTCTGGTAATGTAATTAAGAAAAGATGAGCACATTCTTTAGTTTAAAGTGTTTTGATGCATTTATGAATGTCTTTCAGTGTTATGAGGATATGATTACACGTCATAAAAATTTTTGCATTCACACAAGTTAGAAGTTAATGCCCTTAAGGTTTGAATTTTGTGCATATAAATAAAATGGTGTAAGGTTAAGTACAGGAGCATATTTTTCAAATGTCTTCATATTCTTCATGGTTTATAATTCAAAGGAACATTAATTGTCTAGAATATGTTTGCACAGTTGATAAATTCATATTTTGATATTCTCAAGTTCATTTTATTATTAGTACAAGTATTATCATTCTCTTACTCTCTATATGATTTTTCTTATTTCTCTTTTTATTCCTACTCTTTTCATTCTCAGATTCACTTTTAAAGACATACCTTTTATCTGATAAATAATTATATATAACATATGTGATTAATAATATTATTTTATTAATTCCTTGTGAGATCTTATTAGACCACGTATTTGTGCTTAATGTCTCATTTTATTACGATTACTAGAAAGAAGACAGACAATGATGTTTAGTGCAACAACCACACAGAAAACAGAAGCTTTAAAATCATTGGCTTTGAAGAAAGAACCTATCTATGTTGGTATTGATGATGAAAAAGATAAGGCAACTGTTGAAGGATTAGAGCAAGGTAAGGGGGATTTTGAGGATTGGTATTCAATGATGTAAAAAATTTTAAAATGCATCTCATAAATCTGAAATTTGTGGCCACTGTTTATTGTTATCATGACTTTACTCATGTGGGTTGCCTGTCATAAAAAGGTTAATTGTGTCAAAAAATGTCAGAGGTAGTATAAGAATTACCGTATTTTTCGGACCATAAGACGCACCTGGTTTTTAGAGGAGAAAAATAGGACAAAAAATATTCTGAACCAAATAGTGTAATAAAATACTTAATAATGTATAACAGAATAATATTTGAACCATATAAACTGAACAGCAGTCAACAGTGGCATTAAGAACCATTATCAAACTTAAAAACAAAGGTTTGAGTACTCGAGTCCTGAGGTCTCCAAACTTTCCAGCCTTAGGGCCATATTGATTACTCCAGCAAGTTCCGATAGCCAAAACCATATTATACCAATTATATAAATTACATTAGTATTTCATATGTCATGCTTGTTATAAGTTATGTTTTTATTTCAAATGTATAAAATGTTAGTTGAATTCATTTCAATAATTTGTTAGTTATTATATACTGAAGTTAAATTTTCTGCATATTATACATGTCTTTACTCATTACAATTCTGTGTTTCTTTATTCAAATTATCACAAAACAATAAGCCTATAACAATGTTATGAGTTGTTAGCCCATGAACATATTAATGTAGATGTCATATTAATAATTATTCAGCATAAAATTAGAATTCTTCAGTTAACTAAATTTAATTTCTTATAAAAAATATGTTCTCTAAAAGGAGTTTTCAAGTATGCTAGCTCTCTGCGGGCTGGATGTGGCCCTCGGGCCGTAGTTTGGAGACCCCTGCCCTAGTCTTCTGAAAACCCCGCGCACTGCTGTGTAGTGTAACACCGCCTGCTACATGCTATCCTCCAATAGCATACGGCGGTGACACAGCACAGAGCAGCATCGCGCCTCCTGCAAATGCCCGGCATTAGTGTCAGCGGGTCCCGCAGGGATCGGGCACTTGCAGCGGGTCTGCAAGTGCCCGGACACGGGACCCGCTGCCGCTCTGCTTCTATTCGGACCATAAGACACAGGCACTTTTCTCCCCACTTTTTGGTGAAAAAAGTGGGGAGAAAAGATTTGTCTTATGGTCCGAAAAATATGGTACTTGTGTTAACTTGTAGTTGTTGCTTATTTGTTGCTAGCTAAAGCATAAAAATGTGTGATTAACAAATTATAGTTTTCCGTTTCTTAAAGACAAGCAATAGGTTGTTAGTAAAAGAATTCTTAAATTATGAGGTGCTTTCAAGTTATTAGGCCTCAGTATTTTTTTCCTCCTTAACTAGCTTTGAGTTAATATTTATTTTAATTCTTTCTCTTTGTAGGTTATGTGGTCTGTCCATCTGAGAAGCGTTTTCTTTTATTGTTTACATTTTTAAAAAAGAATATGAAGAAGAAAGTGATGGTATTCTTCAGTAGTTGCATGTCTGTTAAATATCATCATGAGCTTCTAAACTATATTGATCTACCTGTAACCTGTATCCATGTAAGTATTTGAATTGCAGTCTTCTTACTTTATGGCTTATACCTTCAATTTGTTACAATCCTGGTTTATGGTAGTTAAGTACTGAATGGGAAGTTAAATTTCCATTGTAATATCATGCCAATCATGTATTTATTACTAGAGAAGATTTTATTATTTATTCCTGCAAAACTAAAAATTTATTTTCCATCGTTAATTGTTTTAATTCCTGTGTGAAGTGGAAGTTGAAAGAAAATATTATCTTGTTAATGCACAAAGACGGTGAAAATAGAAGAAATAAATTTAAGCATATAATGTAATATATCACTAACTCCTCTTCAAGACAAGACAAAATTGAATATAATTCTGCATTATAGTCTTTTCTACTTAGCTCTAAATTATTCTTTTCTCAGGGTAAGCAGAAGCAGACTAAAAGAACAACTGCATTTTTTCAATTTTGCAATGCAGAATCAGGAATTCTCCTCTGCACAGATGTAGCAGCTCGTGGTCTTGATATTCCAGCAGTAGACTGGATTGTTCAATATGATCCACCTGATGATCCTAAGGTACTTTATATTCAATTATTATTCAGGAATAATTTTTACTGATACTTACTCTTAGTTGCAGTTGAATGGTTTCTCATTTCTATAATGTAATATTTTTTGGTAATTATTTAATTATAATACAACCAGTTGTTATTCATTAGTATGAAATAAAAAATATTAAATATGATAAGAAATGTTCATATTTTGAGCCTTCTCTAGTTAACTTTGATTAAACTGTAAATTTTAAATAAAATAATTTTTGATAATGAAAGAAGCAACTAAGTGAAGTGGGGTAGACAACATCATGTACTCATTGGTGTAATTATTTGAGTAAAATATATCTCCGTGTAAGAATTTTTCAATTATATTTTAGGAATACATTCATAGAGTTGGACGAACAGCAAGAGGAGAGGGTGGAAGAGGTAATGCATTGTTAATACTCAGGCCAGAAGAGCTAGGATTTCTTCGCTATCTTAAGCAGGCTCGCATTCCATTGAATGAGTTTGAATTTTCTTGGAACAAAATAGCTGATATTCAACCTCAGGTAAATGAAAATCATATCCTTTTATTTTATCACTGCTATGAAATATCTTCATTGTTATTAGTATTAAGAGTGAAACAAAGAAAAAGTAGCTTCCCTGTTTATTATTTGCCATTAATTAATCTTTAGAAGTAAGGAATCTTTCAAGATAAAGCTATACTAGTCAATGGGAAATATCAGGTTTTTGAGTTTTGACAAGCAAATTTTATGGAGTGATTTTGGGGAAGTAAACTAGATATGAAGCAATAAAATGAATGCAACTGTAATGTAAATATTTATGGTTTCATCCCCTTCTGTGAATGATATCTTTATATTGCATGTTGAAATCTGATTTTAGCTGAGTATCATTCATACAGATTAAAACAAGTGAAATTGATATATAACGGTAGTGTAATAGTCAGCATAGGTGCCTGGCAAGTGGTGAACCCGGGTTTGTATCCCAGTCATAACATTTGTCATTATTTTTCACTTCTATTTAACTCTGTGAAAGGGCCCACACTCCTTGTGCTAATTAGAAAACCTCTTCTTCCCTTATATTAAAATATTATTCTTGTTTAGTAGAAAACATTTTCAATGGACTGCAACTTCACCTCCTTTCTATTTTAGCATTTAAAGTTTATCTCTTTGGAAGCCCTTTTTACATTAAGAAACGAGAGTTTCCTCTTGCAGCCAGTTGTTGAAATTGTTTGAGTAGGAAATAGACCATTTATCATGAGAACTAAACCTGCTAATTGTTATTCTTTTATGGAATGAGATGAGTTAGCATTAGGATAGAATAACTATATTTTAAAGAGTTTACTTGATCTGCAGATAAATTACTTACAATATTAATTATATTTTAGTTGGAGAAACTGATAAAGCAGAACTACTTCCTGCATATGTCTGCAAAAGAAGCATACAAGTCCTATGTGCGTGCATATGACTCCCATCATCTGAAACAGATATTTGATATTGAAACTCTTGACCTTGCCAAAGTTGGTCTCTCATTTGGATTTACTGTACCACCAGCAGTTGATCTAAGTATCCTTTTAAATTATATTTATTCTAATTATTTATTATTATTATTTGTTTTATTCCTCTTAATCTTTTTAGGATAGCCTGTCACTATGGTAAATTTCTTTATTTGATAATGGTGATTATGTTACTGTGTTTTGGCATTCATTTAACTGGGGGTTATTAAGTCAAGATATAATTTATTGAGAATTGCCTCATTGCTCATAAACATGATTCTCTACTACTTGAAATGAAACACGAGAAAAAGTTCTTAACAATTTCATTCCATTTGGTCATTGCTCCTTAAAGTGAAAATGAAAAGTGCAATCCCTGTATCTTTTAAAGAGAGATGGTATGATATATACAGTGTAACATTTTAGTTACCATTTTTTAAATACTTTAGGTAAGCTTTCATTTAATGAATAGATTCATGCATTTTATATGGGAGAGTTTCTTTACTTATGAAGGCATATAGAATCATTTGTCAAAAGTTCATTTATAAAGAGCAGTTCTGTCAAAAGCCTATGTCCCTAGATATTTGCTACCTAGTTATTGGGAAAGTTCTTTGTCTAAAGTATACTTGAAAATTAGTAACCTAATACCCGTGCAGCATGCATATCTTGAGAGGTGGACTGAAAAAGACTACTTCACAGGGGCAATCAGCTTTCAATTTCATTATACATGAGTAATAAAAATGGAGAAGTTTTAGACAGTATGAATTATTAAAATTTTTCCATCTATTCTTCAGTTTACCTTCCTCTGAAAAATTTTTTTTTTTAACATCAAGATTTTGTGGATTTTAATTTGGGGGTTCTAACTGTATATAGAAAAATCTTTCAGTATAATCCCAAACATGGCATATGATTGCTAGAGCTGATAAATCTCGATAGTACATTGATTTTATCCTACTTGTTTTTATATCACTTATTATCATAAAAATATATTAAAATAGTTGTATTTATTTTAAAGCCATAATAAGACTAATTTCTACTAATTGACATATTATATGTAACAAATAGTTCATTTATGTTACAATTTTATTATCATATATATTTTGTAAATTTGCATGGAAAAAATTTTACTGTTAACTGTAAATTAAACTATCAGGTGAAATCGATCCAAAAAATACATTGGATTCTGCACTTCGACACTTAACAAACATTGTCAAGGAATGCCATAAAATTAGTTAAACCAGTGTATTTGTGTACTCAGATTGGATCATTATGGTTAATCATATTTAGCTGCTTGAAAATATTGGAAACATTTTTGTCTCTATATTCCTTAACAATTCTTCAGAAGTGAATAGTAGCAAAGGATCTCGACCAAGAAAAAGAGGGGGAGGAGGAGGTTTTGGGGAATTCAACAACCCTATGGGTGTTGATGAAGCCAAGAAACTGAAAATATATAGGCAAGTTGGCAAGAAAAATCATTCCGGACGACAATTTTCTAGATAATCCCGGTAGTAGTGGCTGTTTGGGCGCAGCATTTTCACAATGGAGAACTGTATATTCATTAGGATTCTCATAAAATAAAATGGAATCTGTTTTTAAACTGTTTTGTCAATTAATCATAATTTCCTACAGTTACGGAGTTTTCTGTACTGATATTAAATCAGCTCAACATTTTAATGTTTTCTCCCATAAATAGGTAAGTAAATAAAGCAGTAATGCTCTGACTTGACTCATTAGGGCAGTATTTTGTCTTCACTCAGGATTATTTTTGTGAACTGTTATACAGTTTAACTGTTGTACTGTACTCTTACATTTTAAACATCCAATTTTGTCCTCCTTATGTTAAGCTCCACTTGAAGTTGTCAAAAGTGAAAATTAATAGTCATTAATTTTTACTTTATAATAGTTCTTGAAGTCATCTTAATGAAAGCTCTTCAGCTATATTATTGGCAAAAAGCAGGCATTTGATGAATTTTTCATTTCTCCTGAATTTCTTTTCCTCAAAGTCAGGAAATTAAATTACTTCTGTTATTATACGCTTTGCTATATTTGTGACTCTACCAAAGTGTGCGAGTTTTCCTTTCCTCTTGTTTTTTCCGCTTGTTTGCTACAATAATCCTCTGGGCAATTCCAGTGATAAATAACCTAATGTGGAGGCCAGACTAAAACATCACCAAACAAAAGCTAGGGTCATCTGCAGTGGCAACCAGGTTAGAATCTGTTCACCTAGAGGATGTGGATTTATGCAAAGCCCCAGTTGCTAATAACTCTTGATTAAAAAATTTCCTTGTTGAAACACTTGATCCACAATTCACAAGCAGTTGAAATTAAGGCAAGAAAGACAAAAGTACCAGTGGAGATAAATAAATTAATACATTAAAAGATTTTGATTTAGAAATTACCAGAAATATTTTTGTATTCATCTGCTACTGTACTGTGTAAAAGGCAACATAAAGTAAAATTTTCCTACAAAATTTTTCAGGATACTACCCCAGTCACTAATGTGAACAAGTCATCACCTAAAATGGTAATTAAATAGAGTAATTATGGATTCCACACTCACTTTGGACTAAGATGACATTAAAGGTAATTTCAGCCTTGTGGCTGAACAAGGACTATATATATATATATATAGTCCTTGTATATATATATATAGTCCTTGTTCAGCCACAAGGCTGAAATTACCTTTAATGTCATCTTAGTCCAAAGTGAGTGTGGAATCCATAATTACTCTATTTAATTACCATTTTAGGTGATGACTTGTTCACATATAAATATATATATTTATATTATATTTATATATATATATATATATATATAGAATTATAAACCCATAGAAAAACATAGAAAGCCGATACAGCTAGGACAACAGTAATCAAACAGACAAGTTTTCAAAGAATGTTCTACAGTACAAACCTAGAATTGCAAATCTCCTTCCCTATAACTCTATGCTCAAATTGCACATCCAGACACCAAACATAAAACATGGGTAGATAAACAGGGTTTCACATTTTAATTATCTAGACAAGACTCTTAAACTAACAGAAGGGGAGAGAGAGAGAGAATGAACAGGGCATATGGAATGATGTACAATATCTACAGCAATTATTAGGGTCTATATACAAATAATGATAATTAGATATAATACTGTATAGCAATGTTTGTGTACAATAAAAACTGGTTTTAATTTTCATAAACATTCAATGGGTTTAAAACCTTCAATACAAATATCACTGCAGAGTATAAGTTTCACAATATAATTGAATAGATTACTAATTATTTATCACAAATATAATGAATAAAATAAAAATGTTTTTTTAAAATTTCAAATTAAATGAATATGATAGAATTTTATGACTGAAAACAATAACAAAAATTATTCATTAACATAATATGAATAAATATTTTTAAAATGGTCATATTTTTATCCTGCATATTGTATATTTTTTCTGTTACTAGCTACACAAAGAAAGTTTGAAACATCATTTGCATTGTGAGAAGATACTGTATAGAAAAATTATCAATGTAATAAATAATTTGACAAGAGAACAAAATAGAATCAACAATTTTATAAAATTAAAATAAAGGCATTCATATAAAGTAGATGGAACAAGAGGTTAACTTTATCAGTCATAAGAATACATCACAAGCCTTTATTTCTTAGGAATGGGACAACACATACGGTGGACTGTGGAAAAAAACAAACTTCAGGAATGGACAAATCTCTTATATAAAAAATAAGTGCTTCACGTTAAGTAAAAACCTAATTACTCAAATAGGGTAAATAGAAATAGATTTTACAATTCTATTAAATCAAGTGTTATTGAAACATCAGCATACTTCCCTGAAGCATTAGCTTGTTTCTATGAAGAGCCTTTCAAAAATAATGCTTAATTAGGTAACTGATGAAAATTTGGAAAAAAATCATACACAAACTGAGCAACAATACCAAACTGGGTATGAATCAGGAGAAGCTATGTATAACCTTCTCTACAGACATAGCCTTCATTCAACTGACAATAAATATACAGGAATACCAGTGGCACAGCCTCTTCCATTGCATCACAGAAAGGTAATTATTTCTGGGAGACCTGTAAATCTATGTTACATTCAATGTTAAGGAATTAAAACAATAAGATCCTTAAGCCCTCAAGAATTACCAAAACAAAGGACATCAGTTATAGTCATGTGGATAGCATAAAAATCTATATTTGGGATTGCCCTTCCCCTAGAATAGACTAGGTTAACCTTTGAATAGAGAGGCAATAAAAAAATGTAATTAGGAAATTCTGGTGTATAAATGTTGAAAACATTCAAAAAGATAACACATGGTAGATGAATGGAATCCACAAATCCATTTTTATGAAGATACAAGGATAGAAATGAAGGCATCTTTTTACCTGAGTTGAAAATCAATTAAGTCACTTTTCGGCAAAGCCAGCCACATGACAATATATACCCAAATGATATAATAGCTTCATTAAAGCATAGAACTTTAGCTTGAATTACTAGATACACACAGAAATCTTATACAATCATCTTCCTTACGAATATTTGACTATTTTTTCACTCAAGCATAGAAAAATAGTTCAATAGGCTCACGATTTTCATCCTAGATAAAGCTAAATCTTATAGTCCCCTTATTTTAGCAACTTATAACAAAATAATGCACATTAAATGTACAAAGAGAATCATAATAAATAAACATCAAATTAAATCGATTACTTATTATATCACATTCATTCTTCACTTTCCTGTTGCTTTGCAAATGAAATAAATACTTGTTCCAGAGTAGTTTCACTTAAGGAATAATCTTCTATCAATGGGTGATATAATTTCTTGAGTTCTTCCATTGAAGAGAACATGTAACCCCACTTTGTTGCAGGATTCATAATTTGGTAATGAATTAAACCCTAAAAAAATTAAATAATGAAATTCAAATGAATGAACTCTTATTCTTTAATAAAAAATTTCTGTATTCAGATATCATTTATACATGAAGAAGAAAATTTGATTTTTATTGATTAAATTATATATAAAAATTTTATATCATGGCTGTACCATTCTATTATGAGGAATTAATATTAATAATAATCTGCCTTTATTGAATCAGGGCGAAATTTAGTCTATATAAACCACTCTTACATTTAACCCCTACGGACAAACACAAATACATCCCATCCCAGACCAGAAAATTTTCTGATCCTCCAGGACTCAAACCTGGGACCTCGAGACTTAGAGCATTCAATGCGCTACGCACTCGGCCACAGAGGCCGGCTTCATTTGCAATGTAGAGAAAAGTATTATAATTTCTTAGCAATTATGATAGTAAATTGGTTCCTAATTAATTAATTATGATTATATAATTATAATGAATTATATTGTAAATGTATTCTCATTAAGTATGGTTTGTCCTTATTAATAATAAATATAAAATGTTTATTTTAATGAAAATTACTAATAGAGAATAGACTTATTTCCTCTAAAATTTTAAAATATGAGTTCAATATCAAAGTGAAGCCTTGGTTAAAGCCCATAAAAAAGGATATTAACTGAGCAAATATTTAAATGAATACCATTCTCAGACAAATTTGTAATTGTAAGGGTTGTCTCCAGAAAAGAGATTGAAATATTAAGTGGATGTAATTATTAATACATTTATATATAAATCCCCATGAAGCTGCTATATGTAATAGAAGATATATATATATATACCAACCTGATGCTCATCCTTTATTTTACAAGGATAAAACTTTTTGTCAATATCTCTTTTGAGTTTATCAAGGGTTGATGAAGCATTTTCTGCAGACTCAGCATTGATATTCAACTTAACAAGTAAAGTAAAGCCCTCACCATATTTCTGTTTAAGATATGGCACCTCACCAATGCACACAAATTGACCATTTAACATTATAGCCAATTTTGTACAGAGAGCCTCACATTCCTCCATGCTGTAAGGTGAAAGGTTTTTTTTAATTAAAAAAGGAAAATAATAGCTTGAGACTAGTTATTATATAAAATAGTATGCTTAAAAGCAATAATTATCAATGGTTTCTATGCAACACTTCATAGCCACAAATTGCATTATACATTACCTATGAGATGTTAATAACAATGCAGAGCCAGTGGATTGGGCAGCTTTAAGAACATTCCACATCCCTCGACGAGCAACAGGATCAACTCCTGCAGTGGGTTCATCAAGGCATATCAATGGCTGACTACCAATCAAAGCCATTGCAGTGCTCAATCTACGTAGATTACCACCACTGTAAGTCCTGCACTTCCTGTCTGCAGGTTCATTAAGATCTAAAAATAATGAAAAACACCAAATATATAACAAAATGGAGGGATCCAAAATATATTTACCGAAATCAAATACCAAAGAAATTCTTTATATGAGTTTGACGGTAATTCTGAAATTTATTAAACAGTTCATCTAGTCAATTTTAAAGAGTATTTATGGAGTGAAACTGAAGTTTAATAAAAATATATGATAAAGAACAGGGCAGTAAAAATACCTCACATTTCAGAGAAGCATACTTAAAAGAGTTGATTCTGATAGAATAAAGAGAACAAATATTTAATGAATCATTAATAAGAATGTGAATTGTGAAGTAGTTTTAAGGCTAGATAATCTGCTTAAAAAGGGAAAAATGAGAATAATTACCAAAATAATTTAACCATTTTTGAACCTCATTTTCAACTGATTCTTTGGGAACTCCAAGTAGGGTAGCATACAATCTCAGCATTTGTCGACCAGAGAGAGCATTTAGAGTACCATCAAATTGAGGACAATAGCCAACATTTGCAAGATACTGGAAATAAAAGATTCATTTTATTCAAATGTACCAGCAAATATAATATTCCAGAATTCTAAAAAAACCATTCAAAAATGCAGAATTAGATAGTTTAGGGTAAATAAATTAAATATTGAATGATTCATTATCATTTTTGTTGTTTGCTTGAACCAATGCACTCATTAAGTCAGAAATTTTTGGTTATACAAACAATTTTAGGGAAAATTAAGTAAGTGTTTGCACAAAGATAATATTAATTTTATTCCTATAAGAATTATGTCTTTTAACTCATGCCCACCAATGCAATTAATGTATATTATATAGCATTTCACAGCATCTGGCCATTAAATAAATTTCAATGCAGTTTTTTTGATAGAAAGCTATCTTCTCAATTCAGGTATGCTTACAAACCTCTTGAGATTCTACTAGTATACAACAGGTAAAAAAGGGATTGAACAACATTAGCTAGACTTTAATACGTTTTTCAAAGAAGTGACTCAATTGATGATCCGCTTGATGTCAATAAATGCTTAAATTTAAGTTTTTTAGCAAAATTTGCAGATGAAGTATATTACCCAGAATATTTGATACATGCATTTTAACTAGATTGATATATTTAAAATAATACTTGTACCTTGATGTTTTTTCCAGCCCACCCGCAAGAAACATCATCCAAGAGGAAAGACTTTCCACTAGAGGGAGGATATGTAGCAGTAATCATTTGAAAGGTGCTTGTTTTTCCAGCACCATTAGCTCCCAAAAGACCAAAACAGTCCCCCGGGTCTACTCCGAATGAGACTCCTCTCACAGCTGGATGACCACCTCTTAACCATCGAAACCATCCATAATTTTTCTTTAATTTATACACTTTTAACAGGTCTTTCCCTTCTTGCTTACAATCACCTAAAATTTCAATTGTACATAGGTTTCTTTCAATAAAATTTTAGATTAAACTAATTTTTTTCATAGCATGAAAAAATGTTCAAACAAGCAAGAAATTTGAATTAAATTGTAACAATAAGTCTATCTTTAATTTCACCAGAAGAATATTATTTAATTTTTATAGAATTTAAAAAATCACTTCCATAACACTTATGAATTTATGATCACTGCAGAGGCATATGAAAAACTAGTTAAAAAAGCAAACAATAATGGATTTACTTTATTTATCAACAATAACTGTTGCAATAACTTTTGAGGTAGGATACTGGTTAAAATCAATATCATAATGTTCATCATGTAATGACAATATTAAAATTAAAATATAAGGTTATTTCACTAACTTTGCAAAATAAAATCCATTCTCTCCATCTCTCTAGATACATCTACATCCTCCAAATTGATGTCCACTTTTTTCCCAAAATCTTTTCTAAATGTAGCTGTCATGATTTCCAAGATTCTCTCTAACATGCTCGAAAAAATGCCTTTGTCAAGTAGGTATAAAATTCCAAGGTAAAAGGGAACTAAGGCTGCCAAACAAGAAAATTCAACACCCATTCCTTGTGGATCAACAATTAACGTTTCATTGGACCGAGTAAAAGATCCCAAATTGAAATAAGAGTACGGCTCAAAGCAATTGCCAATTTCTTTACAGATGTTATCTGTTGGAATAAGAAATATAAATCCAAGAATATCAGAATAGAATAATAATAAAATTTTTTGAATTTCTACATTGAAATACATTAAATCAACTATGCTGAAATATTATCAGAACAACATTTTCTCTAAAACTTCAGTCAAAGTATCAAAGAGCTCAAAATTTTATTTTTGTTAGTATGAAAAGAGGATTGTAGTTAAAAAGCAATTAGTTTGATACAAATTATAACAACTTTACCAGAATAATGCAAAAAGGGAATTTCTACTCATTCTAGAATTCTATTTTACTAACAACCCTCATACAATTTTCACATTTAAAATACACAACATTCAAAATTAATTATTTTCATTACTAACTTAACTTATGTTACTTACCACAACAGCTTACATCGATGGAAGATATAGCTTTATCCAGAGCACTACAGAAATCTTTCTTAAAAGAATATGGAATAACATCACATTTTGAATTATAGACGCTTGTTATATAAAATTTTGTTATTCCATTTGTAAAAGTTACAGAGGGAAAAAGTAAACTAATTGCACGAAGAAAAGTGGCCACATGAGCTGAATTACCAAATATTTCCAAAACTACAATCACTATTCCCAAGAGCCATCCTGAAATTATACGTAAAAAGGATTAATAAGCCTTAACTCAGTCCCTCCAATTTACTTCTAAAAAATTAGCACAGACTTACCAATTGTAAATGTTGTCATGACAGCTGTAGAACCACCTTTCAGTGTAGTATAAAAGTAACCAATTAAGTAAATGAAAGGAATGCTGCTAAGTCCAAACAAAAACACAAACAAGATCAGAGCACCTAAGAAGAATGAAGGATCATTATCATTTGTAAGTACATAGAAAATAAACTACTACATGGATAGGGGAGATAACTATTATAACATAATACATTAATTATAACATATAACACATGCCAAAAAAATAATTCTAATGAATATCAATACCAATCTACATCTATACATAAAGAAAGCAAAGTTTAAATACATAAAAATTAATTTTAGCCTAATACATGAAATATATTTTGTGGGTTGTAAGTTATTAAGTAATTGCTTCTAAGAACTACATATAAGTCACTGAAAGAAATATTCCTATTCGAATAAATATTATCAAGGATTGCAAAATAATCTTTTTTTGATTCAAAGCAAGAGAAATGAACTATTTGATGGCTATGTACAGTGTGGGTGTGTTTGTGAATCATCATTTTAAACACAATCACACTAACAATGCAATAATTTAAAATGACTACCTATTTTTGCTGTTGGTGCTCAATTAATTATTATTCCCTAATTGTCTTTTATCTGACTATAAATTTCAGCTGAAATATTGTAAAAAAGAGTGAATATAGCAGGAAAAGAAATGGTGGACTTTCTTCCAAAAATAAGAAAGAATAAAATCTGCTTGTGAAATAATAAAAACCCTCTTCCTTTTAAATCATGTTACAGATTTTGAAATTTTAGGAAGATAATAATGCAATGTATTCTTAAATCATGGAAACATTAAGATGCTACAACAAGTCATATCAACTTCATATTCACTCTGGAGTTTTGATTTAGGAAGGAAAAAAGATTTAAAAAAATATTAAATTTACTGTTTGATGAACAATGAAATTTTGAAATATCATTCAAAGGAGGTCTCGATTAAGAGGTATTTCATTGCAAGAGATATTGTCGGATATTATTCTACTCATAGTCAGTATATAATGTAATAATATAAGAGATATGATGGTATTTAAATAATAGATATAAAATCTGAAATAATTTGAACTTAAACACTGCAGGAACATAAGAAATACTTACCATAGAATTCACCTCTATAATAGGATCCAGGAGAAATGATAAGATAGATTATCAAACCAATGAAAACATTTGCCATATATATTACAATGTCAAACACCCAGGAAGTAATCCAAAAGAGGCTTATATTTGGAGACAAAGCCATCAACTGCAAGTTTTTAGCTCCTTTCACTCCTTCCATCATTGGTAATGATTGTGAAAGACCAAGCATGATAAGTAGTCCAAAATGTAGATGAAACAGCCAGTAAGTAAGATTGAGAGATACAATACCAATATCAATAAAGAGTGAATCCTATAAAAAGAGAGAGCGATTGTATTTTTTATCAATTAGAAAATCAATAGGAAAACCAATACCATAGATATAACGAAAATTCAACCAAATCTCACCCCATTTGATTAAAATTCAATAAATATTTGTAATTACCACTTTCTTATCTGGAAAAGGATGAACAGTAGTTATGATGGATTTATTTGAATTTGTGAGTAGACGGAGTAGAGTTGTTGTTATGAGGTTAACAGATGTAGGGCATGAATGACGCAAAGTAGTAGAATAAAATGCAGTCACTGAGGTTTCATCAAATGAAGCTGAAACAATGTAAGAATCTCTGTACGTGGCCAAATTTTTCTTTCCAGCATCTAATAAATATTCTGTTAAATTGTCCCAAGGAATTATATCTGTAGCAGAGCCCTTTTCAAATAAAAGCTCTTTATAGATTTTTTTTGCCTGGTGGAAAAAAAGCATTCCAAGTCACTTTATAATTTATATTATTAATTGAAAAATTATTGATTTGTTGACAAAAGGGTAATACTTAACAATAATTTCAAAGATGAATGAAAAATAATCTATCTATATATACAGATACACATGTGCAGAATAATTTTCACAAACAGAATTGCAAGGTTTCATGTGTACTGTAAAGTTACTGACCTTTACTCCATAGCCTGCACTTCCATAAGTAAAAGCATGCGTATTTCCATAGTCCGAAATAGAAAATGTAAAAGGTGGCTCAGTATCAAGAGAAAATGTTCGCTCAGTAGTTTCCAAAACATAAACAAACAAAAATACTGAAAACAGGATCTGGAAGAAAAAGATGTACATGTACAATTTTTGGTTTGATAATATACACATCAAGGAAACAGCAATAAAGATTCCAAGAGCAATTAAATCCCAGGTTTTTAACAGTCATGAAAAATCTTACAGTTGCTTGACTGACAAATGTTCTAGCAAAATAGCTTAATGGTCAGAGCAACTGAACAGTATTTGGGAGATCCAGGTTCGAGCCCTGTTCCTGCCTTTTTTACATTTGTTAAAAACCTGGGATTATTCCTTGAGTAACTTTCACTCTCCTACCCGATGATTATAAGATAACTGATATACCTGAAGTGAAATTTGCAACCACTTGGTACGTGCCAACAAGAACTTTTTAAGGAACAGAGCTTCTATTTGCTGTTTTGCAAGACGCAAACCACTGACTTTAACATTATTTCCATCTGAAAAGAGAAGAAACCTTGTTAATATTTTTCTAAAACTAAACATCAGCACTTTGATCTGATTTTTGTTTGTTTCTCATTTCTTTTCAAGAAATCTCACCTTCATGATAACTGTTTTAAAATTATTAATTATATAGTGTAGTGTCCCTCTAATTAAATATTGTAGTGTCTAAACCTCTCAGCGTAAATAATTATTTTCATGAAATATCAATATATTGTCAATATACTCTGTCAATAGCTTTGATACACAAAAGCTATTGACAGAGAAAATGGAATATTTTGACAATATTCATCATTTTTAAAATCACTACACTTTGGTAGGTCATATGCAGGAGGTCACAACTTAAGTTTAAATTTCAATACAAGGATACATAAACAGGCTAATTCGTAGAGGATTTCCTACATGTTTGGAAGGCACCAATGAAAAACAACAGCAATAAATTGCAAGGATTACAAGATGATAAGTTCATCTCTAAGATCTAATAAATTATTGACCAAGACTCTGCTGTGAAGACTGGAAAATAATATAAATAAATTTTTCACTTCAGAAAAATAAATAATAAATAAAATTGATGATAATCTTAATGGAAAAGAAAATAGAATAATGAATGTTTTTATTTACAATTGACTAGCAGAATATTTGTTAAAGTAAAGTAAAGTAAATTGTTAGGCATACCGAAGGACTGACTAGAAAGACAGGAGACTGATAATAACTATCTATGTAAATCTGATAAGGTCCGAAATTCTGGTAAGATTACTTCAGGATATAGGTGTACAGATAGGGAAAGGGGCACACCAGGGATTCTATCCATCCCTATTATTGTTAAACATACACCAAGAAAAATTATTCAGTAAATCAAAAGAGAAAATAGGTGACTTAGAAGAGCACACCATAAAATCAGTGAAACATGCTGACAAGCAGATAATAATATTGGAATATTGGAAGTGTACTCATAATAGATGGGAACTGCACAAGGGAAGTAAGTTCTAGGATACTCAAGGCCAAGCCAATCTTCCAAATAACAAGGATTACATTGACCAATAAGATGGATAAAAATCTTGTAAATAAACTGATGAAATACTTTATCTATAATATATAACTTTATCTATATTATATAATTATAGAGTATTGTCTTGTATGAAACAGAAACATGAGGATTACTGAACAGACATGCCCAATATCTTGAAAGCTTTGAGATGTGGACTTGGGGTCAGAAATATTTCTATCAACGAAAAGATGATAGAAAAAGAAAGATATCCATAATTATCTCAAGGAAATAACAAAATAACAAACAATAGGAAAAAATTGAGTCTGGTTAATCATATAAGTAAATTAATCTGTATCTAATGCCAACTCTATCCTCAAATATCTTTCATGATTATAGGAATACTTACTTAAACTTCTGTAAGAATCAACTTCACAGGCTAATTCCCTGATGTCACTCCTTAAATTCTTTTCATCCAATTTCCCCACCCTATAAGAGAATGTTACAAAGAGAATAAAGAAAAAATCCTTGTGAATCTGCTATTGTCTATTTAGTTAAATAAATTAAATAAAAATTATATTCAGGTTGAGAATATTCTTTACGGTATTGTTATAAACTTGCAAAGTTATTATGGAGCTAATACAATAAATAAGCTAATATAATATAAATAAAATGAATGATTTAACATAGAAAATCAGAAGTTTTATCAACAATTTTAAGATTTAAAATTAGAGTATCCCACGATTAATATAATTTTTCATCCATTCACAGATATTAGAGTAGGCAATGGCAATGGTATTTAGGCAATGGCAATGGTATTTAGGCTATGAAGCAAAATATGAGTATCATTAAGTACAAAATAATTACCATGACATTCAGTACAAATAACAAATACAAATTGTAAAGGTGATCAACTAGCTAAAGTCAACAACTGACACATATTCACAGTAAGGTCAAAAAATTCAATATATTATTTAATAAAATAAGGCAGAACTGAAATACAAGGTGACCATGCATTTAATGTACATAAATAAAACTGCACTCAATCATACATACTTACTCTAGAAATACTTCTTCAAGAGTTGTTATTGAAACGCTTACTCCACTTATATCAAATGCATCTTTCTTACTATCAAGTTCATCAAACAATGCTGGAAAAGAATGGACTGCATCAGTGGGAAGGGTAAAATTAAGCTCAGTTCCAACAGAGTGTTCAGTTGTTGATCCAGGGACCCTCTCTTTCACCAAATCTGTAGCCTTTTGTCTAGTTATGCTGTTCCTTGGATCACCAAAGAGCATGGTAAGATGATAGCCAGTGCCTGAGAAAGATAAAAATTACACATACATGACTAATTGGCATATAATCAATCAAAAATTCTACTAGAAAACTTAGGATTTTTTCAATAATTTATTTTATATTTAATCAAATACTTTCTGAAATTCTGAGATCATCGACTCTGGTTTAAACTTCATGAGCCATCTACTACAATGACATGAAAGTTAGTGAACTTAATACCAGCAGTCATACATGGACCTAAGCTGATATCCATCTATCATAAAGGTTTGCACTAACTTTAAAGAGATTGTTATCGTACAGCAAACTTCCACAGATAACCAGTAACTTTTATAGTAAATTTCTTCAGACATACCAAAAATCTTTTTAAGAAATAAACTTGTCCCATAGCATTTGACTTTTCCATGATCCATGATGGCAATGCGATCACCAAGAACATCTGCTTCTTCCATATAATGGGTGGTTAGTAGTATACAACATTGCCTTCTGAGATTCTATCCAATGAAAAAAAATTTCTATCACATAAGAACATTAATACCCCTTACATTCACACAGGAAAGGGAAACACTAATTGTTTGTGAACACATTATAGAAGATGTTATTAATCATAAAGATAACATTTCAAGAGTGATTTCAACACAACAAATTTGTGAAAAATATCACAAGAGGTATAATATGGAAATATTTCATCATAATGTGTTTTTAAAAAAATGTTTATTAAATATATTACCAGTAATAAATCCCAAATTTGACGTCTAGATTCAGGATCCATTCCTGTTGTGGGTTCATCCAGAATCAATATCTGAAAATATAAGTTGCTTATTAGCTAATAACTTTAGAAGCACTAATTTATGTAGATAATAAAAATAAAATATTTATAAATTGAGCTTTGATGTAATAACAAAGATTTTAATTAAGGAATTCATAAGTGACTAACCTTTGACTTCCCTACCAATGCTATTCCAAGAGAAAGTTTTCTTTGCATACCACCTGAGAGTGATTTAGCGATAGTATGCTTCTTTGCCTCTAAGTTTAGCATTCTAATGAGATCTTCACTTTCCATTTGAGCGATCTCATAACTGGCCCCTTTGGACTGAATAAGAGTGAAAAATATTTTTAGGTCATTTATATTTTTAATTTATTGAAATAACCTCATATTAAGCTTACTATCATCTTCCTTAATTTATAGTTATATATTTCTGTCTTAAATTAATTTTCAATTCCAAATTCAAATCTAACATTAATGGTAAACATAATGTACATTTACCAATCTAATCCTCTAAATCCTACATTAAAAATGTAATTAAGATAACTTTCAAATTTCTCAATCATAAAAAATGAAAGACAAACATTGAATAATCAATATGTACACTGATATTATAATAACATATTGGCATACATACATCTGGCTATTTGCCAAATTAAATACCGTATTTGACAGTATATAAGACTCACTGGCATTTAAGATGCACCCTGATTAAGAGATTAAGAGACACTTACTACTGCTCTCTTTCCATGCACTTAAGGGTAATTAATGCTCCTAGTTTATACTGAATGGTCTGACTTAATCTCTTGTTTACTTTAGTCATACTTCAGTGGGTATTTTTTAAACAAACAGTTTTAAGCACTAATACCAATACTTTATATTTACGATGGGAGTAAATTTTTTGAGACCTAATTTAGAAAATTTAGGTCTTATATGCCATCAAATACAGTAATCATAGCAAATAATTTATTATGGAAATAATCATGGAATTTAGTCATTAAAAGAAAAAACAATTTTAAAAAATTATGTCTGATATTGTACATTTCATTAAGAGAAAATAATCTTTAACATACCATAGCAAAGAAAATTAGATGCTCCCAAACAGTAAGTTCTGGAAACAGCAGACTAAATTGGGGACAAACTCCTAAATTTTCTCTAATTATATCATTATCTTCTTCAATGTCATAGTCTCCAATTTTTATTTTACCTTCGGTGGCTGAGTGCAATCCTAGAAAATAAATTTATTGATAGAATTACTTCAAAAGACATTGTTAAGCAATAGAAATGAAATGATTAATCAGGATTAGATATAATGAAAATTTCCACAGAAAATTTTCTGTGAGAATTACAAAATTTTTTCATTATACTACGGCTTTCCACGAAGTCATGCCTTCTCATATTGATTTCATCATCATTGGATGCTAAATAAATGATATTTATATTTTATTCCTCTTCCTTGTTCATATGATCAATCGGTAATAGTTATATTGAGTCAATAGTAAACCCAGTAATCAGATGCTACTAGAACAGCATCCTCCACAAGTGGGAAATACTTCCAGAGGTAGTAGTAGTAGTTCTAGTAGCTGACCTAAATAATTAATTTACCAGGAGATCTAAATGGGTTAATTCTATAATATACCATGTAATTTCCATCACCTTACTTGAAAGCATTAAGTTTTATCATTTATGTTGTTGGTCATTATAAAATATTCTAATAAAGTTATTTATACTTTACAATTAGAGTAAAACTAATTATTTATTTCTTATTACTGATAAAAAATGTAATAATTATATATTTGGAGAATAACTAGGTAGCATAGCTAACTGAACTTAAATTATTCCCAAGGTTATCCTTTCTTTATTGTTTCCTGTATTTTATTTTTAAAGCAATATTCTCTTCTTCTCATAACATAACTTCAGGAGAACTGAAAGAGATCTAGATAAAGCAAGAACTGAGATGTAAAGGAAAATATATATAATTACCAGTTAATATATTTATTAAAGCAGTCTTTCCTGCTCCATTATGGCCAAGCAAAGCAGTGATTTCCCCATCCAGTATATCCAAAGAGACACCATCAACAGCTTTCTTAATAAATTTTCCTTCAAAAAGATCTCCACTTTCAAAATATTTTTTAACTCCCATTATTTTAATACCAACAGACTTTCCAGGTGGAAGCTGTTCGAATTTCCCTTTTCTATTTGCATTCTCAGCTGCTTCCTTTCCTATTACTTCTGCCAATCGTGCATTTTCACCAGTGCAGTATCTCTTATTGGATTTATCAAGAATCTTTTGGTAAATACCCTGAAAATAATAGGACAATACAGTTAGTATTGACATTTATGAAAAAGCAATATCGGAAGATATAAATGCAGTCTGTAGGACTTTTATGTAGAATCATTTCCAATTTTTCAATTTATTTCAAAAAGTTATCTATCTAGATATCCTGATAATGATATATAAACAAGATTTATTCAGAATTTATACTACAATTTTTTCAGTAGGAAATGCATTTATTGCACAGCTTCACTATGGTTAATGTAACTAAAAATGAGAACAAATGTTATATTTATAAATCCAAATTTCTTATTCAGAAATTCCCTCTCAAAATTCAAATGAATAGTCCTCAAAGACCTACCAACATGTTTTGTCGACTAATCAAAATTTAAAAATAAATCAAAAAGAATACAGGTAAACTATTTAATAGATAAATAAGTTCATTTCATTTATCCATCACAGAGATATATATTGGCAGTAACTACTTACTGCAAAAGGAAAATACCACGGCCGAGCAAGTCCATACTTTCCTGGAAGGATTTTATCAATATACCAAGCCAACACCAAGGAAATAAAGAATGAGCAAATCAGTAAGATAAACACATTGCCTAGTGAAAGCTCATTGGCTCTTCCTCTTGGTTTGGTCCACAAATTATGCCATTGAGAACCACTAGCTGAAAAATATGATAATTTCTCAGTAAGATGGTGTAGAGGAAAGTTACATATCTAATCACAAATATTCTGACTCCAATTATTTACAATTAATAGTGAAATGTAGCAAAAAAATGAATTACTCAAAATATCTAGTAGCAGTACCTAATGGGAATATTCAAAGAAAATGGTCAAGCTGAGAAAATGTTTAACTCTAAGAATAATGAATAATTCACATAGATAGTGATATTATACAGATAAGATCAAAAGGACAAGGGTAACTTTTAACTTTTTAATTGGTTACATTTAACACAAAACTTATAAAAATGACTGCATTGTATACAGTGTCATATCAGCATCTACATTGCTTTGAAATTTAGGAAGTAATTTTCATCAATGAAAAACTAAACAGCGAAAGCCTGAAAGCTATATTTAATAACAAATACATGTTTTAATTTTACACTCAAAGTACATGAGATACAATATACAAGTCAATGAGTAGCCAAATTTTGACATTTATATTTAAGTATTCATATAAAGAGAAAATTATCAACTAAATTTATAATACGGAAAGTAGATTTTTTCAGGAAATAATTCACTGAATGTATATTTTTTTGGAGAATTTAATGAAAAAAGAAATATATCAGAAATTTACTTTTTATTCTGCAAAGATTATCTATCTCTGTATTTTGGATATTTTACTTAATTTTTAGTAATATGATTAGATTAAATTAATAAGATGGATATTAATACCTTTTGTTTTTAAATGCATATTTTTAAAAAATTCAAATTTTTGGGTATTCATGCAGTAGAAAACAGCTTTAATTCAAGAAAAATAATCATCATAAAAGCCATTCCAAAACAGGCACAATTTTTCTTCAATATGCATATCATTGGATTTAGTCAAAATTTAAGTCTGCTTTATTCAGATTCAATTAATAAGATGGATATTAATACTTAGCACCATGTATAACACAGAAAATGTATTATAAAATGCCATACTCACAAAAGGAATTAAGAGCAATAGCTTAAAAGTTAATAAAAATAGCATCTACTTACCACCTGATTCAAAAAGGTCTATGATTTCAAAGCCATTTTTCAGTCCCACACATGGAAAAAGACTCAGAATCATAGATGGAAACAGGCTCATATCTTTATAATTAATTGCACTAAGTATTTGTGGTGGCATAATGGAAATTAATATCACGGCACTCGTAGCTTTCCATTCTATCAAAAGTTAAAATAAAATTCAAATAAATGATTATCATTAAGGAAAATGGAGGCTAATATTCACAAATAAAATTAGACTTGACATAAAATGCAAGAGAATCTACCAGAAAATTTATAATTTTAGCAATAATAAATATAATACTTAATAAATTTTCCCATCTGCACAATTTTAGAGGTTTTCAGAGGTAACAAGAAGAAGTAATTCTACATCCAAAATTAGCAAGTAACAGTACCTTCTTACTCATTAAATACTTTCGGTTATAGTCAGTATTACCGTATTTGACGGTAATGATGACGCATATAAGACGCACCTTCATTTAGTTGGCCACACATAAGGAAAAAAAGTTAAAATAGTCCGTGCGACAGCGAGGTATTAAAATAACATAATGACTCACTACTGCTCAGTTTCCATGCACTTCAACGTAATTTAACACTCCTAGTTTATACTGAATGGTTTGGCTTACTCTATTGTTTCTTTTAATCATTTTTCCGACAGTATTTTATTAAACAAATAGATTTAAGCACTGATACCAATACCTTCACATATAAGGCACGGGTAAATTTTTTGAGATCTAATTTAGGAAAAAAAGTGCGTCTTATATGCCGTCAAATACGGTATTATTCAAAAAATCTATTTCCTCAGGGTTTTGATTTATCACTAAAATTTTAATTTGCATTCTTAAGAGATATTATTTAATATCCTTCATTCATAAAATATAAGAAAGATTAAGATTATGAAATATTTTTGTTGATGAGAAATCATAAAATTAAAGACATCCATCAATGAACTTTTCCATCTTAACTTCAACTAAATAGCTTGACTTATACATATGTAAAAAGCAAATAAATAATGTGTACAAATAATAAACAATACATTTCTCTGAAAAGTAATATATTTACCTGTAGTAAAAAATGTAGAGAGGAATATTGTGAGGCTTAACTGGGATATGCAATAAAGCAGCAAAAATATGAAGACAATGAATGTGTTACTATATTTCAAAATTGGATTTCCTTGAACTTCAAAAGAAAGAATAATAATATCTGCAATCAATACTATAGCAAACAGAAACATATAAGAAGAGAACCAGCCAAGGGCCTGGAACTCGCTGCTCATTCCCATCATACGCATGAGTTCCTGTGAAGAATAGGCAATTGATAATTCTTCTTAGAAAAGCAGTTAAACTAGAACACTAGAAATATAATATAATAATTTAACATTTACCTTGGCCCCAGAATTCTTTTCCTCAATAATTTTCTTTGTTAAACTATAGCATAGTATAAAATAACCAAAGTTTATAACATGTGACACAAGAGTAATAAGCTCTTTGAATAGCTCTATATCTTCAACATAAGCTGGATAAGGGAACTTCTGGAAAAAGAACTGAAATGGAAATTTTATTATTTTTTAATATTGCAAGTTAACTTACAGAAATAAAGAAACCTACCACTGAAAAACCTTCTTGAAACTTAAATATATTGAGAATAAATCTATTGAAGGTTCTAAAGATATAAAAATATCGAAAGGTACATAAAAATTCTGTTACATGAATTGAATCACGAGTTTTTCTGACATTTCTTAAATGAATTCAAAGAAAACAAAATAGTGATTTATTTAGTATATGGATTCCCATTCTAGCTTAAGAAAAGTTTTAAAATTAAAAAAAGCTTTTAGTTAAACAATGGAAATAATTTGTAATATATTGCACAGGAGCCTTCAGTCAGTTGATAATTTCACTCCAAAACTTTCAATTCAGTTATCTTAGAGCATCTTCTTTTCAACTAGTTATCAATGAGATGAGATATTATAATCAATAAAATGTCATTAATTTTAATAATTGTCAAAATCATTAACTTTGATGAATCTTCTCTTATGAAACTATATAAGATATTACAGTAAACTTACATACATCGTACCTCTTATTTTTATATGCAATAATCTGAACATGTGTTATCAAAATAACTTAATGGTCTTTTTGAGTTTTTACAGATGATTTTGAACTATAAAACCTAAATTATTTTCAATCCAAAGAAAATTTGATGAACATAATAGAATTATTATCAGTTACTATGCAGTCCTCTAAGTCCATTATTGGAAAATTTTCCTAGAGTAGAGCTAGAGACTCCAAGGTAATATACAGTTACTCAGAAAAAACAAAGCAGTTACTTAGAAAACCTTATGGTAAAAATTTTTGATAGTAATTAACAAATAAAACATTAAAATGTAAGGATTAACACTGGTTTGTTATAAGAATAGAATGTATAAAATATTTCGGAAGATACAATTTATTAGAGTTATAAAAATGTTTTTACTAACAAAGGATATTCTACATACCTCTTGCTTTATGTTGATATTGGTGACAAGTTCAATGAAAGACTCATCCAACGCAATCTGTAGATTTATAAAGCACCTATGAATATAGAAATCTGAAAAGAGAGAAAACCATTACAAGTAATAATGGACATTATACACTTAATGATTAAAAGATAATTATTTTAAAAGAAAATTCAAAAAACCTGATATTGACATTGGTCCAGAGGATGGGCTCTCAGGCCTTAATTCATCCGTATACCAAAAATACTGAGCAGGTCTAATCTTGTAGCGAAAATCTCGATTTTGGTTCCAGTCTTTGGATAGGTCGCTAAAAACAACTCCGAAGAGATTAGGGTGATACGTTTCATCTTTCAGTGCTACTAATTTCACTTTCATGTCATCTTCATTTTTACATTTGGTTAAAACTGAAAAATACAACAGATATATTAGTTGATATGAACTTCTAATAAGTCTTCAAAAACTCTGATGATATTGTAAACTTACCAGAAGCAGACAACTTTGACTTAACTTTACTCATTATCTCTATTGCTGCTTCTGAATCAGGACTGTACAGTAATGAGAAATCACGGCAATCCTCATCATAGGTTGTTTTAGGGAAAACTGTAGCATTTATAAGGTTGGCAGGTTCATCCGTATTCACCATTGTCCTCAAAAAAGCTAAGCATATATTGGGCAAAATTGGGACGATCAGCAGTAACACAGTAGCAATAGGATGACGCTTCCATATTAGTAAATGTTTCCACAGAACTAGTCGATATTTGAGACAAAAATTCTTCATTTTACAGAGCTCCCTGGTAAAATTCTTCGGATGTCAAAAGCTCCTTCGATATTCGAGTACACGTTACATACGTCTACAATGAAGGACAGGCATTTTCAAGTATGGGTAGTTTATCTCTCAAATAATCTTCGTAGTTTTCTATTCCTCTACCCTCTCCACGATAATTTATTCTAACTATAACATGAAAGGGCGGAGGAATGAACGCAATAACGCTCTAACACTGGCTCAGTTGACATCCTCAACCGCAACACTAGATTCGACTGTTGTGTTAATTCCCATCCAACCATCCAGCCGCAAACTGAGAATATATGTCTGGCGCCAAATTTAAAGAGTAACCGGAATAATAATACTCCTTTTCGTGAGAACGAAATCATGTGAGCAGATATTGTCAGGCAAATTTCAATGGATAAGTACAACAAACAAACAATCAGATTTGAAAGTTTTCAAATTTAAGAGTTGATTAACCGATACTATGTTAACCGACTCATATCTTTTCTACTCCTTTTTTCAATTATTATTTTAAAATTATGATTAAATTTTTCAGTTTTTACAAGTTAATTAGAAAAAGAAGAGTAATTTAGATTTTAATTAAACCTTATGTAACGAAGAAAATCTTTATCCAGAAAATCTCCAATCCGAGAGAGAATGAGTTAATTTAATTAGAGTATTCAAAATTAAAGAATGTCTTAAGAATTAAGTCCAACTCACCACCCTAACTTTAAATATGCTATTTGTATCGATTTATCATCTTCTTTTATTAAATTATTACGTCTTCCAGTCTTGCAAAAATAAAATGTTATGTTCATTGAAAAAGTACCCAACAAATTGAGCAAAAAGATATTTTATTTCTTTACATTACCTAATGTACGTAATTTGTAGGAAATACCCCCGAGTAACTCAAATTCAGGCCAGTAAGTTAGGCGCCAAGGGAAAAAGGGTCTATTGATTTTTGGAGTCTTATTCGGAATTTCACTTTGTGATTACTCTAATACAGTTGGCCAGTACAAGCTCACGTGTTTCCCGTCGCATAAGTTTGAAATGAAGTTTATAGAGATCGATATTGTCTCATTATAATTTAAATATTTATTGTTAAAAGCAGACATCCTCTGTATGTTATAGCAAAGGATCTTCTCTCATGAAAAGGAACAAGCAATCTCACTGTAACATTTCTTCCCCATGCTAATAAAGACAAATTTCATCAAGATAATTACAGTTCTCTAATCAACAGCATTGGTAACGTTCCCAAAAAAAACGACTGATGATTTAATTCCGAATTAGAAATTAGAAATAATTAAACGGAAAATTGATTGATAAAATTAACCTTTTGGTTTGATTCCTTGTATATAAGTTGTCTCCTTTTTATTTTTATATCATGGATAATTTTTTGCAAGGGTACTAAATATAGAATCTGAAATTATTTTTAATTTTTGAATAAGTCGTTAGAAATAATAAACGTTAATTTTACGCATGTTGATGATGCGCTTCTTGCTAGACCACGACTTTCTCCTCACAGAAAATAAATTTAATTTTAATTCTTCGATTATCAGCATATTAAATGTTAAAATTTCTCGAGCGAGTTTGTTAGCTTTGAGGTAACATAATGCTAATTAAGTGGCAATAAACCATGCTTTATGGCAGGAAATAACGTAATGAATACTAAATACGTGGTCGATTTGTAAGAAAGGATATGTCAACGCGGGAAATAGCTCTTTGCAGTGGAAAGGTTTTCGAGCCTTTCTGGTCATTGCATGGCTTCATATAAACAAAATTTCAATCGGAGCTGATTTACTCTTAAAGCATGCTCCGGCTAATTTTCTGTTTATTTCGAGTTAGATGAATATTTAAGATTACAAATGAGAAAAGACAAACAAATAATTTTGATTGGATCTGTCAGTGTGCGCAGAGGTACTTTGAGGAAAGTCGAATTATTGATATAACATATATTTATTTATTTATTGCCAATTTTAAAACAAATCAGTGTAATTTATATGCCGACTTCTATCCATTTACAAGGGTTATATGGTTTCTATTATCTGAGTATCAAACCAATAAGTCCAATCACCAAACTGCAGTAAACTCTACATAAGTAGGTCTTATCTAATATTTAATTGTTCAGTATCCATGGACTTCAAAGAGGATGGGAATCTGTGGGATTCTTGGACCGCTATTCTTCTTTATGTATGGTATTGACCCAAGAATGATCATTAAAGCTGGAATTGGAATATTTTGCGACCTCGATATTCATACTAGTATATAACGAAATATCGCGACGAACATATTTTTGCAACATATATTAAATTACATAGAGCATATAAGATGAAAATTAATGTTGGTAAACTCAAGGAAATCAAAATTTTGACACAAAAGAGATCGAAATTATTGATCAGGCCGTTTCTAGAATATGCTATTATGTTGGAATGATTTCTACCGGTACTTGGGCAAATGCCAATTGGTCTTTTTTACTCTTGTATGTTCATGTTTTTCATGGAAATTCCAATATAAAATAGCTGCTTTTCTCGAACCTTACCTAAATCTTGATTTTTTTTATCCTTGAGCCATCATTCGATAATGTGCTCCACTCTACGTGGCGAAATAGAAGTCAGATGACAGGCACTGATTATTCGAACTCGATCTAAACATTTAGCTTACTTGAGAAGAGACTCTGATGAAATAAAAGTATCACGCATCTTTTAAGCCCTCAAAATCTCACACACAACTTTGTTGATTGCCATTAAATTCCCTTTACTGGCAAATTTTCTAACTCTTCCAAGTTATTGACGATTCTTATCGTTGATCTCCACCGCTGTGAATTCAAACGATATCTAATACGAAAGAACGCAGGAGTAAGCAATAGCATACGCAAGCTCCTCTCCTCTCTGATGACGTCATCCACTTCTAACTGATTATTCTTCGCTATCTCGTATTTTCCAAGGCATTTATTTCCCTTAAATAGCGTCCACACGCCTTTTCCTTTCCATAACAGAGGTTTTATTTTCATAAACAAACATTCGTTGTCATCAGTCCCTCTCCATTATTCTTCAACTTTTCATTCTCCTTTTATTAGTACGGATTATACATTGCTTTTAACTTCTACTCGTTAGAAATGAACTTTAAAGAATTTGTACTTTTACCACAATAAAAATTGTGGTAAAAGTACAAATTCTTTAAAGTTCCTTTCCATTATAGATTACCACAATACCTCGCCTGAAAATATGAAATTCATTCTTTCCGTTAGTTTACAATTCTTCATATTTTCTTCGAAGACTATTTTCTTTTATTTCAGTTATTAATTATCTTGCTTGAAGCCCTCCTCTATTCCTAGGATTATTCTGTGTCGAGAAAAACTTTCAACTCCATCATTACTTCATTTCCTCAATGCGAGTTAAATCGTAGTTTACGGAATCATTAATTTTCTTCATCTCATTGTTTTCCATACAGCATAATTTTGTGCAATCTTAGAATCTTTATCTACTACCTCACTCATTAAAATACTATTCATGCTGACGTCATGATGCTCGAAATGATCGTTACTGTCTTCGTAGCACTTTTCAAGACGCACTATAAGTTCTATTCATGCCATTTTCTTCTTTATTAACTTTTAAATCCTTTCCCTGTTTTCAAGCAAATTCTTTGTGTGTATTTTTAGCCCCAGTTAAGGCTTGAGTAAAAGCGAGGGACCTCTGGAGTGAGAATATGGGCTGTGGCTGGGAGAGATGTTTGATTCATAACAATTAAAACCATGCAAAGGTGGTGTAGGAAATAAAGGGACCAATAGGATGTATCCTATAAAGGAACATTTGATATAGATAATTAAAGCCTAGTTGCTTGTAGATACTATTTTGAGACTCCCATCTCACATTCACTCCAATGTAGGAATTGCTCTCTTATTACTCCTAAAAATATATTTTCACTATGAAAATAAAAAAATAAGTCTCATAAATGTAATTTGTATGATAATAAAATAAATTTAATGCCCTACAACCCAAAACTTATATGTTAATACCTGAAATGTTACAGGGGCCATTTAATTGATCATAACATGACTATGATAGGGGTAATCAATGGGAAATATAATTGAGAATATCATATAAGGTAAATAATGAATAAATATAGACTGCTTGATAGGTTGCGGTTAAAATTTCAATTTTTTTTCGAGTCTTTTCTGCCTGGGGTCATTCCTATGGATGTAAAAATGTCATCCATATTTTTTCCCAAAATGTCCTGATGTCTCACCGTGGTTTGGACTGCTTGGATCAAATATAATAACCTATCAATTTAAAAGGAAGAGGTCAAACTCATATATTTTTTAATGTAAGTAAATGTTAAAATATTAACTTTACAGTGGTAGTCAGCAGGTAATCATATTACGATAATGATTCCTTAAAATTACTGTGAATGTAACTAATAGGAGGAGAATATTTGTAAGTTATATTATTATTTTCTACAATGATGAGAAGACATTCCAATTCTAGTAGTTTAAAGGAGAAACAGAGGCCCTACCAGGCATTCCACCCTTAGTTTAAGAATGCTTGAATACATGAATTGATTGATTTATAATAAGCATAAAAATTTAAATCAACAATAATTTCCCATAAACTATAATAATTATTTTAATGTAATGATCATAATAAAATTAGTCAGAAAACGATTAACATTTTTTGAGTAGTTAAACATTAATTACTTTAAGATTCATTTTGATAAAATTTGTTTATCTTTAGGAAGAAAACATTTATGAGCACCTTTTAAGATAGATAAATTCATGAAATTAATTAATTTATATGTAACCTATTGATTAATTCTTTCATGCTATCTATTTGATTCACATATTATTCACATGACCTCAGTTCTTTCAGTGATTGGTGACACTGTTACTGTACAATTTAAGCTTCATTACATGATTAAAATTACCTTCTGCAAATTATTCTTATTTATAAATTTGATTTTTGAATTGAATAATTCATGAAGAAGAGTAGATTCGTAGGAGAGAAGAGTTCATTGTTCATTTATACAAATTATTTTAGGTTCATTTATGATACAATCGCTTTGAAAAATTCTTTAATGCTTAATGTATACTTTTGATTGGACATGATAAAAATGAACTTCCCTGATTTATTATGTATGTTGAATATATATTGTGGTCTGAATATATTAAATTTGTTAACCAGTTTACAAAATCTAATGATATTTAAAATTAGTAAATACATGAGATTAGTTAAATAAAATAAAATAATGTGAAATGAAAGAATCACTGCTCGATTCTGATAATAACAAACTTCAGTTGGATTTTCCAAGTATAGGAGAATAAGCCACTTTTACGAAACTTTAATGTGTCCTCTTACTGTGAGGTAATAATAGGTTGCTGAACATACCCTTAAAAATAAGGTTTTACCAGAACATATTTGTCATCTGCCACGTTTAAATTAGAAATTGTTTAATTAAGCCTGAATAAGTGCAATATAAATAAGCGGCAGATAACATATTGCACTTTAACCGTGAAACCAGTAACACCTGTTGGTCAGAAACTGTTAATCTCTGTCGTCTTTTTACGATTTCCATTTCTTATTATTTCATACATTCAAACAGTATTCTGACGCTGAATGTTTAAATGAGAAATGTGCACATAAGTTCTATTTCACGATTGCTCAATAAAACATCAAATTTCGCAAATCACAGGAAACTTATGATACATTTTTCAATATAAATTAAACTGACAACAGACGGACTAAGGAATAACGCTTATTTTAATTAAATCAATTAGAATAGAATGAGAAATAATCTAGATAATATTTTTTAAACAAAACAACTGCACAAAAAACGAGGAACCTTTTGAAGCTCCCGTCCTCAGAGGTAAAAGACAGCGGTAGATTATGTCGCGGCTGCATTGCATCGCTTTTGGGCGAGTAAAATAAAAATACTTCAACCGCCCGTAATTTGAAGCAAAAAACCAAGTCAGAAATATATCTCAAAGCTCATTATTCGCCTTCCGTTGAGTTACTGGGTGCGTATAAAGACGCAAAGATTATAGCCAACATAATTCTTTCAAATAAACAATTTAGATTATGTTCCATAGCATATTTTACTTCCTTTACGTTTGAATAAAAAAAAGAATCAATAGATGAGTTAAAAACTATTTCTCAGAAACAGTTCTTTTTTCGGTAATGTTAATGTCTCTTTTCATCATATCTATTTCCAATGAAGCTATAGCACACATGAAAGTTATATTCGTTGGACGTTTATCGTGTATTGATTTGCGTGGACTCGAAACGTTGGAAAGATGAAAATAAATGTTAACTGAATTAACAAAGAAAATTATTCCTACGTTCGTGTATATTTAAGAAGGATGCGATAAGTTGAAATTACAGGTTCACCCCTTTAATTTGAGTTTATTTAACGTGTAAAAAGGGAACGAGACAAACAACCTGAATGCACTAGTATTAGAATTTGCCCTAAAAACTTTCTTTTTGTGATAAAAAGCTGCTTTGAGTACTCTACATCTAAATTTATTTTTATCACTTCTCTAATATAATGCTATTACTAATCATTGTAATTTTTAATCTCTAGATCTCAATATGTAATGTATTACTTACTTACAGCTAGATCTATACAAAGGTTATAATTAGCATCACAATTTTAAATACATAGTAATTGAAATTCATAACAAAATTAGTTCGCAAAAGTGCAATATTTTTTCACAGAGTATACTTTTGGAATTCATTTTTAACCCATTTAACGTAAATAAAATTATGTACATAATATTCTTGCTTTGGGCAGCAGTATCACTTTGAAGAGACATTTTTTTACGTGAAAGTAGTGTCGTTTTCTTTCTTTATAGCGCAGGATAATGACAATAGATCGAAAATAGAAAATGCTTGAATTTTGAAAAGCAAAATAGTAATCACTCGTAAGTAGCAATCACTTTAGAAAAGGGCCTACCATAAAGAGATTGGGATCTTGCAAGAGTATGTTTGTGGTAATAATTAAATGCTATCAACACCTCGTCGCCTTGACCATTTCATTGTTTATTTGTCAACTCTAATACAAAACCATCGCACTGTCTCAGCATCCATTTGAGGCTCATTTCACTCAACTACGACTCTAGGGCTAGCGGAATTTTCCATTGTCCTCTGCTATCATTTGCAAGGAGCTTTAGGCCAATAACTTTGGACCAAGTTCAAGGATCTCCAAGCGGACTGCTCAAAGGGGTGCTAATGCTGTTTCCGGGGTGACATTGACTGACGGCGGAGGTGGTTATTGGGCAGAGTCGCGGGAAGGTGAGGGGAAACAAGAGTTCATCTCCATGATTAATGGCGAACTCACTGCCTGTTGCTATGCTGCCATATATCGCTCTTTTGGTCTTACCCTCTGAGCACGGTCGTCGACCGGGCAATGTCAACGGACACTCCATAGAAATCTTATAGCCAATCAAAATCTGCGGAGATCCCTCTTCTGGAAGCATCTTCAGCCTCCAGGTACTCTGGGTTGAGTGTCTCCATTCAAGGCCAGCCGAGGCCCCACCTCCGATGCGATGATTGTGTATATATACCGGGAGGTTCGTGAGAGGGAGTTTGTCCGAATCGAATAGTCTGTTGGTTCCGTCGTCTTTGCAGAAGTACCTTTGATCGCAACCATGTACAAGACTATCTGCCCACTGGTGCTTGTGCTCATGGCACTGGGAGCACAGGCGATCATGAAGGACCGCTGTCCCTGGGCGATAGGGAAGTATCCTTTTGACAGCTCAAAGGTAAGTTTTTAACATCTCTACCTTTCATTACAACCGTGATAACGATTTAACTTTTCACGATTGAGTTCGCACTTTAGGCTCAGAAAATAATCAGCGCTTATTTCACTGAAAGGTTTGGTCTTCTCGTGTTTCCAAATCAAGGAATACGACAAAATTAGACCATTTCGTTTAATATCAACGGTGTTTTACGAAGGAGACCCATCTGCATCTTGTTTTTTTTGGAATAGGAAAGAAATATTCGTTATAAAAAATAGTATAAACATTAAACGTAGTTCTAAATATTTGGGATCATAGATTTTTTCAATAGAGATAATAATGATCCGTCAAAGAATTGGGTAATTCACTGCTCACTCGGAAAAATTATCGGAGTATATCGCTGTCTTCCAGAAATTCGCATCTCCGAAAGAATATGTGCATCATAGAGCATGATCATAGACGATTGTAAAGGAAAGTTTGTTTTATCTTTAGATGAATTTAAGAATAAAAATCGTTCTGTTTTATCGTGAAGTTTGGCTGTTGTTTTTCTTTTAATTTGAAAACGTTTTTAGTATTGTTTCACAACGTTTTCTCATTATCGAATTTCAAATTAATCAGCTTTCTTCCATTGATTACGAATACATTGTTCTCGTTTTAAAATAATAATTTTCTCGCGTTCAGGATGCGTTCAGATAAAATTTTCCGTTCTTTCATGCGCATGAATTGATAGTAAGCTATACATCGCTTATTAACTTTGGAGTGATTTATAAGAGCATGAAATCTTTGAAACTTAAAAGTAAGAACTAGTAAGACAGCCCTTTAGTCGGTTATTACTTTGAAATGCTCGATGTTTGGCACTTTATTTCGGTTGACAGCTACCTCGAAAGTTATCTCAGAAAGTTATCACTGGAATTCATGCTTCGCTCATCATCCGAGGAGATAGATAAAGATTTACTCTTAAAATTTTTACTCCAAGGAAATCTTATTCTTTCTAAACATAATCATCTTCAATGGTAAAAAAGAATACATTAGTTAAGGAAGCCATAATTAGCAGTGTGGCGATAAGTGCAAATTTTAAGGAAACGAAGCTCTAATATATTCAGGAAATTCAAAGAGGTGACGACCGCTGTGGTTTCAAGAAGCTAATTTACATTAGAGAGCGAATTAATTGTATGGTAACAGAACTCATGAATTACCCAACAATCCTGGTTTTTTTAGAAACCCCCACAATTGAGCGTAATCAGAAAGCCACTTAAAATAAGTAATGAGTACAATAATATACCTATTTTTCTTATAGTCAACAATGACGCTGAACAATCTCAAAATTTATTTATTACGTAGTATGTCACACAACGCCTTCATGGAACCCTATGAATATTCTATCATTAGTAGAATTTCTATCTAAGAAGTATTCTCTCATTTTACCACTCCAGGAAAGGAGATAGAGAGTTTTAGATAGTAATACGTAAAAATAACAGAATGATGATAACGAAAAATATTCACCGCGATACTGAATTAGAAGAAATCTACGTTTCATGTTATGTCCTTGTAAAAGACGACAATCAATAATGATTCTACCATTCACTTTTAATGGGTAACAAGTGCTTAACGGAGGCCAGCGGAAACTGAGTATCATTTAATAGGAGACAATGGAAGAGATTTCTTATCGGGACATATCCTATTGCGACAACGCCTACTGAGCGTGGAGAATTACAATTCTCCATCGCTATTCAAAGTATCAATAAACAAAGAATAAAATCATGATAAAATCAAAACAATCTCAATAACCTCCTTTTTTAACAATTAAATTACCGAATCAATTATATAGATATTAATAACAAGCGAACTTCTTTCAATCACATTTAACGGTTTAATTCTAAAATTTTAACTATTCGATTGGACAAAATAATTGAAATCAAATATTTAAATATCAGTCAAATATTTATTTTCGAGAATAATGAATTTAAATGTATTCTGAAACGGTATTGTTGTAGGAAAAAGGGCGAATTAACACGAACGATGTGCATCCAATATACAACCTACACGTATCTTCTATGGTAACGGCAAGTTGTTTACCGAGGGAACACAATATAAAACGAAGGAGGTTCGAGATATATAAAAGAGAAATAATGCTCTTACATTGTCGATTCCATCTTCGTAAAGCGTCAAACTTCGAGTTTTGAAATTTCCCTCTTCCATCTTCTACGACCGAAGAGCTTCAAATTCTCACCGCATGCCGTGGTGTCGTTCTCTCTCAGCGTGGTGCTGTTACTGCGTGGAAAGAATGCGAAGCTACACCTTTCCCTAACAAAAAGATGGAGCTAAATTTAAACAGGGTAGACTTCATGGTTGATAAATACATTCGTCTAAATCGTTACATCAGAAAAGAAACAGGTTTACGACAGAAAACTGAGCTCTCTTCGAATTGATGAAACTTAGCTCTAACATTTCCTGGAGTTTCCTTCAAGTTTAATTATTTTCTTGAGTGTGACTCAACTCCGTCAAAGTTACTTATGCATTTGGAATTTAAATTCTATGAATACATTATTTGCAGATTTCCTGTATTATTATTAAATTACTCTTTTTCCTTATAAATCAAGAGAGAAGTAGACAGTTAAAATGAAAGAAGGTAAAATATCGCACGTAAACGTGAATAGATGAGATGTTTAGGAAGTTTCAAATGAATAAATATATAAGATCGCCACAAAATAAAGCACAACATGAAGTATGATTATAAACATGACTGCTAATAATATGTTCTTAAAAGGATATAGATCGAGGAGAACATGTTTTGGACCTAATGAGCAATTCGAATTTGTTTTTTTTTCATAGTTTACCGGAAAATGGTACGTAATCTCATGCATCTCTAACATGGAAGAGGAGAGGGGCAAAAAATGCGCCGCTTACGATCTTGTCGAGTTCAAATCCGGCAATGAAATCGGATTCAACGTGAAGTACTCCGCTATCGGAAAGGACAATAAGGAGATATCCTACGAAGGATTCAGCCGCACATACAAGGCAGACAAGCCTTCCATGTTCTTGGGCGTCTGGAAGAAGGAGAACCAGGATGCTTACGACGGTGAGTGGAAATGTCTATGTAGCTCGACGCAAGAATTTGTCGTATCAGACGGTAAAGATTTGATCGTCCACTATTTTTAATATAAGGGAAAGGGAAAAGATTAACTTGAGCACGAGAAAGAGTGCTCTTTCCACAAGGTAAAACACTGATTTGTATAAGCTGAGTTGGTACCTGGGTTCGAGTCCCAGTCATATCGCTTTATTTTACTATTCTGTTTAATTTGATTATCTAGTATTATTGTAGCGGTAGATTCATATTTGCAACGCTCCCAAAAGTATGTATGTTAAGGTTGATGCAGCGGGTGGAAAATATTTATCGTTTTGTGAACCTTCTTTCAGGAATCTTCAAGCAGACGCTAATCTCCACCGACTACGAAAACTACGCTGCCTTCATCGCATGCAAGCCAACCTTCGATAAGAATACGAAGACCTTCGGCCGTCATCTGGTCGGTAGCGTATTGAGCAGAACTCCAACTCTTAGCGAGGATATAAAGAAGACCCTTGTAAATGTGCTCAGTGGATATGATCTGGACATCTCCCAATTGACCGCCATCGACCACACCGACTGTAAATACTAAGGATGCAACTGGAAATGAGGACACCATCTTAATGGAATCAGCACATTATGAGATTCGGATGAAAACCCGCACACGATATCAATCTACGCTAGTTTTTACATTTCGTGAATATTGCTGGAAAGCGAAATAACACAATATGTATTCTGCGAGAAATTCTACATCCATTTTTTGGTATTTTACCAAAGTACCCATTCGAATATCACCAAATAAATGTAAAACTTAAAAAAACATAGAGATAAAATAAAAATAAATGGCGGTAGTATCTGCATTTATAAGCAATATTCTTTATTTTCCCCTCCCAAGCGAAAAATTAACCTATCCGTCTCGACCATAACTGCTTCTAAAAATGAACAGTATGAAATTCATTTTAATTCTAATACGTGATCAATATTGAAAGTAGAGAAAAAAGAGCAATTGTTTCATAAATGCTATCAATGAAAATCTGTCCTAAGGCACACATTCATGATTATCCAATGCATGAACAGCTATATGTGTATATATTATCCTCAAGCTTCGTTACGTAACTTCTCTTTTCTTGTAATGGAAGCGATTCACCAAAAAATTACAATGCACAATATTGTTTAAAACTGTTCCCAATTACTAGCAAATTCTAATAATGCGTAATGAATTAGTAAACTCTAGAATAAACACATCGTAATGAAAATTCTTTCTCAATCTCAACTGTTAAAGATTATCACAATTAAAAAAAAGATATTAAATACGAATGGACGAACACAACATTCAAGGTGAGGAGTTCTAACGTTTCGAAATTGGATAGAGGGCGGAGTACGATGGCTGATGCTTAGGTCACGGTAGATATCTCACCACTTTCCGCTATTGGAAACAGGCTACGATGGAGAGAGGACGAAATACGTTGGGAAGAAGTTCATAGGTTCCGAAACCTCTCATCCTTAAGGGTGAGGACCCTTTCACTATTATTCTCACTTCCAGAAGTGCCTTGAAAAGTGCGCGGCCCTTTTTATTCTTCACCCATTCTCTTTCAGATCTGTTTATCGAAGACAGAAGTTAAGGGCGCGGAACGGATGGATGTTTTGGCTGCAAATGGAGTGAATCCATCCAAAACACCCTTCTTACAACTGCTTCGTCTCAATCAGTGCCTTTCATTTTAGAATTTCGACCGCTGAATCTTTCATTAATTGATGGCTACAGGTCGCTGCTGTAATGTTGAATTTTCCTCGTCGACTCCCCTTCTCAAATAAGTTTTCGTCGAGGAATTTAAATTTTATCGTATAGAAAATCAAATGTGCGTAGAAATTTGGGGCTTTATTTGGTAGGGCTTTATCCATCCTATATATCCTTTACATCAATCTATTCTAGGCAGAATCAAATTCAATTTAAACGAAACTTTTAGCAAGTTACTGAATTATTTTTAATTTAATCACTGTTTTTAACAGCAATCGCCAGCGTTTGAGTTAGTTTTTTTACATAAAAGTTTAAGTTTTTCAGAATTTAATATCTTCTACAGTCTTATATGTTTAAAGTTATTGTGGAAGAAAAATTTTCGGATAACTAACAAAACAAGCTTAGACTTTAGAGTGAATATAGATTATTATGTGCAGTGAAATTTCAAAGAATTTTCAACAATTACAATTCGCCATTTGTGCCTATTCCACTTGACTGTCATTAAATTACAAGACTGAAAATTATTATAAGACATATATCATATATCAATTACTTAATTTTTGAGTTTCATAATTCTAAATGAAATATTAATAGACTACTTCAGCCTACCAATTCCACGAAGTGACTCTAATTACTACAGGAATATGTTAAATACCAAAACTATAGAGTAGGCAACAACGATAGATGATCAACCAGAAAAAGAAAACATAATCAACAACATTGAGCTGTCAAGAAGTTCTGCGTACGAAGAGAATAAGAGAAAAAGAGCTTAGGATAAGAGAACGGTAGACTGTAAACTCAACTAGAGAAGTCTTGCGACCTTTTTCATTAATTAATTTGGCAAAGTTTCTTTTTGATTTAGAGAGTTCACGGCTAATGACTCACTTGTATCACAAATAATAAACGAAATTTTCTCGTTAACTTGTACGCGAAAATTAAACAAACAAAACCTCGGCACCTTCAACTTATAGGGTATTGTTATCATAAGTATTTTTTCTGTAGTTCATAGTTGAAATGCTGACAAACTCTTAATTATTCAAACCGCTGAGAAAATTATAAAAACAGGTTCTCAGTTTTCCGATTTCGTTGGAAATCAACATCTTTCTAGATATCGTAGAAGCAGCTTATAGATTTTTTCGTGTTTCATATAATTTAAATTAATGAATAAAATAATAAATATTGCTTCAATTAACTATTATCGCGAGAATGAGTATTTCAATAGAATTTATAAACGTAACTCTATTTTCCCTTTCGGCAAGTAATATTGGAAGATTGGCTGACGGATTATTATAAGAATGAAATCTAATGGAAATTAACTCTTTGCTAACGATCATAGTTAAACTTCCCAATACGAAGGAACTTTTATAATTTATTTGTCGAAACATCTTTTTTTTCTAAGAATCAACTTGTGCAATACTGAAAACAGATCGTCATACAAGGTATACTTCGGGATGAAAAAACGAATAATTCTTCACTGCGACGAAAATTTATATCAAATTCTACAGATTTTGTTAGTAATATGAGGCAGATAATTATAATGATACTAAATTCATCATTATTGCTCAATTAGTCGTAATGGCTCCTTCGAGTTGATTTAACCTCACGATCACAAACGAAAAAACATGGTCAATCACAACTTCCGGATAGCACCGGAAGAGAATCACACAAACAGATTCTTCCGTCAGATCGATAAGGGGATAAATTTTTGAGGTTCCGATGCCTATATAGGGGAAGTCAGCTTAAACCGATTACAGAGATGATACAATGCCTGCGTCTTCGGCGTATTCCCCCCCCCCTTCTCCGGGTCAAATCCATTTGGAATTCTCATCTAATCATCTTTCCTTTTTTATCTCACGTCTTGAATATGATTTTTTGCTTTTCCATCAAGGAAATATTTTCTTAGCCTCGCTTTTACCAAAGGAACTTCTATAAACACTATAGCAGTAAATTATTGCATTCATCAATTAAAGGTTTGGATTTTAGAGAGTAAAGTGTCAAAAATTATTCATCGTGATTGAAAAAAAATACGCTTGGAAGAGAAAGTTCATTATTTTAATCGCTTAAAGTTATCACATCCTTAAATTATTCGAGTAACTGATGTTCGTATTCCTTTTCAGTAATTCAAACTACATTCACTGATATTTGTTTCAATATATTAGCGAGTAAATTATGTGAATATAGATGCGAGGTTTATATACTAATGCACTATTTATATTTTAGATCACCATTTACTAATGTTTAAATTTACCACTGATTTTGTAATATTCACTATATAAGACCATTTTAGAATTAGCAAAATATATTATGTAGTATGAAACTTCATTTCCATGTTCTATTTACACATTTTATTTTTACAATATAAGTATCTGTCCTTCATCGATAAAAACCCTAAAACCTAATACGATATTAAGAGTAGGTCCTTGATGGTTGAGAGTGAGAACTTGATACGTTACTCTATGTATTATTTTAACGAATATTCTTTGACGTGTCCGAAAGTTGATGGATGTATAATACAACTAAATATGCGTACTTAGGATTTATGCTAAACGACACGTAATTAAGCTTGATCATATAAATTGCTATTCGTCAGTTGACGCGATCATCAAGGAGTTCTACAGAATGTTATGACAACTTGATTTGCATGTATAGTCATTAAAATAGGCCGGATATTGTCAAACCTTTCATCCGCTTGATTTGGAAAGTTATCTATAGAAATACATTTACAACTCTGATTGATCGAACTGCTGGGTTTAACCATGGAGATAATTATTGCGTAATCTGTTATTAGTCCATAGCTTGCGATAAATGACAAAGAACTCGCACCACGTCACATTTTGATACAACATGATGCAACAATCTTTTTTTCTTTTCACTTTAAACAAATTGAATATACTTCAATATACCTATAATATTATACTATATTTATAACCATCATATGATATAAAAATCTATGACAATCATACAAATAAACATAAAAAACTTTTGATGCTGTTTCCTGTTAATATAAATTATCTTATCAGGCTTATTCTAAACAATTTTCATCTATTTCTATCAATAATTAATGTAAATTCAATCTCTCTAGGGGATTATCAACTTAAATTAAAAAAAATTCGTAGGCATATCATAAATATCTAGAAAACACTCTGACTGGACAGCTTCGTTAAATCAACCTCCCCAATTGGTCCAATTTTTTGAGCGATGATTTTCATGCCGATTCTAGAAGATATTTTTTCTTCGTGCCAAGAAGCAAAACTTGTTTTTGTCATTTGCCCCAAGAAATCTTTCTGGACTTTCCATCTTCTGGGAAGCAAAAGCTTTGTCCGAAGAAGAGACAAACTCCTTGATTTAGAAATACGGAGAACACTTACGTAGAGGCAATACTTCTTGGTCTTGTGAACGCTGTCCTATGGGAAAGCTTGAAAGGGCAGGATATTCGTAGAGGATAACAGAAAATGGGAGGGAAATGTCATAGTAAAGGCATAATAACGTAAGTCGCTCTGAAACTTTACAAAGTTCTCGAAGAAAATACGTCCAAAATATCGAGCTTCATTTTGTTTTGTGTACCATTGTTGGCCGGGTTTCGTAATTATTTTTTGAGTTATCTAAGATCGTTTATGATACGATTAATTGTATAAATACACGACGCCTGAATTGTTACTTGATAAAATAAAACTAAGTTTGCGTAGAACCTTGATTAGATTGATTAAAAATAAGGTATTGAGTAATAAATTATCCTTTTATATTTGATTAATAACATAAATAACTGGAGGAGGAGCAAATAATTCGTTGCTTTCGAAATATAACATGTCCGGTTAATAAAGAGAGGATAGAGTATTAAACACTTGGTTAAAACTTAAGTACATTAAACTCAAAAAACTCATTATTTAAATTCTTGTCATATTTGCTATTGAAAACATTGAAAATGACAGACTGTCCTCTATAAATCTTCATCTTACAAATTTTGCCTATTTGCAAGAGAACTAAACCAGATTTCCAGTTCCTTTCGCATAATTGATCTCAAATTCTTATTTATAACATCTTATACTTCGATTTATGATAAATGCCTTTCGGAAACGATCTTATTACCCAAGGAAACATATAGTGTTCAAGCAGGCGATAAATTACGGAAAGCACTTTACGTTCGTAGCTTACTAAAACTCGGAAATTTCCGGTTGCCGCGTAAAATCCATTTTTCCCCTCCGCCATTTTGGTTCGGGGCATTTTTGCTGATGGGATTTGCTGCAGAAATACGGGTTCCAGAGGACGGACCCTAAAAAATAACGGAAGGGGGCAAAAAAACGTATTCGGAGGATGTACTGGACACCGTCCGAGCGTTGGCACTCTGTCCATTCGATCTTCATTACCGACCCACGGCCATCTCCCAATCCGTCGGCCATATTTCATAGAGCGCCTCACTCCCCCACGGGTGGCCCGCGATTTATAGCTCTGTAGAGGGCATAATTAATGGGGGGAGAAGGAAGAGGGAGACATTTGTACTCCCTCTGGCGTCGAGAAGAAGCTGCGAGAGAAGGGTCAGCCGCGGTCTTGAAGCCTAAAACAAAGTGGGTGAAGTGGCCGCACAACTTGGGAACGGTGAGGAAAAAGTAAATAAGTTGGGTCGCAAAATCGACTCCAAAGCGTTCATTTTATTCCACACGCACCTTGACGCTAAGTGTTTTTCTATTGCTATAGCTTCCTTTAATTAATTTTTAATGATTTCGTAATTGTAGTGTAATGTATAATTGCTTGCTTCGCAGACTATGTGATTCGTAAGTTTTTAATTCGATCATTCCATATTATACAGTTGATTACTCCAGTAAAGCAATTTATCACTTCGACAGTTATTGGCAAATGGAGCGATGTTTAAATACACACTATTGATTCAATTCAATTCCCATCCAACACTCGAAAACTTGCGTATTTGTTAAGAATAAAATTTAAAATATCAAATCACCAGGTATACATGATATAAATATATATATAATAGATAATATTATTAATTAATATAGAACATGAAAACACAAACCCAAGAAATTTTGATAGTTCAGGATATAAATTACATTTAAAATCTATAACTTTACAAATATACCGACAAATTAAAAATTTACGAATTGTATTGAGTTTTACAAAATAAAAAGGCATAAATTATTCATTCGAAAGGTGATATAATCATTATAATTAAATTTATATTCGTTCAGGCGATTAGAGCCAACTATATGGTTTTTTAGATTAATTACAGATAAAGTTTAAGCTTTCTGACATGTTCGTATTTCTCTGAAGATACGTGTTATTTCTTTAGGGAAAAAAATGTTTCCGTATGAACCCCAAAGACCGATTCAAACTCCTCGTACAATGACTACTTTGGGGTCAAAAGGGGGGATGAGACATCATGGGAAGTGAGGCAATTTCTCATGCTTTCCTCTCCAATTCAGACTGTCCTATGTGGAAGAAGAAGAGTGGCATAATTACCCCATGAATGACAATCCAGACGATGACTAGGGTGATTTACAGAAAATTAAGCCGTGATTTATCTGACATTCGTTCGATTTAGAGTCTTAGATATCATTTGGAATGTTCATCGAAGCATCACAATGTTTTTCAAAGGAAGTTATGAACTCGAGGGGCTAAATGATGACTTAAATTTGTGTTTAATCTAAAAAGGATTATAAATAAGAGTTTGATTTCCATTGTTTAAATCTCTCAAATAACTGAGATTGAGAGCACATATAATTTCTACTTCGTCTCTCAGTTATGTATGTTATTAGTTAAATATAAAAGGATCAATTAATTACGCGTATTTAACCTTGTTTATTGACTTAATATAGCTGTTACGCAAACTTCATTTTAAAACAATAAAAGAAGTTGTTATATATGTTATTAAAACATAAAACCGACATTTCACGAATTATCTTGTTAAGCTATAGAGATTAAATGCCTATAGAGGTATAGCTATAGATCGGTGCACAAGCTTGATGAGGAAAATACGTGAATAAAATTAAACTGTATTGATCGAGCACCTAAAAATTGTTTTTGGGCGATTAAAATGAGACATCAGGTTTTTACAAAACTCGTGGGCAACAGTCTTCAATACCTAGATTATTAGTTTAAGAGGTAAAAATATACAGTTTTGATAGGATCTAACTTGATTGATTAGCAAATTTTATTATCGATGTAAGATTCGCGGAAGGTAAGGCACCGGTGTGCAGCGTTAATTTCATGAGAATGAATCGCTCGAAAGGTTTTTAACGACAATACTGTGCGAATTAATAATACCGATATATTATCTTTTATCGCTAATTGAGGATGAGGATGGATGAGTCATGAGGATATTTTCCTAGTGCTACAAAAATAAACCGTAAACCCATGAAAGGGTTGAATCTTGAAACCTGATAACTAAACGCAAATTTTCCTTTCTTCGGTATGCGGTATGTGTAATTGGTATTATAATTCTTCTCCCTTCCTGTGAAAGATGTAATTAAGACCGGAGATCAAGATGTAAATAAAAGATTCACAGTAGCACTGACACTGTATTATATAATTAAACTTGGCAATATGAAAAACGATAATGTACTGGATGACGATATTTCTAACGCTGCGAAACGTTAAAATTCGGGCTATCAACGTCGCATATCTATACAGATCTACCTTCCCACCATCACGATCTAGTATCGTGATTTACGATACCGCCTTTCCATCTTCCTCATCCCGCGAAACTCGCCGTTTCGTAGGGGCGAGATACACTCGCCGCGTACGTCGCATACGCGGATCGTATTTGCGTTCGAAGTATACATGCGCCACCCGATTGTCATTGTCAACTAAACGTCCGGTCTCAAAACACACTCGTAGAGCGAGCGTATTTGACGGACGTTGGAATCTCTCCGTATGGGCTGTGCGAACGTATCCGGATTTGCGAATAACATATCTCCTCGGACGGGAAGAGGGAGATTAAATGGACCCGGAGGTGGGAGAAAAGGAGGGGAGGCTGCAGAAAGGGACCGAGTAGGGAGGGAAAGGAGTTAAACTAACCGTAAGCGATCCGATTCGTCTGCTAATTCCTCGGCGAAACGTCCTAATGGCTCGAACAAATATCCCGTACGCCTCATTAAATGTGCACTTTGCGGAAGAGGGGTGCTTTGGAGGGCGTCCCCTGGAGAGAAGGGAAAAGGGGAAGAAGAGGCAGAGGAATAATCAAAAGACAATCGCCAGGAACATGAAAGGATCACAGGCGTGATTCACGGCGCTCGACGGTAAATATCGAATTTAACCGGCTTTGAGGTGTAAACACGGCGGAGGAAGTGGGTGAAGGGTCGGGGAAAAAGGAAGTTGCCCACGTTCTGGGCGTGTTGAAACAAAGTTTCTTTCGTCGCTCGGGTACGAATTACTTTTCGGAGTCGTTGAGATAAAAAGAGACGACTTAACCAATTTTATTCTTACTTAGCGACTACTCAAGGTTTTACAAGATGATTTTGGTCATTTTCACTTTCTATCATTCTATTAATTTCGACACATAAAAGTAAATAATCGGAAAACATGCGGTAGAACATTAAGGATATACTAGATGTAAAGATATTAATAATAGATCTTTTAATATTAAGTTAGTATGTTCAAGTAATAATGTGGAATGGTAACGTACTGAATAAATAACTTTGTACTTTCCACGGATAAATTTTATTTTCACGACCGGTTTCGTTAGCGGGCTAACATATTTTTATGCAGCGAGCTAAGACCTTTTTATTGAAGAAGATGCTTAATCTGAATGATATCCAAAGGATGAAATCCTATTTCTTGCGTTACGCACCTTCCATTAACAAATGTTGGGAGTCTCGAGGAAGGAATTGACTCGAAAATAGTCTCACGGTACCGGGAATTGAATCTGAGACTCACAGTTCGATCCGGATATCTCAACGGAGCTATCCCAGAAGAATTTACTTTCAAGCTACTCAGGAAAATCTGTATACAAGGACTTAGACAGTTCGTCCACATAGCGGCATCGTTCGCTGGCTTCCTGGAAGCACCCGCAACACTAAGAGACGCACACTATTTCTGTGTAACTTTATCCTACGTGGAATTTTTGCAGTATTAAATTCACGACTAACACGTGGAAACTATAATTTCTTAAAGTAGAAACTGAAATACGATCTGGTTGAGAGAAAATTAATAAGATGCTGGCTTGGGACTATAAAAATTCCAAAGGATCTCGGATTTCGCACTCAACTTTACATTTTTCTAAACCTCAACGTGGATTCCCATAAAATCTCGATTCGCGTGACGAAACAAAACAAGGCACTCGAGTCAACTGGAAAGGAAAAAGTGCAAAAGGCGGTTTGGATGAAATGGTCAGAAGGGGGGGAGCTGCAATGAATATTTGAAAGGAAGATAAAATTCGGAGAGGGCGTTTGGATGAGGCAGTGAAATTGAATTTGGGAGCGCATGAATGTGAGACTCCTGGTTCCGATAGAGGTTTTAACTGATTTTTATTCTTCCAAGTGTTTTATTAGGTCGGAAAACTGGCCCTAATAAAATCAACCAAGGGTGCTACCAAATGGGCTTGGATTGAAATTAAAGATTGAAGCGGTGTATCAGATATAAACATTACTATTTTCTTGGAAGGAGATGTTTACACTGGAAATGGATGGAAACACAAGGAAATATAGTGCATAATCTCGCCCTATAGGTAATAAAACTCAATGGTTGATTTAATAGCGTATGTATTTTTTTATCTACTACGTAACTCAAACACTGCGGTTTCGTAATACCAATTTTAGGGTATCTCTTGCATTGATACATTGAAAACAGATGAAAAAAAATAGTTTAAGAAAATATTCCTTTTGGACTCTCTAACAGGGTTCTTCATGATTTAGTAATCTTCAGGAATACACTATTCTAAAAAGAATAGCAATTTTCCAGTGAATGCGAAAAAATTAAAATCAAAATCACGTGACAAATCTCCAATTTAAATTCGTAATTGAATGACTCATATATTACAAGATAATAATTAATGCAACGGCACGAGAAAAATTTACGTTATGGATTCATTTCTCGAAGAAAAATTTAGTTGAGAAATGAAAATATTATACGAACAAAAATATCGGGTGTAATAAAATTATCTGACCACCATTGAGGCTGAAATTAGTACATGGATGACGTATACGAAAATCGTAATAAACGCAGAAACATAAAAGGAAGAAGAGAAGCTCCTTAAAATTCTGGCAGATCAACTGTTGAGTTCGAGCGAATGTTTACATTCATAATTGAAAACGATCTCTCGGAAGCAAAAATGAAACTTCCCACTCAGTCAACTCGCGATGTTTCCTTGTCTTGACAATGATGGCGCATCTAGTGAAATATGAAAGCTTTTGCCGCACGACCTTTTGTGAAATCTAGGACAGAGTGAAAAATATCTCACTCTCTCAATACTTATGCACCTTCTCATCGAAAGGTATAATTCTTTGGTATCTAGAGGAGATATATTAACTTCATGGACGTTGGGCTCATAAATTTATACGAGAAACGCATATGCAAAGATAAATAAAATTGAAATGATATTAACTTTTCGTAGAAGTTCTATTTTTAGCTCAATATTTATCATTTACGACGTAAATATTCGTTATATTAACATTCGCATTAATATTGGAATTCTAGTCGAGTGTGTTCCATAGCGTGTAATTAGGTAGGTAGTACGCTCGTTTTGTGATTAGAGCGATCATGTCATTTGATTCGGTTCTTTATGAATAGAGAAACGAAGTTAAATAAATTTAGGGAAATACGTTTACGTCGTTAGATTATCTCATAAAGTATTCGATACCCCAAAGTTTTCCACAACAAAGTTGACTTTCGCTGAGTTTTCATTTGCGTTTCAGAAAATTGAAGAAAATCTTAGGTTTGATATTCCGAGATTCAGTCACCAAATTGAATCGGCTTAATGAATAAAGTGATGGTTTAAATTACCTAAACCGTCGAAACCCTTTTAGAAAATCGGTATCCTTGATTTCAATCCGAATCCGAAACTCCTTGTAATTAACCAAGAAAACAATAAGTTGTTTCGAAAATGGTCTCAAACAAAAGAAATATTTCAGTCTAATATTACAGCGGAATATTTCAACGTAAATATATTTCACCTCTTATCGAGTCTCACCTACTGAAAGACACAAAAATAAAAACAATCGAACGAAAATAATACTCTCGGGGCTAGTGATTCGTCGAATAATTAAAATTACATATTTTGCTTCATTAAAATAAATTATGACTATATCGCCAGAACAACCCATCGGAATTTTTCGCAATAAGAAACGAAGGAATTTTTGACTCACAATTTGAATCATCCTAACTTCATCCGTTAAAAAAACACTTATTCGATTAGTTCGTGGATTTCTAAAAACCCATAATGCCCCATTTTACTTGGACGAACCCAGACGAGGCACACACTGAAAAAAGAATAAAAAAACGAATGAAACGAAAAATCGGCGACGAATTCAATTCATCCGAGTATAATACGAATCAGGCAGGGAGCTTTTAAAAAAAATCTTTCAAAAATTTCTCCTTATAGTCTCCCGAGATGTCTTCTTCCTTTATCCTCTCATTTCTCGCCCGCATCATCTCTTCTTTCGCTTCCAAATTAAGTCCTCCGACTACTTAATATCCATTTCCTTCTCTCGCCTGCGAACCTCTGGAGCACATCAATCCTGCATCTCCGGTCATCAATCACGGACGCCCGCGACGCAAATTGTAAATCGTGGTTTCACCTTATTTTACCCCTCCGACCGCTCCTCCTCCTCCTCATCACCTCCATTTTGTGTCTCGTTAGCGATCCCTTATCTACTACAAACTCCCGCAGTCATCTAAAAAAAAGTTCGGATTCCTCGGAGGACGCATAAGATGGCACATCCATCACCCATTGACGGCTTCCTTCCGATTCGGAGTCCGTCCGCGAGGAAATTAATTTCCTTCGAATCGTTCCATCTCTCCTCGTTCGATTCGAGCTCTGTATAAAAAGGCTCGAGTAAAAAGTGATTCGTTATGATTACCATTACGTAAAACGATTCGATTACTCGAATCACGTACTCAAAACCCCGGTTTATTTTCCTTCGGTACGTATGTGGGAGTTAGTATCAGCTCGCGTAACATAGTAATTGATTGCAGGAACCGGGCTTGTGATTAATCACGAGTGAAGTAAGTGGATTAAACTCGTTAGGACATTATTAAGCGCAAAAGTGTTTAGTTTTCATGTGGCGAAAAGTTGGTACCTTATTTTTCGGACTATAGAGCGCATGTAAAAACCAACTAAAAAAAACGGCAATACGCCTTATATTCCGGTGGGCCTAAAATATGAATTCTTGAGGTCTAGTGACTTTGAACCAATGTCCAAACTGGGCTGAAAAATCTTTCATTACGACTTTGGTAAGCGACGAAACAAATTCCCTCGTTTATAGAAGCATGATCGCTGTTGTTTTATATGTGTTACAATTAAACAATATTGGCAATTATTATTAATGAATCGAATCAAGTTTATTCGCCTCATAATCCGGTGCGTCACATTATCCGAAAACTAAGGTAAAAGTAAGTACAAGGAAAGCAAAGGTAAAAGACACAAATAATGTATATACTGAAATATTCAGACAAGACAGAATTATCAACCCCTATTTCTTACTAGATTAAAATAGAATTGAATACATATCAACAGCATCCATCCATCCTTCCTGGTCGAATATTCACATTGATGGCGTGATACAATCTTCCTAGCAAAGATGCTCAAAAGAACCTTTTTCATACGGAATAGAAATCAGATAATCGTAAAATTAATGTTTAATGTAATCATTCAAGCAAATTGAGTGTTCCTGTACAGTTTAATTTCTTGGGTTAATGGCAGGCGTTAACATGTTGGACAATCCAACATAGGTATCAAAACGAAATGAGTACTTTTTCGATTCCATTTTTAATCATATTGCAAGCGCAGAAGAGAATCATAAGCCTGCTCCGTCTAAGATATCCGTAAAACCATTACAAATTCCGCGTACGAAATTTCCAGAGTAAGAAAGATAAGGCCATCGATACCCCAAATGGTTTCATCCGTTTTTAGCACTGAAAAGGGTTTGTTCGTTGTAATTCATCAAAGCAACGCAGCTACATAAACGCATTATATGTTCCAAAATGTGTGAGGTGCAAAAGAAGAAGACAAATGATTCTTTTTGAGAGTTTGAAAGATTACTTCAAGCCAATAGGTTTTCTTTCAAAACTTTGAACTATGGAAAAATTGGAAAACTTAAAGCATACTTAAAAGACATATTACTTCTCTATCTTACTCTATCTGTCTACTTATCTATTATAAATCTTGAACGGAAAATTCTGATAAAATTTCATGAATTTCGACCCACATGCGTGTAAAAAATAGAATTATGTTTTGATGGTTCCACAAAAATATGGGAAGAAATTGTTTGGTACAATCTATTCCAGAAAATCACAAGTGTGAGTGAGGAAGTCGTTGTGTTGGTCAATAAATAGATAAAAAATTTTCTTGCTGTTTGATCGTAAGAAGAAAGATAATAATATTAATATAATATAATATTAATATATATTAATATATATATATTATATATATAATATATATTAATATAATATTATATCGCTAATTAAGTCTTAAATCAATATTGAAGCTAAACCTCCAATATTCCTTTTAAGTGTCAACTCTTCCTTGTCCCATCTCACACTGCTTTATGTTACATTTTAACGTTAATTTTCTTTTTTTCTCCTTCGAAATTTCATCTCCAATTCCCTTGTTTACACATCTTCATTTGTTTCCTGATACCATCATCGTACTCGATGGACGAAATCCCTACGAAGGAGTTTTTCCACTCATTTGAAAATTAATTCAAAATGGCCGAATCTATTTATCCCCCCTTTTCGAGAACGAATCCTCGCTCGGGCTCCTCCGGGAAAAGAGAATCCCTAAAATTTAGAATCCGAATTCGGAGGCGTAAAAAGAGCGGGAAATTGCACACAAATTGCAGCCGGAAAGCAGGGGAGCGTTAACGCCAGAGGAACGATTCATTACAATGCAGGGCTTTATATTTCGACGAGGCTAAGGGACATAATTCACGAGAATGAAGCATGTGGCGAGTTTCCCCGGAGCCGCGCCTCCCGCTCTTCTTCTCACATCCCGAAAAATTAATATTTAAAAACGGCCACAGCGGCAATCACCCACCGAAGGGGACTGGCGGCCCGTCACAAAACAGGAGAAGGGAGAGAGGATAAAATCAGATGAGGGAACTGTGAAAATAGCACGATAGGTGCGAACAGAAAAGTAGAGTCTATCTTGCACTGTTAATTTGCATTCGTTAATCCCCGTTCAGTTATTATATACGTATCCTTTCTCATTTTAATCTCCAGAGTCGTAACTTTATCGGTTTTATTTCTATATATTCTCACGCGAATACGTTTTATCCTCACAAATTTTAGTAAATACATTTTGAGCGATTGACAATCGACGAAGACTCAGCGATTGCCCTGGAAAAGAAAGAAAATGAAAAGCGAAATGGAGTAATTTTAAAAATACGATTCCATTCTGAGTTAAAGGTCTATGAACGATTAGGGACGGTAGATGCCACGTGCCCAAAGGAGGTCGCAGTGAACGTACCGAAATGTGTCAACAAGGGTTGGGGTCGTGAAAATTTCAAACGAGAAAATACGTAAAGATTTGGATTCATCGGTTGAACAAGTCTGAGATCGAGGGAAAGAAAAATGGCGAAATTTTAGGAAACCAAAGAATGATAATAAGAGTACTTCATCAGGACTAGTTTTAAAATGTTATCTATTTTCTCACATCTGACAGTACCTTAAGATGGGATTGGATGGAATGGATGATTTTAAAGACTGCGCTGGTTTAAATAATATATAGTGGTTGAAATATATGTGCGTTTGAACGTAAAAAATTCTATCGGGGAAAGAGAATCCTGATGGGGGTGTGAAAAGAACACTTACCAATTGTGAGATGCAGACGAAAGGACGAAAAATGCATAATTAATCGAGAATTTAAAAGATTTTACGTGAGACGTTTTGAGAGATAAATGCTAAGCAGTGAGGAATGAAAATGAAATTCCAAAATTGCGTAAAGAGTGGAAAAGTAACCAACGTATTGGGCAGATTAAATTGCGAGGGGGAAAGTAGAGAAGGAAAACAAAAGGAGCATAAGAGAAGAACGGACATGGAAATGCTTTATGGGCAACTTGAAAAGATGGAAAGAGGAGAGAACACGGAAGAAGAGTAAACAATGGAGAAAGAAGAATAGCGCGGAAAGATGAAGTATGATTCGAATGAACGAAAAATGGGGAATAAGGAATATTCGAATCATCCGACAAGAAGTTCCAATCTAGTCTGTATGTCGCTAGTTTTCGTTTTTTGCCGACTTTGGTTGCAGTGTACGAAATAACTTCTGAATAGAATGAAAGGTGTCGGGAAGCTGTAGTCCTAAAAACACGGTCACGGAAAATAGTCGAAATTGAGCCCTCGACGTCGAAAACTACTCTCTTTCGCTCAACGAAGACTAAACACACAAAGAAACCATAACCACCAATAGAACAAATGGAACTTATTTCCTGGTTGCCCCTGTTAGGGATCCTAGAATATATGAAAGAGTAACAAGAAATAATGAATAAGAGGATGATTGGTGAAAAATGAATTGTAGGAGAATGTGAATCGATATTTTTTAACTGGAAGATAGCTCATTAAAAAAATGACTAACGATTAGATAATTGCGATTTATACTGAATAACCTGTTAATAGGACTCCAAAAGTGTGCGAATACGAGTGGAAAATACAAAGAGGACGTAGAGGTTGCAAATATAAAGTACGTAAAAGATTAAACTATAGTGAGAAATAGATCGCAATGGAAGAGAACGAGAATGTAGAGGGATGGAGGGTTACGAACGAACGTAAGAGAAAATAATGAAAGAGAGACATGCGGTGTAGAGGGGGAGGGACGAAAAACAACAGTCGGAATGGATTAACAATCCGTACCTTCCCAGCTCTTTTTTCAAATTTAATAAACATGCGACCCCTATGTAATCAACTTTCCCGCTCGTGTGCGACGTTGTTTTGTCATGGGTAATATCCCGCGGTTAACTGCCCTATAAAATATCCGGACACTGCATAAAAAATGAGGGCCCGTGGGAGGGGACCAGGGGTCGTGGCGCTTAAGCTCCAGAGCGGGAGGGGGGAGAGAGAGGGTCGACCCGTCCACCCCTCCCCACCAAATTTCATTTCCCGCTCGTAACATAATCAGAATTCGCATTCTTCACCCCACACCTCTCCGCTCCCCAATCTGCTCCCTTTCCCCTCCCCGGCCGCAGAATTGCATTAGCGCAAAGGTTCCGTTGTAAGGGAATATGTGCTCTCGACGTAGAGGGCTCTGTTTGCGCCGACGCCGCTGCCGCTCTATCGGCGGAGGGAAAAAGTTGCCGAAGCAGTGAGAGAAGTACGACTGCCGCAGCGCGTGAGTAATTCCGGAAATTAAACGCTTGATGCGGCTTTGATTTTTTGCCTCCGTGAACGTAGGCGCGAAACTCGGTTGCCAAGGAGCACCGCGGATTGATTTCGTTTCGAAGCGACGGATTTGTGTGAGAATGGGAACGCCTGTAGTCCGCCGCTACACTAGGATCGCTGTAGGTGACGAGGCTAAAGCGGCACCGCGAGGGATAAATCATGCGGGGAATAATTCATCTTCCACGCGCGAGCTGGTGGATCGCGGATTTTCTATGGCTCCCTTAATATTTATCCTACGATTTATAGGCTAAATCGCCATGGGTTAGAATTCCAAGTACTAAATAAAAGCTTCCTTCAAGGAAAATATGCCTTAAATAGAACGTCAAACAGTATCGGAGAAAAAATTGGAATCGTCATAATATCGTTCAGTAATCCTCGCGAATTATTTCATGGAGGAACCACAATCGCCGCGTAAGCGGTAAAGAGGGAAAAAACTCGGTTTTGTGCAAAGAAGAATAATAACAAGGCAATAGCGAATAATATAAGAAGGTAAAAGTGATAGACTAGTCCGGGATATGGTAACTTTATGCGTTTGTTAGGACTCATGTTGAACAATTCTCGCTGAAAAGTGCTACATTTGCAAATAAGTAAATAAGCAGCAAAATAATATGCGTTTCGTAAAGAAATTTCTACAACCTGCACATATACAAAATTAATTGTGGTAGTAAGAATAATAATTTTGGTGTTAGTTAAGGATAAGCGAAAAGTTAATTAACATAAAGATGCTAATGAACTTTCAGATTATTAAATATTCACTGTAACTGTGCTGTAGTAATTCTATTGCCCTCTCAACTAGAACAATTCAGATACAATAGCCCTTTTCAGATTTAATATTAGAAATAAATGTGAATTATTTAATTTAACATCTAAATAAAATATAGTTTACTCATCGTTATTTGATGGAATATACCATTTTTTTACATTGATGAATTCATGAAATAATCAACTAAAACGAGGACGAATTATTTGGATACAAATCTACGATTAATCTTAAAATTCTTTGAAGGTTACTAATGTATTTCAGAAAATGGGTGGGTACCGAAAATCATCGTCAGTGTTGAAACAGAACAGACAAATTTATAAAACGCCTCAGGAAAGATCATTTGCAATCAAAGTTTACGAAGTATAATCCTGGAATACAAAAAATTTACCATTGAATGAAAATTTACCTATGAAAGTTTTGCTTCAGTCAATAAAAATGTCCACAGGAATTAAGGAGGAATAGCTACAGCGACAAAGAAATCTTTGACTTATAAATCAATTACCATTCATGAGCATAATCAATAAGGAGTATAAATGACGTTTATATACGGAGCAATATGTTATCGAGAAAAGCACCGTATTATTTAGGACGTGTTGCCCGGATACGAATGTGGTCATTCAACGATTGTTGACCTAATGTTAGGTCGGTAAGCGAGGAAGGATACGAGGAGGGAATCGTTTGGCACGTTTTAGAGAGGACGCACATCTCGTGCGTATTCGGGAACGGAATCGATCGTTTAGGGACCAAAAGGAGGGGGAAAGCAAGAAAGGAACGGTTACGTAGAAGCGATGAAGGAATAAAGAAAGAATGAAGATACGGTTCGAGAATGCCAGTGGAACGCCCTCTTGGGCTCAGGTTAATCGTTATATATCGTTACGTGTGTACATTCACATTCTCTCATCGTTTAATTTCGCACATTTTCACAGATACGAAATCAAATAAGAACTTATTCATGTTTAAATATCTACGAGAAGATTAAAATCTTCTATTGGCCAGTTTATATAGAACCATAGAAAATTTCGTACATCCATCTCATAATTTATGCATTCTGTACAACGTACATTCATTTATATACTCTAGATTTCAAAATAAAAATATATAACTAATTGATTCAATCGTAAAAAACTAATATCGAATAAAAATCAGGCACACAAAAAATAAAATTAAAAAATAATTAAGTATTAAAGTAAAAATTATCATTATCATTCATCAATCCATTCGTATAAAAAAAATAATCCAAATTTTTGTACGATATAAAAGTGACTTACGATCAAGGTGACTTTGGAATCTCAGAAAAGATTTATATAAACCAATAAATATAAAGATTACACTCGATGTCAGGACCCGAGGGATGAAATCTTGGCTACGACCATTTATTCTCTATCGGGCCTTCACCTCAACAAGTAAAAGTTTTGGCTCCGGACCATGATAATTAGACTGCCATTTCCTCTCCTTCAAACCCTACTGGAATCTCAGAGAGTAAGGTAGTGCAGAAATATCACGTAATATAATAAACCGAATATATAGAAAAACGTGCTTTAGTCGGATGATAAATAAAATATAATAATATAATACTATAATGTATCGGTGTAGAACATTGCAGAAATAAAAATTACATTTCCATTCGTAAATTGGATTTGAGTTTTTAAAACTCGGACATATATCATCCCAATAAGAATCTCTTGCCTTCCTTATGACGATTGGTGATACGATATCATATTCACTAAAAACTGAGTCGTGCTAATGACTAACATAAAAGTGCCAAATTATGATCATTGTTCAAGATATAAAGTTCTTTTTTTATCTACTGTGTCTCATTAACCTTATTCGATTATTACACAGCGAGAGTAATGAAGATGTCTAACTATAAATCTTGAGTAGTGAAAGTTTCAAAAGTAGAAATAGTTCCAAAAGTCTCGAAAATGCTGAGTTATGAGGAAAATGAGACCTCAAAAAATAAAACCTTATCTTTGCATAGAAATGCATTACTCGTCCATTAACATTTAATAGAAGTAGTTAAACTGAACGAGACAGAAACATTAGAATAGGATACGAAAAGTATCAAACCAGTTTTCCTAGGAAATAATCCCCAGGATTACCAATTTTTCACTAAGTCCCCAACGTAAAGGCTGCAACTATCAGAAAACCCAATTAATCCATTACCGATGTTGTGGTTGACGTTACATTAATTACCCTAGCTGGCTTGGAAGTGTTCTAAAAATTACGAAAACGATCAGCTCTTGTATAGGTGTCCATGGAGAGCTACTTGGCGATGGCTTCGACCCTCCTCGTCAAATCATATAAAGAACGCCTCTGCTGACCTCTCCACGTCATTGGCTCTCTTTTAATCTACTAGGACAATTACCTTCGCTCCAACTGCCCCATATAAAACACACCTTCGACAGCAAACAAGTGAAGAGCGCAATTACGAACGCCGAAATCGGTTATTTTTGATTCCCGCGGGAAAAAATGGTAGAAGGAGACGAAACTGTAAACAGGAGGTCCAATCTTTTCCGACTAATTGGATGAACGAGGCCGTGTGCGTTTAATGCAGTTTCGCTTTGATTAATTTTAATGCATGTTTCATGGCAGGATCCAATAAATGAATAAACAAAACTAATTACGATGTAGAAAACACGCTGACTTTGCGAGTCGCGGTATATAAACCGTATTAGACTCGGCTTTTACGAGAGAGGCGCGAAAAAATGCGAACTGCATTTTAAAAATTGAATAGCGATAATCAAATTGAGAGGATGTGTCAAGAGCGCGTGGAAATAACGCTCGGGTAAGTATAAAAATGAAAAATAACAGGAGCTGTTAAATTTGATTCTCCCCTGTAATCCTCTGAACGTGCAAAATTCTTCGGAGCTTTTTCAGTTTGGATCCGCCGTGATATAAAACAATGGCTCAGGATTTTATTAATCGGATTAATAAAATGGAATAACGAAAATCATTTCAAGAAGAAATACAGATTGCTATTTTGGAATAAAATATTGCATCATGAGAGGAAATTTCCTATGCTTATCCTTAATTGCCTCACTGAAAATTATCCAGAAAAAATCGACCATGATGAACAATTAGATTAAACTCTTTTTCTCTAATCAGTTGCTCAAAAACTAAGAGATTTACCGAATACTTTTCTTCCTACTCATGTCCAATTTAAACACGATTTTATTGCCTTAATAATAAACTGCTATTTATAAATAGATATATGCATGCCCAGTGAAAGATATTTAAACTTATTATAAATTCCTGAAACTTTTAATACTTTGTACGTGCTAAAATAAAAAAAATTGGAATATTTGATTGCTAAAAATATACATTTCAATAATTCATTGTTGTGAAACAAATCATTGATTACGCATATGGCTAATATCACATCATTTCATATGATAGAAACTTAAAACAGCAGAGTATTCTTTTAGTTTGAGTTGATGAATATTTTCGACAGTAATTACTTACGTAGATATTCTCTTAACGATCTCGATAATATCAGGCCCTAATTTACGAGAAATAAGATAACAAATATTTAAAATGTTCATCAAAATATGCTTCTATAAATTGAGATTGAAAGAAACCCATTTTTGTGTATATATGTTCTTCTGAAAATAATTAATCTAAGCATTTATTACTTCCGTCCTATGTATCGATTAATTCTGTCTTTACTATATTTTGAGCTGTCGAATTAAGAGCTGGTTTTGAATAAAAATACTGAATCCTTACGTATCCCGTGTAGGATTACAGATGCTAAAACAGACCCAAATGTATCATTTAATCAAACTGAGAGTGCATTTTAATCTATTCGAATGAACATAATTGAGGTACCAAAGGAATTTCAGGCAAACAAATTTTTATGAGAAGATAATTTTGATTAAATCCTAAGTCTAGCAACGAAAATTTAAAATATTAATTTTTCTTTTATCCGAAAAATATTATCTACGATAATTCTACATCATTACGTAGAAATAATATTCCGATTCTATATTTCCTGGATAGTTACACCAGATCACATTTCGGACGATTTTTATGTGAAATACAGTCCGTACGATTTCCATAACTCATTATTAAAATATTTTAATGCATGTGAGAGAAGATAAATTTACGTCAATAAAAATCAAAATGTCTGCTCAACAATATCCGTTTGTGTAAACAACCGATAAATTGGTTGAGAATACAAAAAGAGATAATCCCATAAATTCCTCCGAGGGCCAATTTTTAATCGATAATGAACACTGTTTCGAAAACAATAAACGTGATTGCGTTATTTTGAAAGTTTGCGGTAGTATTTGATATGAGTATGAACTGAAAAACAGCCTTAATAATAGTCTGAAATATAGGATGAATTCGATCCAATCGTGGTCGATCTCTCAGTCACGCAAAACCGTTTCCTAATGCGAAAATAAATCGAACGTGAACCATATATCACGAGGACGTAAACGGTGGTAAACGAGGGCCCGGGGTGTCTAGCAGGGTGTTATAGATGCTGATTGCCGGAAAAATCTACAAAATTCAACCAATATCCTCCTTCCCTCAGTCCATGATCTCAAAAGACGCATATTAGAACTCCGGCAATTTTTTTCGGCTTAATATCTTCCGTGAAAAACGTTCATTCCCCCCATATAATGGCTTCTTCTTCTAAGAACTTTGTATCCCATAACGTCGAGCCCATACATACCCTTGTCACTTGCTTCGGTTATCTTTCACTCGCGGTAGAGCGAACTTTCTTGGCTTTTGATGCTCCCATATTAGCATTCTTCCGAAAGAGGGAAGGGCGGAAAAGTAAAGATTTATCGTGATGAGTAGGGCCGAGGTCAAGTCGGCGAGCTTTTTAAAAGGAAAAAAAAGGAAAAACAATCCTACGGCCGTTTAAATTGTTTTCGCGCCAAAGTAAGGAGAGGTTTAATGCTTAAATTCCCGAATAAAGTGTCACCATTAGCATGATTTATGCATGGGAAAGAAGCGAGAAAGTTTAATAATTTAGGGGTTTGGAGATTAAATGCATTCTCTCACACGCACCAGGGCGCGATGTTATATAGCGAAAAATAAAAACTTCCGGGGGTTGGGGGAGGGGAGTGGGAATAAATGCGACGAATGGAAATTGTGGCATATCCCGAGGAAATTGCCTTAATTTCGTATATGCTAAAGAAATATTAACCTTAAAAGAAAAGGATGCGACGCCAGATTTTTCGGCGTTTGATAAATCATTAAATTCCCTCCGCCGCTCGAAGATTAACATTTGCGTAAACAAGTAAAATGCATGTTACGCTCGTAACAATAATTTGTGGATTTCGAAATTAATTCTGCGCTACACTGACCGTTATTTGCTACTTCGGAGTGAGCGATAATGCTTGAACGTAACAGAACTCTTTCCTTAAACCGTAATTTATCAGATGTTCGATATGATATTTAAGCCCGTAAAACCATCTCTATCGATAAACTTAGAGTGAAGGCCAAACTAGAAAACATTTATTGAAGCAAACGTTTCCGCATAACATAAGTTACAAATTTACGAAAGATTTTAAGGCCGAGAAATAAACAATTAAAAAACTACTAGAAATTTACGATTCTATTCTTGTAAAATTGCTTAGAGGACAATTAAAACTGGGTTATGATTGTTAAAAGAAGCATGTTCTTCATACTAACTTACTAACGACATTTAAATTTTCATTAAACCATAATTTTAATTCACCTATATGCTGGCTAGAACATATTTTAATTTTACTACTACCATTAAGTGCATAAAATCTTATTGTAATGTGATGATTTTCTTTAATCAATTTCATTATTGAGTTCAATTATAGTATCTAATGAAGTTAAGTTCTATAGTTTTGATTTTAATTTACAGACATTTTAATTCATAGAAAATTTATCTAATGGCTATTTATATTGTAAGTGGTATCAATATTAATTTATTGAGAATTGGTTGAAATGTTGATTTCTCTTTTATTTAAATTTACTGAAACACTTTTCTTTCAGAAAGATATTCTGCTATACTAGATTTCCTCATAAAACACGTAATAACGTAAAATTTTCAAATGGTATCGACAACCTCTGTTTTTATTTGCGAATTTCATAGCCTTGTCGAGAACAATTTTGACGGAAGAAGATACTTATGGCAAAAATACAAGGCAATCAGAGATTTCTACGATACAATGTGGAAAATATTGTAGTAGTCAGCACTCGTATATTTCGTTAGTTAAAATAAATAATTAGCGGAGTGATCCATATCAACCTCACTTGCCTCAAAGAACGCATCCACTTAATCGGGGAATCGTTACGCGTTTCAGCCATGTTTGGCAAATAACTTCGCTAACCCGTCATTTCCGACCGATTGCTCGTTTATTACTAATCCATCTGCGCAAACTGAATTACGTTCGCTCGCGATTCTCACGAGAACCAATCCTTGGCAATCGTGCTTGCATTAAAAACTCTGACCAAGCACGTGATGTTACATCTTTTATTCTTAGAACAAGAAGTTGAGAAGGGTAAAAAGTATGTCCAATTCCTCTGTTATCGACCATGTTCCTCATTCTATCGATGCATTTATGCATAGAATAATAGATTAATTATTTTATAACTTCAGGTTTAACTATAAGTATAAGGTGGTGAATATTGTATTTTCATTGTGTATTTATTTGTGATTCGATTGTATAAAATGTATACATGTTATGTAAATGTATATATGTTATTTAAGTGAGATATATTAAATTATCAATTTGTTTATTTCCTAGGATTAAATAGTTTACATAGGTTAATGAGTTTCGGTACGTGAAGATGCTTACTAATACTAATTTTTTCAGCAAATAATGGACATAGATGGACATGAATACTAATTTTAAAATTGCTCGAAATATTGTTACGAGAATAAAATTCTGATGACTTGTAGTAAGATATATTACCTTCCAGAGGTATAAGAGACGGTTAAAAAGTTACGTTCGCTTCAATTTCACCGGGCCCCTCAGTAAATAATCAATTTTTGTAGCTCTAATCTTCTACTAATAACCATTAAATAGAACTATGATATGATCTGTATAAAGGACAAAAGAAAACCAGAGGTTCTTAAAAGTACTACTAGTAGTTCTACGCACGATGATCCCGTCGCTGAAACGACTGACCATGGAGGACGCATCGCCCGCAATTCTGCAACCATCGCAACATCGCTGCTACGATCGACCTGAGATCTACGTGAAACGAAGATTCGATTCCCTTCACGATCTATCGGAACTTCGGTAAAAGGATTCTTCGAGATGGATCATTCGTACCAAGAACCTTAGCATCGGAGGATCGCGAATCCGAAAAAGCGCTCCTTCGAAAACCACGTACGTAACCACGGATTCGAAACCCGCGAGCCTTGATCCTTTCTCGAGAAATCGATCAATCCGCCAACGTCTCGGGAAATAAAATAGAAAGTGGATTAAGGCTCCGTATAATTAATCAGCTTCATGATCCCGATGGCAAAGGCAATTTGGGGGTCGATCGCTATTGGACGAGGAAGACTTCAATCGACTATCAGATTCCCGAGATGCATGACGGGAGAACGTTAGGCAAATAAGGGAACGTAAAAGCGGAGGCAACGACGAGGAATGGAGTGAGGAAAGAGGGGTGGGGGGAGTGAGAGTAGGGGACCAATAGGGTTCGGAGCGAGCGAGGGATAGGTGGGGGTACAAATTCATTAGGTAAACGGATTACCTCGTTCCCCCAAAAGCAGACCCAAAATTAAACGATTAGTTAAACTGATTTAAGGACGGGCCAAGAAATCGAATTACCAGTTATGTTAATCGCGTTTGGGACGACCGTTGCTCGGATACATCGCCGTGGAGAGGAACGGAAGAAGAAAAGGGAATAAATAGGAAGCGGAGAGACACAAATAGAGGGAAGTGGACGGAGATTCTTTCCTTCTGGGACTGATAGCGGAGGGTTAACACGTGGGTTATTTAAATATCCTCCCGTATCCGATCCTCAAACCGGATTATCAATTAAGCGACGAGGAGAGAGGGAGGTGCACAAATACGAGATATACGCTCCACTTCGATTTTGTTATCCGGGTCCTTTTCTGAAGGCCTCCGTGGTCGCGGTCCTCAAACAACGGGAATAAAAAAAAGCAGCGGTTGCCGGACGCATCCGTTTGGAGGAATGCAACGGAAACTAATTACGCCATGTTCCCGATATCAAAACCGAATCTTCTCGTGAAACGAAATGCTCGCGGATGATTCGACCAAACGTTTGTTTATCAAATTTTGAGTCCTACGTCGGTTCTTGTCCGTGACTCGAATCTTGTTGCGGCTTCGGTTTAAAATTATTCCCAATGAATGCGTCTTTCTCTACAAATTTCTGATCTGAAAATTTACAATCTTTCGCACGATGCATAACCTTTTTTCGATCGAAGAACCGGGATCCTGGATTCGAGTCCCGGGACACTAGCTTTTCATTGTCACCTCGAAGATATATAATATGATTGGCGCTCAGATCGCTGACTTTTTATGGAACGTATTGAATTGGGAAGAATGGAATCAGTCCGAACTATATGATGGAAAGTATATTGATATTAATATACAATAAAATATTGTAGGGCAAATATGTGGACGAAGATGAACATTTTTGCATCATTCCGGAGCGAGTAGCATTTCAAATATTTTCCCGAACTTTTCTGAATCGATTAAATGTTGGGTTTTGAAGATAAACAAGTAAGAATATCACTCGTCTTTCCTCGCTTAACAAAATTCATCTAGTTACGCCAAGAGAAATTCAATTTCATGTAGCACATGCTCCCAGGTTATTGCTAACGTTCATAAATTCAACAATAACACTTGACTCGATTCTTAAGTAATAGCAATGTTAAAATATCATTAATAAACGCAGGATGTACATTTCCTTTGTCCCGCATTCGAAAAGAGTATTTATACTAATGATAATATCACGTGAATTTGATTCTATTATTACTTAAGTAGTAAAATATAAGTAATATTAATTATAATAATGATCATTTTTAATAAAATTCGTTTTCATCCATATTTTCACTGTAAGAAATAAAATTCCAGGATCCGTACTACGAATTGGACATCCCCGACAGTAAGTTTTCTGTTTCGAGGAATTCGCCCAGATATTGCACGGATATTCGCCAGGATACACGATAGGAATGGCACGGCGCATGCGCTAGATTTCCACTGAAGCACAAGACGATTCATTAATCATTCAAATCGCCAGTTTCAATGACACCCTCACTCAATTCAATAATCATACTCCCAAATTAGGCGCCGTTGGTACACCGGATGGGGGAGCTCAGTCCGCAGGAGAACGAGTCACTATTGATGTAACGACGTGAGCGGCAAAAACAACATATTCCCCACCAGAAACGCTCCGAAATCTTTCGGAATGTCTAAAAAGATTTAGGAGCTCACGTTCGCGTCTAAATTTTGCTCAGAAATGATCCTTTTTTAGAGTAATTTAAAGGATTCTTTAAACCAAAACCTATCTCTGTTCCGTGTAGAATACAGCAACTAGTTTTTTTCGGTCATCTTACGTGAAATATCCCTCGAATTTGACCTAAGATTACTTTCTATAATATAACATCTATTAAATTATCTGAACAATTTCTCTAGATTGGTTTGCCAATTCGTAAAATATATTTGGTTTCTTTTCTCTCGGTAAAATAATCCACCAGTCGCAAATTTGGGCAGTAGAATCTAATAGATATAAATCTATAACAAGCTTGTTCGCAACATCTCCGATTGGACCGAAATGGTTCAGATCTAGTTTTGTGCTGTAAATGTTTTCCATTGGGATTTAAAATCAAAGACGACATGTGAGCATGAAAATCTTGTGAGCCTATCTCATTCTTAAGACGGTCGGTTTAAGCAATGCACAATTCTACCGAAATAACTTAATTTTCATTCTTCACGTCATATTCTTTTTATTCAAAGCTTAAAAAATATAAAATTATGATTTTCTCTTGAAGTTTTCTGTCTTTGATCGAAATGAAGCTACATAAAAACACAGAACACGTTTACGGAGAATAAAGAATGTAATTCAAGTCCTTTATTTGTCTTCATTTCCACCGATACTGTCAGCATGACGGACCACAATAATCATCTTCACTCACACACTTCCTTCTCCTTCAGTTGCTGTAAGTAAATCTACTTACAGCAATATGTATACAGTATGTTTCTCTTTATTCACCACAAATACTAATCCCTAAGGAATACATAAGGTCTTTTCAGGAATATCTAATAAAAGAGACCAAGAAGTGAAAGTTTGCCCTACAATTCTTCAAAAACTCTTCAAACCAATCAACCTTTTGCATATCATTTATTAATTTATTGTATATTAGAGCTACAAATAGGCATCAGGCCAGGTGGTCCCTCTGCTACATCACAGAAAGAACCTCCTAACTCTCGAAGCAATTGCTAGTGTGCATAACGTATCATCCTGAAGATTACTTAACCAATCGTACTCTAGCGTATTTGTCTCAGCTTCAAAATCTGATCCGATCCTGAAGGAAGTTATGATACCCAAGAGCGCCTCCTTTTATTCCAACCGCTGGGAAACCATAATATGTTGGCGAGTCCATCCATAGAACGTTAGAGGAGAATTGCGCGGTTCTTGAATGGGAGCTAGTGGGGAATCTTCCAAGGATACGAGGGGGGGACAGGCGGGTACTGGGGGCCTAGGGATTCAATCGATAATATTTTCTTCCCTCCCCTTCCCCGCTTAGATCGTAATGGAATTAGCTCCAATAACGCTGGGAGACCACGGCAGTGAAAAATGTGGGCACGGAGCCATGTTGAAACCACGCGTCGACGGACAGAGCGGGCGAATTTAAATAATTTCTTCATTCTTCTTCCCCCACCCGGTTCATTTTTTAGAGCCCTCTAGCAGACTTAGTGGAACTGCGTTCGACGGTCGGGAGAATAGCTTCGTTCATTCGTTAGCTCCGTTGCCGCGTAACACGGCTCACTTTTTGCGACAGCCGACGTAAGAAGTTATCTCTGAATATTAATCGAGTCTTCTCCGAAGGGAGAATTAAGTCGCAGAAGATGTGTGGTTACTGGAATAGTAAGAGGCAGGAGGACTGATTTGAGAGGGAATGGAAAAATCTTCTTTGGTTAAGTCGTTTTGATCTCGTAGAAGTTTCATCTTTTTTTTTTGAGCGTCGCTCCGTACGCTTTATCTTTCCATATTTTCCATTCCATTCGAAAGTTACGAATGAGAAACGAGCGCAAATGTTACTTTCACAAGAACTGTTAAAAATTTAGCTGTCATTTAATTTAATACGAAAATCATTTTTTAAATTTTTTTATTCGCGCTCTCCAAATTCTATTAATGTCGATTATTCATCTCGTTTCATTCAAAATAAACATATAATCACGCCTAAATGTTATGCTAAAATGCTAAAAATATATAATATTCCTCAACTACTGGTCCCCGCAAAACATATGGTAAAACTATACCGAGATCACTTCCTATACGAACTATAATGAAAAACTCCGTGAATTCCACAGATAATTTATTCGCGACCGCTTGCGTAGTTTAAATTACATCTTCACGCCTTCCAATATTGATTTCCTATACGAACATTGGAATCTATAATTCTAAAACTATATTAGATTATAGTTCAAACTACATTGTTATATTCATGCATCGACCTTCTCAATTTCATATCGTTAAATATTTTCTCGAGGAGAGAGAACTTTAACGTTGAACGTCTATCCAATAAGATGCTTAGCGAACGCGTTAACTAAAGGCTTAATCTATATATTACCGCGAATCTGAATGTAATTGAGGGGAAAACGTACTTCATTATCAGGCGAGACCTAAACTCGCTGGATCGATCTCTTCACTTAAACTCTACGAAGGTATCTGTAAATTATCGGTTCTGTATTTCGTTTATTCAATCGATCATTAATGATTTTCGGAAAAATTCAGTATATTTTACGGGAGGATTTTTTTATTGAAGAAACGTGTGTACGTATATGTTCGCAATTATGTTAAGCATTATTTAAAGCTTATAAACCTTCTATTTCGACAAATTTCTTTTGAATAAATGGATACTTTAATCAGAAATAGTGAAATTTTATAACAAATAATTATCATTTTTCGCCAAAATTAGAATAAACCACGCTATGTGATGGGAATATATCGTTAGTATGCCTTCATTATGCCTCCCTCTTTCATTTAATTCATCCCTTTTATTTTAAAAATATAAGTATCCTTCTAGTATAGTTCTACTTAGATTTCTTATAATAATGAAAACTTTCAGAATAATAAAAAAAGACCTGAAAATATTCGTATATTTAAAATTTCTTGAAACTTTAAATATACGAAATTTGAATCCCTTTTAAAAATAATTTATTAAGAAAATTTAAAGCCGGCAGGTGCATAATCTTTTTCTATAGTGATTTTGACTGAATTCTAACATCTGATATCTAATTAGTTAGTAATTTTATGCTCTGAGAATGAATGGGAACCGTAATTCATGGTTGCATGTATTCTATGTAGCATATGAGGAAATTTGTATCCTTAAAATTATGGTAACACTGGATCATTGTGTTACCCGTGGAAATTCGAAATAAAATATGCAAGAAACTCAATTATATGTAACTTGACCGTAAAGCTTCCAAGAATACGATCGGTATTCTTCCAAGATGTAAGAAAAATGTATTAAACTCTAACAATTAATTCATTCAAACAAACTCGAGAAGTTGTCGATACAAATCTATATCGTGCATGTTTTATGTGCTCTATAATAAATTCCTCGACGTTCTCTCTCGATAGAATTCAAACGTGGCCACCGTATTTGTTCGGTTAATAAAGTAATCGGATTTAATTTGAATATCATCGCCCTTCTTTCCGGGGAGCCCGGAAAACGAGTCTACCGAAGCGAGCGGCGTGGTTCTGAACGCTGAAAATTCAACCGGCAGACGTAACTCCGTTAACCGGCCATACCAAAAGGTCTGAGCAAGGCGCCTATACTCCCCCACATCTAGACGCCATCCCGCGAAGCCGAGAACCACCTCGTTTTCCATCTCTCGCCTCGCTTCTAACGGAATCCCTCCGGCCGCGGGAAAGAGTACCTTGGAGGGGGCGTTCAATTTAATCCGATTCTACTAACTCGATTCCCATTTTGCCCCTATGCTTCCGCCCCTTCGGAAAACCACCCGATTCCCGGCCCCATCGGGCGGATTTGCATGCGTTCCCACACGACCACGCCTCCTTCTCCCCTCCCTTCCCGCTTCTTAAACCCTGTCTCCCCCACCTCCGCGACGAACTGCAAAAAAACGGACGCGGAAGATGGAGAGGGGGACAGAAACGTATGTCCCACATGCGCGTCGCCAATCGGCTCTCGTTTCGTGGGCGTGGCCCCGACGCGCCTGGAATGGGCCAATAGGGGGACGTAAAACGAACCCGGGGCGCATGTGCCTCCGTACGCCCCCGCACGCACGAGTTTAAACTCCGCTCCCCCCTCCACTGTACCCCGTTTCTTTTTATGCAGTTTTTCGGACGGGCCCAAAAGCATGGCGTCTCTGGGTGGCACTCGCGTGTTGATCCGTGGCGCGGACGCATTGGGAAACGGAGTGAAGGTGAGGGATTCGTGGTATTGGAGTGGAACGGGACTTATTGGTGGGGTGACACCCTCAGAGGTCAAGATACCGATAGGACTGTAAGGCAGGATAAGAGTTAGTGAAAACGAACGTGATCCTCAAAATTTCGATTGAATAGGATACGGACGTCGCGACCAGTAGCGCAAGAACTGCGTCTGCAGACTTCTACACCCGCTGGTTTGCGGTCCTCCGAGTGAAAAAAAGTGTGGATAGGCTAGGTCGCGATTCGGCTCTTTTCGTCCGGGAAGTATCCTTCCAGGAAAATCATTGTCGTTCTCTACATTGTAATAACTAGTTCCAGGAAGCGGCTGCCGAAGGCCCACGGATATGCGGGAGTAGAGGGTTTTCTCGTGGCGACATGGGACTCCGTCGGCGGGGATATTAGTCTTTCTGGTGGAGGATGGAGCAGTTGACGCAGTTCGTGTCGAAGTCTTTCGAGGAGGGTGAGAGGAGGATATTCAGGGTTCGGTGGCCAACCCCGGAGACTCTCAAAGAAGAATTGGACGACAGCTTCGGGGAAGAGGAAGAGGAAAGCATGGACGAGGAGTCGCCTTCGAGAGGGAGACACGAGGAAGGAAAGTCTGAGGACAGAAGGAAAAGGCAAGAAGATGAGAGAGTAGAGGATGGTGCGTTAGATGATGGTCTACACGAGGAAGGGATGAAGGCGGAGGAGGAAGATGAGGAGGTGGAGGTCGAAGAGGACAGCGACAATGGAGACTCTACCAGGTTCCGCTTAGTAAGAGCTGAGGTCGAAACAGGTGAGAATTTTTAATCCTTATCATAAATTCCTCATCCCGAGGCCTTCTTGGTAACTCTTTGGTGACGCCAGTTGTTCGCCCGAAAGAATATTTGGATGATCAGGATTGGTTACCATAGAATGAATGAGTCGCATGGGATACAGTAGAACCGGATGGTTGGCATCTTAATGGTTGTTTCATAAAAGATCGGCCGAATTTTAGAAAAATAGGGACTTTTAACACTCGATGGATCATGGATAATATTTACATTAACGTACGTTGTCGCCAGTATTGGGTTTGAAAGTAGAACTTTGAAGCATCAATGGATGTACGATTTCCGTGAGTTAGCATGTTATCCGAAGTTTTCCCAATTCACACGCTCCATTTGTGATGATAAGGAGAGGATAAGGGTACGGAAAAAATGAATTTATCGATAAAATTATAATATGAGTTAATTTTACGGAGATTAAATCCACGGGTTGACAAACACAATAATGTATACCGCCAATCGATTCATATCCAGCAAGCAAGGAACAATCGGTTATGATGTCTAAAGTGATACGGAGAGAATTTGTACCGATACACTCTTTCTAGATCAAATTATGGTCATGATCAATTATACAATACAATAATATTTGCACGTTTGATATGAAATTATTCGTCACATGTTTGATTCTAGATTACTCTTCTCTTCAAATAATTCATACATGGCGTCCGAGTCCTTTTCTGTTTTGAATGATAATCCAACCAAATCCTCGAAAATGAAATTGAATGTGTTATTAAATATTTATAACTATTCTCTCAAATTATTTGACGAAAAATTCAAACTTTATTTTTCCAAAAACTGCATAGTGCGGGAATAACTAACAACTAATGTTATTAAAGTGGATACTATCAGAGCACTGAATGAAAGATCTACGTTATTAACGTTATAATTTTCTGTGCGCACAGAATATATTATCGAAAGTCTGATACAAAATACTTCTCTCCAACCGAGGAGATAAATTATAAACAAACAAGCGATATATTAATTAATCACGCTTATATTGTAGATCAATTAATTGTTTGTTACATCTTGTACATCATGCATTTCTTTGTGGAAGGATATAATAATACGACCTAGCTAAGTATTTTGGAGACCTAGTGAAATACATGTATAATATGGTTACGATAAAAGAATTCATTAAAAACAAATTATATGCTTTAGGTAGAATTTTGCTCTTTATTTAAGTACTTCATCATTGGATTTCTAAAAACAGTTGATATATGCGGGGACAATTTTGTTGTTTCACCAATCCCGTATCTTGAATGATAAATTTTTATACTACTCTATGATTATCAAAAAGTATACCCAAATTCGTTCGGTATATCTAATATGACACATGTATCAAAAATGCTTTAGAGTAATACCTTCTTCTATTTATTCGCCTCAAACAGTCATTATTTAAGACTTTGCATTCAGTGAAAGACTTTTTCTATGAGTATTTTGATAATTTTTACAATGAAATTTCGGAAGAAGGTAGAAGTAATGCGTTTTTTTGTTTAAAATTGGATTCCTTATCATAAATGGTCATGAATAAAAATAAACTTACGTTTCCTATCTACTCTCAATTCTTAAGTAACAAGATAAACACTATTTAAACAGCCGAGATATTGAAGCTTTAAATTCACAATAATGGAGAATTCATATCAAACTCAGAGAATTAAATCATGTTTACAAGTATTGCGAAATTCAAAAACTTCATCTGCGTTATAACATTTAAACATTAAACTTGGACAGTTATTCGATTAATATACATGTTTGTGGTCCAAGGAGAATAAGAACTGATCTCCACCAGGAAATATAACAATCTTAAAATTCAGTCTCACATCGAGTAATTAGGCGTATAAATATTTTAAATGCTAAGAGAGCGAGACTTCGTTGTAATTAGCAAGAATCAGTATTTAAGGAATAAGATAACTTTTTATTCCTCATAGGCATTCTTCAAGAATAACATGGGACGTATTGTTTTATATTTTCCGCAAATCAAACGGAAATGAGATTTTCTATGGCGTTTATTCATATACGAATCTAAATGCTTCCTTCGGAAACAAATTTCAAGGAGTCTGAATTAAAAACCGAAATATAAAATTAATATAAGCGGTGATCGGAAGTAAAAAACTTATTACATCACATTACTTATGTTGGTTAACAATAAATTCATTGATAAATTGTTACAATCTAGTAATTTGAATGGTAATAATAATTGATTGATTAGTTTTAATTTCTTCTCCTGGATCTAAATTCCTAAATCGAAACGTTTTCACGGTTAATAGATTTTCAAGTTCATCTCTGTCAATCAACGGTTAGCATAAAGATCTAAAAGAAAGACTTTGACTCTATTTTATAGGGTCTCCAAACTACGGCCCGAGGGCCACATCCGGCCCGCGGAGAACTAATAGCATACTTGAAAACTCCTTTTAGAGAACACATTTTTTATAGCAAATTAAATTTAGTTTACTGAAGAATTCTAATTTTATGTTGAATAATTATTAATATGAAATCTACATTGATATGGTCATTGGCTAACTACTCATAACATTTTTGTAGTCTTATTGCTTTTGTGATAAGTTGGATAAAGAAACACAGAATTGTAATGAGTAAAGACATGTATAATATGCAGAAAATTTAACTTCAGTATATAATAACTAACAAATTATTGAAATGAATCCAACTAACATTTTATACATTTGAAATAAAAATATAACTTATATCAAGAATAATGACATATGAAATACTAATGAGATTTATGCAATTGAGATTTTCCACTGACAATAGTTTGTAAATGTGTATTTTACTTGTACCTATTATTAAAAGAGATTAAAGATGCTCATCAGTTAATTTAGATCTGTAAACATTTTTTAGGTACTTCTGTTACTCTTTTCTAATGAGTATTTCACTTTTTACCACCGGACTATTTCATTTTTTACAACCGCCAACAATGATAATATGGTTTTGGCTCTCGGAACTTACTGGAGTAATCAGTATGGCCCTAAGGCTGGAAAGTTTGGGGACCCCTGCTCTATAAGAAATTTGTTTCGAATGCTTACATTCAACATTCCTTCCCATGTGACCTGGGAAATCGTTCGAAGTTTTACAGAAAGGATTATACGGACTGTGATTAGAGATACTCAAAAAGTTGCGGGTGTTCTTCTTAGTAAAGATAGGATTATATTGGAGTTCCGGTGGTGCAAATAGTACGTCCCGAAGCGGCAATTGGATTGGCGGAAGAGAGAGCGTTCAGAGGCGGGGAAATTGGAAGCGATGGCTGGGAGATATCCCTTAGGGGATACTTGTCATGGTATGAAATGAATATCAATTTGGAAATAAATGTGCAGAAAACGTTAATTGCTTCGTTCATTCGTAAGATCTAAAATACTTCGTGATTTTGTTGCCTAATCGATTCGGCTAAACTCCACAAAAAAACCGTGTCGATAGAGGAATCCTGCAATGGCAAATCATTTGGCTCAATCACTTAGTTTTACTGTTTAATTGAAAAAGTTACACATCCCTGCATCTACTTTCTCATCGTTCATCCCTACCTAGAGAGCTTTCATCAATAATAGTTCGATCATACATGTATATTAATCAAAATGGAAAAATATTCATTTCCAAGAAAAACTGAAAATATTTCCTATACGAAAAGACTTATTTACTTCTTAATTACCATTAATCACAGTTTACGGATAGTATAAACAAATGGAATTGTTGATTCAACTATTTCAAAGGTTATATTGTGCGAGACCGGTCGACAATTCTTTTATTACAAAATCGAGAATTACCTAAGCATGAAATAAAGATACATAGATATGCGTGTGTAATATTTTACGGAAATTCTAATAATGGTCTTTAAATAGACAAATTTTCCTTTTTTACATCCATGAGTATGCGTACCAATTATTTGATTTTTTGATTCTTTCCAATATTCTATTCGATTCTTCTAATATTCTGAAAAAAATTGAAGCATCAAGTAATAGTATAGAGCCCTTGTACGTTTACCTACATAATATTAACTGTGATGAAGTATATAATGAAAATCTCTGAGTACAATAATAGATAAATAACTACTTTAAATTAAAAATTGAGTCTTTTACTGAAGAGTTTAGCTTTCTCCTGTTTCGAATATTTTTGTATACAGAGTATACTGTATACTTTTCTACACTGCTATGAAGAAATAATATTTCCAAAAACCCTATTCTACTCTTATGTTTAGATTAAATAAATTTTTAATGACTAAAGTTATCGATCGGTACACAATGAAGAAGAAAATCAAAATCCGTCCTTCAGCGTTGAATATTTAGGTCTTCATGCTCATGAGTAAAGCATAATAATACTTGGTTGATTCCAAATCGTTGATTTTATATTAATGGAGAGAGTTGAAGTTATCTGATATAATATCGAAGCAACCAATATCTAATATTATTAAAATCACCACAGCTAAACTGAGGAACTTTTTAGCAATACTTCATATAATATTTCAGCACATAGGAATTCAAAAATATTATAATCTTCTTAATAAAAAAATAAACTTGTTATAATATAATATAATAACTTATGTTACCATTCTATCAAGTAACGCTTAGCAATATGAACTTATGAATATCTTCAACAATGTTCTTTTTCTTTCATCATTATGCTTTGTTCAAACATATTCATAATCAAAGAGAAGGAATATTGAAATTAAAGATGATTCATTAGAGAGAATACTTCAAGGTAACTAAAACTTTAAAGAAAAAACATTATTCGGTAGTGAAAAGAGAAGTTATATCGAACTAGCGGAATGAAGGCGGAACCAGAGCCTGATGTTTCCCCTGATGTCTAACGGCATTTACGCCGTGAAGTTATGCTTCACTCATTGCACTAATTATTGCCTACCTCGCAGGAGAAATTGTAAAATTGGGCTGATGCGTGCCTTGCTGTATTTTATGGTAGGGGAATGAACATGATAAAATCAACAACGATTATCGATATTAGAATAGATGTCGCTAATATATCAGTACTAATCATAAATCAAACGCAAAGATATCGTAGTGGTTTACGATAAGAATTTCAAAGCGAAAAAATTAATTTCAATAAAATACGCGGATATTTTCAATGTGATCAAGAGATGCAATTTTATTTTTACAATATTCTTATTTGTATTGAAGCGTAAATATTGGGTAATTTATAGTGGAATTAAGAAGTACAACTATAGGTCATCTTGATAATAGATTTCCAATCACTAACTTCTCATTCATTATAATTTAGCCTTTTTCATGAAATGAATCAACACGTTAATGATGACTGGATTAAGAAGGCTCTTGAATCAACTACACGTAAAACCTCCCAAAATTGGAAGGTAAGTGTGCGACCATGTTCCCACTGCGGTGTGCTCCGAAAGAGAAGAGAGGCAAATATAAATGTTTCTTACGAACGTGTTATAACAAATATTAGTGACTTCACATTCATCACATGTTCTATCACTTAAAGTCCTCTGTATCAGGGAATTATGGGCACATATTTGTGTGCAAAGCTTTTTAAAGTAGTAGATTTGAAGTATAAACGTTAAAATTGATGGTTGTGTAAATACCACTCAATGATTTTACATTTACAGGGTCCTATGATATCATATCCTATTATCCTATTTCATCGAACATCTGAAACATATTTTCCGCATAAGAAAACTAACAAATAGAAGGAAAGAGAGCTGCACCCCCAAGTGGTAGGTCCAAAGACGTTCGTCTTTCGAAACAAGAAAGGGAGTTTATATAGCAGTATTCAAGTCGAAGAGTTGGAAAAAATAACTTTGAATGACGCAGCGCTGCCTATGTGGGTTTTACCCTTCCCCTTTTTCGATGGGGTTCCGTGGAGAGGTGATGGAAAAGAGGTTGTCCCTTAGGGCTTAAGAGGAACACGCTTCCACTAAAGGGTGATTGGAAGACGAAAGAAGAGGGAGATTTCTTCTGGGCCCTAGGGAGATATTGACACTTGCAACACTTTGTCTTTTAATGCCCCCTCGGGAGAGTGGAGGGTCTGAGGGATGGAGGGGGCAAGGGGTGAACCCTGAACAGGTCGACGGAGGAACGAAATATTTCTCGATCTCACTGTTCAACGGTTGAACTCTATTTCCACCCCCCACTGCGATACGAAGGGGTGAATAAACATCGTCCATTATATAATTAAGAGTTTAGAACGGATTGCTATCGATACAAGGTAGTAAAATTTACTCGATTGAATAGACTTCGAATCCTTCTTACTTATCTTCAGAAATGATCCCAGCTATTTTACAACGCCTTTGGGTATCTTTATTGTCAATAGTTTCTCCTTTCTAAAATACTGGTTTCATTTATATAGCATATTCTTGTTTACATGAGAGTTATTCCAATGCATAATAATAATAAGAAATTTATAATGCAAATCAAATTCCATTTTACGTAATAAGTTTAATTTTAACAACACAACTATATTATATAAAGTACCAGATCTTTATTGATTGCCTGTCATAGTGAATTTATTCAATCGACCGTAGAATAATGGGAAATAAAAAATAGAAGTATCACATCAAGTAAGTGGACAATGCAGACGTACGAAGGATGACTAACTGTGAAAGTATTCGAGTGCATTCAAGTATGTTGAAAATTATTATGTAAAATTCTCGTTAAAATTATTAAAAATATCAAGTCCCAATATAATAGGGGAGATAAATAATAAATAAATTTGTGAGACGATTCAAACTTTTTCTATCACAATTGTTCTATGTAACAATTCGTTCAAATTGTTTATCCTAATTTTTTATCGATTATAGGTTTCAATATTTATCGAAAGATTAAAGTATGAGATATATTGTTACTGACTATATTAAAAATATGAACATAAATAATGCGTTGATAGAAATCGTTCAAAAATATGGTCAAATTTTTTCTATCTTTCGATTTAACGCCGACGAAATATCCCACCCCATTAAAAATCGCTCGACACGACGGAGTTCAATCTAAAATGAACCCTCGACAAACTCTATTAACCCAATCAATCAGTGGAATCTACGGAAATGGAATTCGCAGACAAATACGAGCACCCGTAAGGAATCGGAGCAGAAGAAACATCTTTTAATAAACCCAATCGCTTTTAAAGTTCCTCGAGAGGCCCTTGTTTTCCGAGACAACGCTTCTCGGCCTCCCATAATTGAGATAAGTGTACAGAGGATACGTAACACCAGCGTTGGAGACACTTAAGCTAATGCACGGCCTCTTCAATCGACTACCAATTGACCTCTACATTCACTCCCATTTGTATCCCCCCACACGCCCTCTGCAGGGACACCTCGAAATCTGGGATTAATTTAATTCCATTACGGTAATGAAGATACAAAATAGACTGCGAGACGAGCAGACAATTCGCGCTACCTCCCGCAAACCTCTTTCCCTTCCATCGTTTAATTCACTCGTTCACCCTCCCGCATCGCTCAATCTACTTCCTGTTCGTCCTCCTTCCATAAACTCGCTCCTCTAATCCTCTTTCCACTTGCATTCAATCCACTTTCATCTCCGAACTATTTCCCCCTCCACGTCTCTCCTATTCTATTCACCTATCTGGCCCCGTTTCGACATCATCTGAATCCTCATACGCCGCGTTTTTCTCCACGAGGGAGAGCAATCGACCGGCAAATGAGGGACCCGGGTTCGAGTCCCGATCCTCTCAGACTTTTTCGCGCCTTTTAAATCCTTGGGATCATCCTCTCCGCGTGAGCTATTAACACAAAGTTCATCTTTATGTACAAGAATTTTCTTAATTTCTAACACATCTACTTAGAGTGAGTTTTATATTTGTCTGAGAATTATACGTATCTCTTTCGCGAGTGAAAATACTACGAAATTTTTAATCGTCCTTTTCGAGGTATTTCATTCGAGGATCATAGATGAAAAATGGAATGAAATGCTCCTTAATATGTGGAGGAGAAATTGAGACATCGTTAAGATGCGAGAAAAATAAGTGTCTCTTTCGCCAATAGATATCAAAAAGGATGAAATGCCTATCTCATGGTCTAATAATATCGAAACTTATTGAAATTCTTTTAAGGATCTGGCGGTAGATTAGAGCCCTTGAAATATGATACATAGCATGTTACGTTATTTGGGAATTACAAATCAAACTATTCACAAGAACGTCATTCCATGTGTCATCAGTATACCTTCTATTAGCTTATTTTTATATACTTTTATTTATTAGTGAGTTTCTCCGAAATTAGCTAATTAAGCCTGGTGGCAACGTTTACACATTTTTAATAACTGTAACATTTTAACAACACTTGAATTATAAGAGGGAAATTTAACATTTCAAAATTATTCTATCATATATCATTAAATAATTATGAAGATTTTTCAGGGTTCCTGGCAGGCCTTCACGGCTACTATGGCAGTGCCAGGGCACACGTGGTCCCCGCCGTGCATCACCCTACAAGGCATTCCCATACTCCTCTCCCAATTTATACACCTATTCACTAATATTCACTTACATTTACATACAATTTTTTTAACAACTATTTTAGCAATTATAAAAGAATTCAGTAAACTTTTTATAAAAAGTCTAGCAATTAATTACAGGTTGTGACAACATATCTGCTTAACTTATTAGTTTGAGAGAGAATGAATATCGTGAGCCAATACGAATAGTTGAGGAATTGAATCCATATTTCAAACGCTCGATTGAAAAATTCTAAACAAGTACACTTTTCGTATCATTAAAAGGAGCGCTAGTACGGAAGTATCGACTAATTGAATCACTCAAAACCTCAGTAACTTTTACAACATCGCCATGCATGTTTTTGAAACAAGAGTGCGACAAAGTAAGATCGTACGATATTTCTTACACATGTGCTCGCGAAAGTGATCTGTAACGCTAATGTGGTAGCTGGATTAATACCACTAACTTACGAATTTCCTCACGATAATCGCTAATAATTATTCCGATATTCTCGCGGTTTTAGTCGCAGGAAACTGTTCGTTTTGTAACCTTAAAAAAAGAATCCGCTGCGAATCAAATGAACATTATCACCATTCGCTTCATAGAACGCTTCTAGACCTCCCTCAGTCTCATCCACTTTATGGCTATTTTTCTTCCACCGACTCCATTCCCAGAATCCCCCATTCCCTCTCAGCCGCTTGGAGCACCCATCGCCGTGCATCCGAGGTGCTTCAATTATGCCCGAGTGCTTCTTTTCTTATTCCTTCCTAGAGAGCTTCTTAATCGCACAAGCAGACTTCATTTTCCGAGGGCCAAATTAGGGGGATTGTTTCTCTCCGAGCGAATTGCTCGTTTATGATCACAGTTCCTTCTCTTAATCGGGCCAGTCCGTAAGAAGGGGGGCGATATTTTTTTATGTCCCTCGACAAGGAGTGCGCGATACAATACGAGAGTTATGCGGCATTAAAAAGCTGAGAAGGGATGGTTTTTGGATCACGTCCCACTCGGCCGAAGTACATTACTCTTCGTATGATTCATCCTCAAGCTCAAAACAAATTTTGATGCGTAAGGATTGTGAATAACTTATTTAATTTCTTAACCGTCGCGAGTCATCGTCTTCTTAGAATCCATCGCGACTTCTGCAGCACCTCGAGAGAATGCCCCCATTGAGAAAACTGAAAGTCTGTAACTTATGCTGATTTATTTATTTTATGAACGTTGAAACATTTTAATGTGGCGTAATCGTAAATATGTTCGATGAGTGAATCTGAACTCCTGTTCTGACGATTCGTGCATTCATGTATTTCTTTACATATTACCTAAACCTTCAAAAGTTTGCATTTACTTCGCGATTCACTATCGAGATTCTTTGGATGCACTGGTTACTTATTGACAGAGTATAATAAGTACTCTACGATGTTTTTCTTTCTTTTTGGACACAACAAATTCCTAAATTATCATGTAAATAACTTATCAGAATAAGAGTTATAGTAGTATTATCTCGTCGTACATTTCTTACTCAACCTTTATAACATTCGACCTTATATAGCATACATGTTTAATCAGTTTGTAAGACCTGATTCGTCAAATAAGACCTGTAATGAAAATCTTTAGAAATAATGATTCAAAAAAGTTCTTTTTTTAGATTCTCGACACTAAAAATCTTGATTTTGTATCAATTGAGGCTGGTGAATATTCATTTGAAAATGAAAATATTAATATTGAATAATAAGTATGCAATCGATGTTAAAGGAACAAATCAAACAGAAAGAATTCGATGATGCCATTGATCATAATGGTTAAACAGATCCGCTATTTAATACTTACAAATCGCTCTTAATTTTCAAGAATATACACTATCACTTATTGGGAAAGCAATGTAACTTTCTTAAAAAAATAAATAGAATAGGTCTACCGGAAAGTTCTGTCCGTTTTTAGAATGAAACAAAAGAATAGATTTTTTCATACTTTGAATAAAGTTTATTGAATAATTTAATTGCCATTATAATTTATGACTTCTCTACAGCGTAATAGCATTTTGTATGTCCCATTTTTAAAGAATGTCTTATCTCTAGAGGCCAAAAATCCGTTCCGATTACAATGTTTCAACAATTAAGCTCATAAACATTAAACACATTTTTGGCTCTCTCTTTTGATCGCTTACAATATATACACATTTTCGTCTTAGATGAATAAAACGAAGGCCATTCTCGTTAGTATTAAGTGAGACGCGTTCGCATACCAATGGTTTCTGTCCTTACAAAATTTCTTGCAGGGCAAACAATTCAAGAAAGAAGAAGAAATCAGACAAACACTGGTTAATTCTTTGGCCTCTAGAGATAAGACATTCTTTAAAAATGGGATATACAAAATGCTATCACGCTGTAGAGAAGTCATAAATTATGATGGCAATTAAATTATTCAATAAACTTTATTCAAAGTATGAAAAAATCTATTCTTTTGTTTCGTTCTAAAAACGGATAGAACTTTCCGGTAGACCTTATATATTAAATGAACGAAAATAACTTAGTATAATTTCAGAAATTAATTACAATTAGGCAACCAGTTTGATCGGCTTCATTAACAAGCGTTCTTCGTTTACTTGGGTTTACGGCTCGCAACATTAAATTTATAATATCGGAATTTACTATTTTACCTCAATGAAAATTCAATTATATTAATAAAGATAATTATAAAAATACGTCAATCAAAAATCTCCGTATACGTAAATTGCCTAGCAATGGTAAAATTAATTAAATTATCTTGAATGATAAAATGCGAGTATTGTAGCCGACCTTCCTTCGAGAACGTCCAAAAAAATCTATTTGGTAATTGGAAAGACTGGTATAGATAGACTGTCGATAACAATGGACTTTAATCTGGGTATGGAAATAGGGACTTCATTCGCTGACGAGCATAGCCTTATCCACTCTCTACACGGGAGATTTCAACTCTCGATTACAATTCATTATTTCGTTTGAATCGCCGCGTTCTTGGCGTAGACTCAGCCTTAAAAGTTACCGAATCAGTAATTATAATAGGTCCGTGCGGCATTCACTAGCACTTACGGAACGTCATACGCTTTTCCATTCAGGGGCTCACCTCCTTGCCCCCGGGGGACGAAGAGGGTTGCAACGAGTCAATCTAGTAAATTGGGAGATTTTGGCAAGGACGAATGGGAGTGAGCCACTACTATCGGAGGCTGAGGCGCTTTGGGTCGCTGGGGGAAGGATTCGTAAGTCGAATTGGAAATCTGAATGGAATATAAAACTAAACAAGATAAAGATTCCATTCCGTAATCAACTCCTGGGAATCCCTCAACGTTTTAGTGCCAAACGATGGTTTCAATCATTTTCATCCATATAGACGAACTCTTCCTAGTCTCTAGTAAATATCGCACGTAAGTTTTCGATTCATGTAAAAGGTGCACCCGGACGGTTTACGGGGCAACGGTCTATTAAACAGAAAATAATTACGAACGGGTTAAGAAATAACTATCGGACGTTATCAAAATCCTCTTATTACATGGATTATATTTATTCTTATAACACTATGCATTGAACTGTAATTAGAGAAAATCAGCTGAACATCACAAAATTAAGAAATTTGGGGCATTTAGTTAGTTGGGGCATAAGTTTATGGGAATAAAACCCGCGATTTAGGTTGATTGAACATAAAGGTTATTTAATTTGACATAAAAGAGTGTTCGTGCGCTCGCGATGTAGTACCTTGTAGAATAGTAGTAAAGTTTATCTAAAAATTTATAATTATAGCACTTCGTGTTTTATACTAAAAAACAAAATTTTTAGAATAAATAAAAGATTGCAAAAAATGTTACATCAAAGTAAGACTGAGAAACTACTACAATAGAACTACACTGAGAAAAATTATAACATTTCAATGACAATTACATTACATCGCTAATTAGTGGACAGGACTACGGTATGAAAGATTGCTCACAAAAATATTGTATTTTACCATCATTAAAAGACAATACAACAAATATGCTTATGCTATTTAAACAAAATATTACTTACAATATCACCAAAAAGACAATACCTAACCTTGAGTTTTTCTATGCATTACAATACGAATGTGATATCGCATTTAACATCTAATTTTCCATTTTCTATGGTGTTAATATTAACGTTACAGCACAGTTAGTGGATTCTAAAGCATAGTTTAATTGTTAAGAGAGAGCCAGAGAATAACTTTCTGCAGAAATTCGGATTGTACGACTTTTTTTGCAGATAGGTGCTACCTTTTTAATCAAGATCTCTTGCGAATGTTTCTTCAACAAACTAATCGCAACCTCAAAATATCAGAACCCCAATGGCAACCGTTTTTATACCTCCTTTCATTTCTCTTCGGTAAATCTCGTCACAAACGGAGTTTCAATTATATCCTTCATATAAAAACTTACAAAATATTCTCCTTTCAAGTCAAGGATTAAAACAGAAGAGGGAGACTTCTATAAGCCTTTGCAAAGTTAGGGGATTGTTAAATCAAACAGGAATCTCAAAATACAACATCTAAAAGAGATATTTCAGCGTCGCTCAAAATGAGAACTTTTTCTCGGAACGGTGTTTGAATGAAAAATATGATATATTCGACTTTGAATGTAACAAAGTTCGCATTTTCCTTTCCCTTGGAAAATTATTTTTTTTTACATCTTGACTCATAATTTTAACCTTAAATTGTTGACTATGAAATTCAATCATAGCAATAGGGTTCATTGATTCTTTATCTGTAACAGTACTTTGATGTCGGGAACCACCCGTTCCGGAAAGCTGCTCCATACGACTTAAAATCTATTTTCCTTCGACTCCCTTCCCGAGTTGTTCCTTGAACTGCGTGTATAGTAAATATTTTGGGATTTGGAAGGGTAGGTTGTATTTGCTATAGAAAATTGTATACCTAGTTCTATCCAACGGGGTTGACTTGTAGCCTTCGTCATCTGGAATTCCCTCAATTCATAGATCACTCCCTTAAGACATACTGAGAACCAGTTTAGATAAAATCTCACCTCTAAACGGAGTCATCCGAATTTAAACTGGAGTTGTAATGATAAAAGTTTAAGGGGATTATATATTCCGATATAATTAGACATTACGTTTTGTGTATCAATCTAAAACTGAGATAACTGAAGACTCGATTGATATCAGTGGGTGTATTGACCCCTTTTAGTGCTACAAGATCGTCATCCTTGAGGTGAACTGTTAAAAACATCTTTCTCATTCGGTAAGTTTTTTAACTTTTATATATTTCAACGATTGAAAATAATCTTTTATTTATGCTCAGCTCAAAATTTTTATTCGAATGTTAAAATTTATCTAATTTAATTTTAATATAAAATTATCGAATGATCAAGAGCTTTGGTAATTATAACAATTAATTGTTAGATTGAATTTTCTGGGTCTCTTTATATTTCCACATTGTTCTCGTACCCAGGAAAAGTTTCAGCTTACATATCTCCAATAATTTTGATTATCTACTCTGAGTTTTATTGAAATGTCGTAAAAGTGAGCGTATTTTGGAAATCAGCGTAACTTTTTTAGTTATTATAAATAAATTTCTTAGAAAAACTATGATATTTGACGTTTATGAAACATGAATATTTGAAATCGATATAAATATCGATCGATCGAATCGATTTTCGATATTTTGGTAAAAATAATAATAAGATCAGAGGAGATCAGAGAAGAGAATTATAATATAAGATCATAAGAGCTGTTATATTTACAAATAATAACTATGATCGTTGTAGATCGTTGAAATCAGCAACAGATTTTTTCCACATTCATTGGAAGGCGAATTTTTACTTTTATTTTGTTTATTTATTTATAATCAAAGATCGCACAAACACTCCTTTCGGGACAATTACAGTGTGGTCGTAATCTTAACAACAGACGTCACAAACATCCAGACCCTGAGGGAAAAATTTCCTCGGGATTTGAACCCGGGGCCTCAGCGTTAGAAGATTAGCGTGCTAACCATTCCACCAACGAGATAATAACAGATACAGATAAATTTTAAATGCAGAAATATGATTGAAAAATAGCCATGAGTAAACAATTAATGATTTTATGAACATAAGCCTACAAAATTGACAAAATATTAATGGCGCGTTTAGGGGAGTAACCTCAAATAAAACTGGCACTCAAAGGGTTGAGTAAGTTTGATGGAATCTATATTCTCTTCAGCTACAACGAGGCAACCCAAACCGGAGGGACGGAGAGAAGCTTCGGTTGAACTTAGAGGAAAGAGGGAGGAAGATGAAGAAGCTTCCGAGGGGGAATGCCCGGAGAGGACGACGGTTCCTTCCGAGTTACGGCATGACGGTTCTTCCGTGCCCGCCGCCCTTCCGCCTCCGCTCTCCTCATCCTCCTCGTCTTCATCCTCTTCGACATCATCCTCCCCACCGTCCGGGGCGCAGGGAGGGAGCTCCAAGAACAAGCAGAGGCGAAGCAGGACCAACTTCACCCTGGAGCAGCTGAACGAGTTGGAGAGGCTGTTTGACGAGACCCACTACCCAGACGCGTTCATGCGGGAGGAGCTAAGCCAGAGGCTTGGGCTGAGCGAGGCAAGGGTTCAGGTAAGTCTGCACTAGCGATGTATCGTACCGCAACGTTTGGGATATACGGTTTTTTTACCGCTCTTGGTTTTCGGTCGAAGGAGTAATTATGATGTATTCGAGATTGGGACGGTTATACTGGGTGCCGTAACAGAAAAAGACTCCAGCGATCTCTAAAACCGACCTGTATTTCAGCCCTTTACATTTAACTTTCTGGTCTTCAGAGTTACGCTTTGAAGATAAAACATGAGATATGTTCAATGAACAATTAGTGATGTCTCACATGGATTTTTCAATTCTATGTCCAGTAAATGTTGAAACTAGTTGTAAATGAAAGTAGATATTCAGATGCCAACAAAAGAGAGGTGTGCCTATCCGTTACATTCACATTTGATATCACCACGAGCGGTGACGCAATTGTTAAAAGTAAAACTGTGAATCGTATCCAATTATTTGTTCCTATTTTTGTCTTCTTCGATTTATTAAAGTTGTGGATTTCTCATTTTATTTCCTAAATATTGTCTGCGAATCATAAAAATTATGAGATACTTTATTTATATTTATTTGATTCGAGACAATAGGGAGGCTATCGTCGAATTTCCTTATTTTTCTACAACTTCTTTGAACTTTCACACGTTTATAATTAATTACATTAATTTCATTATTATTTTAAGGGAAATAATATTTATAAATATTAATTTTTAAATTATTGAGTTCATCATTGTATTAAATCATATTTAATATGCTTGCCCAACTTATTATATAGTATTAAAATAATTTACCATTGAATGAACCATTAAACCAAAGGCTTCTGTTATAAGAAGTTGAGCGTCTCAAGATAACTTTATTATTATAAGTAAGTGATGATACGGCTGGTTATAGGCGTTCTAACTCTAATTCATGAGCATTTGTGCTCTTTATGTGTTTAATTTGTTATCTTGCTGCCATGAGATATATTCCCTCACTTCAACAAACTCTAAATTACGACTGAAGACTATCATCAGAACACAGAAAGTTATGCATTCGTAATGGTTTTATTCATTCTTGATAATGGTAGTGCTTTAGGTGTACACATGATGCCGACAAATACAGGCTAAAGATACCTTTGAATTTATCCACCAATAACCTATATAATTTCAAATACTATGATATGATATACCTTCCAAACAGTAAAGAAGAGGAATAATCCTTCTAAAAATTCAAACTGGTCTTTTACGTGAAAATATCACAGATTATAGACATCTTTTACATTTTAACACATAAGAATGTCAACAATCGTCAACAAAATAATAATACTGTATCGTATCCTTACAGGTATACGGAGTTTCAAGTTTCGCTATAAGAATCATTTTTGGCCTCAAACACCCTATATATACATAATCATCGATACAAGTACATAATGGAGCTCCTTGAGCTTAACGAATGTGTATCGGTTTACGATAATCAATCTCTAAAAACTCAATCTAACGAGCCTAATAAGCTTTAAAGTAAAAACTGAATGATCATTTTCCTTATTTCCATCAGATTCCCTACTTTATATTGCAGTCTTTGTTCCTTTTCCTCACGAAAATGTTTGAAATGTATCCCATATACTTATTGTATAAGAAGTCGCGTATCATTCGTTTAACAGAAAACATTTAAGGATTAACATTAAATATTTTCCATAGCATAGACTTCCTCTAATCCCGTCGGGCTTGTCTTGATGTTTAAAGATTTCATTACGGAAGTAATAATAAAGAAAAAACGTCGTTAATAAAGATTACAAACTCAAAGAGGTATTGGCTCGCGATTCCCGGATACCTACTTTTAAATGTTTCTACAAGGCCCTTATTCCTACGCTGATGGAAATAGTTGGGAACGTAGCTCAGGGTGACCTATGTAATATGGGAAAGTGTGAGGAGCCAATATCGACAGCTCTCATCATGAGAATGGACATAAATAACCAACTAAACGGATCGCCCTTCATCCCCGGTCATCATAGAAAGAAACTGAAGCGATTAAGGCACTTGGGGGAGAATCCCACATCTCCATTCTTCTAAAGCATCACTTCCAACCCCATTCAGCCTTACAAGAACCCTTGAAATGCCTCATACGCCAGAATGAATCTCACGAAATACTTGGGCTAGAGAATAGCGTGTTAGGAAAAATTGCGCGTTAAGGGATTTATTTATGAATTCGAGAACTTGTTCGGAGCTTACTCAACTCAAGGCTGATAAAATTGATCTCTAAAAGGAAAAAATCGGTTGCATTATTGGTATCGCCGTAGTAAGTATTATCACGTTAAAAAGCTAATTACAATGGGTTGGACACGCTCAATTCGAAGAATAACATTTCCTGCTGTTTCCTTCGATCAAAATGATTACCATGTATCGCGAGTCGTCATTCATTAATTTTTTATATTTCGGTCGCTGGCGAACAATATATTGCCGGGTCTTCGAGGATTAAATTTTAGATTCAAAATTATTTTTATTTTGAATAATAGATCTGTTCAGACCAAGATTTTGAAGCGCAACAAATTCGTGACCTTTTAGTTTGATGTTTTCACGATTGATTCTCTTTCGGGAATATGATATAATGCATAAGCTTTGAACATCATTCATAGTACATGCATTTGTAAACCAAGCTTTAAACTCTACAACCAGGTGATGAAAACCATTTGCAGGGATTTTGATAAAATAAAAAAGTCTGATATGACTGACATTCTAACCCAGATCTCCCAAGCCGGTAGGCTGTTCTAGCCATTCAGCTATCCAGAACGATTACGCTGCAAAGAAATTCTCTGTCGACAAATGCTTTGCCTACGAATGTAACGCTTTTTGTATTCCACATTTTATCAAGTACATTCGGTCAACTTAATCTCATGAGCATATGCTACTGTCGACGACAACCCATACTACATTATTTTATCCCTCTATTATTTCCATAATTCGTGTGCTATATCTGAAATTCCTCTTTGATTTTAATTACAGGTGTGGTTCCAAAATCGACGAGCGAAATGCCGGAAACACGAGAGCCAGATGCAGAAAGGTAAGTTTCTTTCATCTTTCATTGGTCTTTCCATCCCTAAACCAGCTCTCTTGCAGGTCGTTTTACCTTCAGACACCTCCAAAATAAGTCATTTCGTAAACTGTTTAGCTTATCGATCGAGGTACACGCTGAACACAATCGCTAAAGCCTTTACTAATGCATAATAACGGTCTGGGGATGCCAAAAATCTGATCCTTGCGAAAAAAATCGTTAAGTTATTTCGAAAATCTCGAAGTGAAATTATTTCCACGTCTCTTGATGACATTGCGTAACGCGAAAGGGTCTATATGGTTTAAAATCCCGGGAAAATTCTGTCCTGAGCATCAAAGTTTCCTGGAAAGTTCTAAATCCATCATAGCTTTATTCCCCGAGCGGAACGTCTTTGACAACCACCGCGATTTCAAAGAAACTCTGGATCGATTTGAATCCTTTCTTGGAGTAACTAAACAAGGAACCGCCTCGAAACCAAAAGAGATCCGAGGATATAGAGTCCAATTAATTAGAGTCTCGGGAATGAGGTACTAAAAGGGTAAAGAACGGATCAATAGGGAGGGGAAAAGACAGCACAAGAGTTGCCGACACTCTGAGAAATCTCAATCCCCTACTTTATTTCTTCCTTCCCGCCTTTAAGTTACCACATTAAACAAATCAAATAATTAAAGGTTTCTCATACAGCCAGTGAATGGGGTAACGCCCGAGTAGGGCTTAAGGAAACTCGTTCCCGTTCCCTATAATCTCCAGGAAAAAGATTCGCGAATACCCTCTATCCCTGGAGGGGGAGAACGAATTTCCCTGAGAAGGAGGGGGAAAAGAAGTGTTCAATTAGCAAATTGAACGCGGCGATTGGTCCCCTGACCGATGGATCCGGAATCCTCTGCTCACGAGAGGGGGCGTTTGACGGATGAATGGGGCTAAGTGTTTCACGTCTTGTTAATTTCCCCGCACTCGACGATTCTCCAGCAGATAATTGATGAGACGGGAGTGCGATATCTTGCCGCTCTTAAGCATCTCGTTTATTCGGAGGGTATAAAAGAGACGGAAGTATTTATAGTCTTGGAGGATGTATAAAGCCTAAAGGAAGGGGAAGAGATGAAAGAAGGCACTGCCGAGGATAAGATTTCAAAGCTAATTAGAGACACCTACGGATGTAAGTTGAATTCAGAATATGGTGTGATGGAATTCTAAAAGGGATGTTAGTAATTACTCTATTAAAACGAAAGAATTTCTACAGGAGCGCTTGATTAACGTCGACAGTGTTCGCGGCGATTTCTATTTTATGACGAATTTTATTGTCTAAAGAAATTTTTCATAATTCGAGATGCGGAATAAAAAATAAAACTCTCTACTCTTCAATAGACGCAACTAAGAATCATTATTTTGATATATTTGTCATAAATTACTTTTATATTTTTTCCTTAAAATTGCCAAACTTCCGAAATTAATGGAACAGAGATAGAATACGCTCATTTCAAACTTTCAAAATAGGGCACACACTTACGAAAATGCTAGAAATCTCTATTAAGAATTCAAACACTAGAGTTAAATGATTGTACCAGATATGTATAAAATGAAGAGGAATCTTTTGCGAGTCATATTTGAAATGCTATTTACTCTGTCGTCTCAAATTTCTACATTGTTGGCTAAACATTTTATGAATTTTATATGATCAACTGGCATTGAATATCTTTGTTAATTTAACTTTTACGACTAAACAACAGAGAGCCCTAAAGAAGACCGGAAGAATTTTTACACTGGAAACTCGTAAAATATCTTCATAAAATTATTATTTGAGTTGTTATCTAATGAAATTTTTACCCTCAAAAAAGCTCTAGACGCTTCTAGATACTCAAGCATCATCCAAACTTAAATTTTCTGTGTTCTTTCCCTAATGGGTTAATATAAGGATAATCGAAATCCTTCCCTATTTCTTGCAAGTTGATATAATTTCAGATCCATTTCTGTGATCTCAAGTTTCACTTCCATAGAAAAGTACAGGTAGATAAAGATCTTCCTCTTCAGTTCCCCGAGTATTCTTGATTTTAGAATTGGTACATATCTTCAGAGGGCACGATAGCCAAATTTCATTCTTTTGTTTATTTCGTTTAGTCTGTTTATTATTACACGTAGACGTATTCTGTACATATATAGTAACCAATAATTCTTAAGCAGACGTCTGCAATAATATCCAGAAGTATTGCATCGTGTTTTACTGATTAATGAGCTGCATAAGAATTGAACATTCATTTCGAAGGTTCGCTTATAGACCTATATCTTATCCATGCCGTGCGTACTATAGTAATCTTCGTTATGTCTGTCTTCACAGCAGCTGGTATGCTACTCGGAGGAGCATCATCGGCGGGGCCTTCGGCGCCACCACCCACATCCACCTCCGGTACCGTGGACTCGTGCAGAGTAGCACCGTTCGCCGTGGTCCCTCCGGCAGCAGCAGCAGCGGCGGCGGCTGTTGCAGCGGCTGCAGGTCTTCGCCTACCGGCTCATTCCTTGCCCCCACCTCCACCTCCGCCTTCCCACCACCCACTCCCACTCGCACACCCCACACACTTCGAGCGGCTGGCGCACCACCACGCTTCCTTCCACTCTTTGGACCAGACACTTCTCTCCGTGGCGGCTCATCAAGTTAGTACAGGATAAATCGACCCCACCATAAAGGTCGCATGTCTCTATGAAAGATTAAATACGATTAAGTTCCTCTTAAGTCTGGGACGGTTTTAAGAAAGGAGATGATAGCTCGCAGTTAACAAACGGAGCGTAAAAGTGTTGCTGGTGTGTAAACACCCTCTCGGATAAAATGTGGATTTGATTATCATAACCTTGATATCTGAAAAACGGTTCAAGTTTGCTTGATCGTATTTACGTTCTTTGACATGTTTCCTTTCACTCGTACGTTGATTGCCGTGGTAATTCAATTTCTGAATAATCAATACATGGAATTCATTTTCCCATCAAGCACTGGCTATAATTTGGTAGCAATTCAGAAGTTTCTATATTCTTAAACATCTCTTGAAACACTCGTACACTGAAAAATTCTGATATTTCCAAAAATATCCTGAAACGAATAGATGGAATGGGAAAGTTGATGAGCGGAGATGAGAGCTGTGATTCCGAACACGAATCTTCCAAACTATTCGATTCTGATCAGGAATATTGTTGGAATGTTTGATTATTTTCACAGATCCAGAATTGCACGTATAACGTGATACCCAGGCTCATATACAATGAGGATGAGTGAGCAAATACGAAAGTTAATAGGCTGCGTAGAAAGATAAGGTGATATTAATAAGGGCAATCCTTGTATTAATTGAAGTTATTTAGGTTGTATTTAATTGAATTATTCGAATTATGTTTTACACGGTTCGATTCCAGGACAGGGTTATGTGAACCAAGGACTTTCTTTACGTATTCTAGTAGTTACATAGAGCATAAGTATCTTTTTTCAAAACTTTATGAGCATGGCGAGATGAAATCTGTATACGAAGAGTTTATATCGATTCATTGGTAAAGACATGAAATTAAGAGGTCTCAAGTGGTCAATCCATAGCTGAAAAATATCTTCCTTGTATATGCAGCGAAGTACCAATTGATTTTCTACCGTTAATGAATCCTATCAACCGTCACAAAAATACATTTGAAATAAAAGATCTTGGATTGAGCATAAATGCCAATGAAGTTACTCCTTTAGATTAACGGCTGGATATTCTCTAATATACATGGAAGACTTCAGTATCAGCAGGAAAGTTATGCATTAATGGGAATCGGTTATCCGAGACTTGAGAGCGTTCATATGGGTCGCTGGGCTGCACAACAGTATACCAGCAGCTTGTAATAATGATAATTTAATTTAATGGTCATCGTTCGCGTAATTTCTTCTGCGATGTTTCATGTTCTTCGTCCGTTTTGTTTGACAGTACGCCGCGGCTGCAGCAGCTGCAGTTATATCCTCTGCTTCCGGTTCCACGGGGACGGCCTCAACGGTAACATCAGCAGCTGGATCGCCGCCCCGCGTTGCTCCCTCCGCGTCTTCGCCAACTCCTCGTTCTTCCATGGCGCCTCGCCTCCCTGAAGAAGGAAGAGCGCCTCTCCTGGGCTCCCTTCCCCACCCCGTTCTCCCCCATCCATCGCACTACCACCCTCTGGGGCTCGCCGCTCTGACGGCAGCCGCGGCGGCACACGCGGCGCACGCGTTCGCGCACGCGCAGGTACAAGCCGCGCATTCGCAGCATCACGCTGTGCAATCCCAGGACAGGGTGATGCGAACCAAGAACTCTAGCATCGCGGATCTTAGGCTGAAGGCGAGGAAGCACGCGGAGGCCCTGGCATCGCTGCAGAGGGAGAAGAACGCCGTGTGATGAGAGCGGGACGTCGGTTCCACCGGGCAAAGGACGAGCCCCACCGTATCGTTCGCTCTTTTGCCTTGGATGTGAAGAAACCCGGCGGCTCAGACTGCTCTGGCGTGATTTCCTGCTTAGGATTATTTTGAGCGACGAAGTTTCGATCTACGGGCAATCTATAATTACAATTGGTGGCTCGCATTCTATGAACTATCGAAGTTTTTCGGCAAATTTTGCTCTAAGGAAGTGTTCAACGATCTTTTCGATGGATTCGATACAGGAGTTGAACATTGGATATACGAGTAAATCTATATTGTTCTTATGTTGTCAAATATACCATTTAAGAAGAGTGAAGATCGCTGAATTGAGGATGAATATTATGTGAAGTGATTTCGATCTATCGCCAAATTAATTTTCGATGAAAATGAAGAATAAACCTAGAATTTCAAATTGCTTTAGCAAATATGAGGATAAAAACGTTCCGCTCGAATGAATCGAATAAAAATAATTCGTCACCGGAGTTTTTTTTTTTACTGAGTGGTGAATCAGAGATCAACGGTAACCATCGTAGATATAGAAGATGCACAACTCCAGAGACTAAAATGGATGAGGATTTTTGGGAGGGATGCGATGAAATATCATGAGGATTCTGTTTTGTCTAAGACTTCGATTTCTTCACATTCCTGATCAAACTGCATGTTCCGTCTTATGTACTCCGGTGCCATAAGTTAAAGAACTTTTGGATAAGCTACTCAAACTCTTTGAGAGGTATGGAGGGAAAGGTGCTGTGATAAACTCTGTAAATAGGCTAAGAAATAATGAAATCGGAATCGAATCGTTCTTCTCTGATTCGCCGCCTGCCTCTTCCTCACCCAATCAACGATCTGAATACAAAAACATAACGATAAAATCAATCATGGTGGTTGCGAAAGACTTAAATGTTCCGTAAAGTGCGTTTGGGCGATGGTTAAAATCCGCTGATTGGTTTCTAAATTAATAAACCAATTCATCCAAGCTTTACAAATGTGCAGTGTTGCCGTAACACAACAAATTTATTCACCAGAGTACTTACGCTGGCATTACAAATTTTTGTCCTGGATCTTAATCGGAGGTTAGAACAATACAATTCAAGGAAAATTTAGAATGTCTGTAACGTGTACTAAGATGTAAATAAAATTTATTTGAGAATCACGAAAACAACTTCATTTTTCTGCTGAACCGAAATCAATAGCGACTACAGGAATCTTTAGGTGTCATAAAACAATAATAAACCTAACAAATACTGAAACATGTATTAATTAAGTAAAATAATATTCTAAGTCGGTAATGTGAAAACTCACGATCATGAAAAGATATTCATTCGTATTTATGGCTTTCTATGAGCAGAAGAATTCGACGATATTTTCCAAAGAATTATACGTGAAAATATTAGTTAAATCTGAAAATTTTAATGAAAGTTCTCATTATATAAATTGATATAAGAAAAATTATCCAATTAACTCTCCTCATTGAGAGAGCGGGAGAATTGGGAACCAAAAATCAAGGAGAACAAAAGAACAAATTATGCTTTTTGAAGGGATATTTGGAAAAGAAGTTACTGCAGTAAACAAATCACGTGAGAATATGTAATTGATACAGGAAATGGTGAAAAAGATGACCTGCAGTATAAGTTATAAAAGTTTCCAAAAGTAGAATAATACAGAGCGTTGATTACTTTTTCCAGCAAGTGGTAAACATAATAGATATATAAAGGAATTAGTACCTTAGTGCCCTCAATAAAACATATGGGAAATGATTTCTTATACCCAAAAAAAAATATAACAAAACTTACCTTTTGAAACTCAAACCATTTTTAGCTATTCTCAATAAGTTAACCTTTACCCTTTTAACAAAAAAGCATCATCTTCTATTATAAAGCAGATAATACTTCGTGATAAAAATACATACGATTCAAATGTACCGCAAATTTGAAAACATTAATATGAACGTAAATTTGCTTAAATGGATTACCATTCCATTATAATAAGCAAATAAAATCTAAAGTTCTTAAAATTTAAATCTTAATAACTTGATTCATCAATAACACTTCGCTGGAAGAAATAACAGTAGTGCAAAAAATCATCATTGAAAGTTTTTCCTGTCCATTATTTGAAGTTTTTGGGATGGCTGTAGTATTAAAGATTCTATTGTCCATTTATGCACCCCTTTGGCAACAAAATCAACATACGATGTGAGGGGAACTTTAAAGTAATGTAATTAATAGAAAAAAAATTTACGAGAATTTTTTAACTATACGCCATTGAGTCAACTCAGTCAATAAATAACTGTATTCAAACAAAAATATTATCTACCTAAAAGGAACGGTGTTTATTAAAAATCTCCTTTTACGATAATCAGGAACGGTTGAGAATTAAACAAAGATAAGAACTAAGAATAGCTTTCGCGAATTTACCTCCAAAAACTTATACTGGGTTAAATTTAGGATCGAGAATCTGACAGAATGTATAAGTAAAGAAATTTTCGTTTTAATAAAATTTTGAATGAATGATGTTGAATGGATTTAAATACATCTTTAGTAACGAATTGGCTATCTCATTGAACTGTCGAATTTGAGCAAATTCTTGGACCCATTCAGATTTAAATCCAGTTAAATCTAGTTAAACTTGTAACCAATCAACCTTTATCATCGCTCTTCTATATCAACTTATTTATCTGACCGACAGCTCGCTCGCCCGACAGCTCACTTTGCCGACGGATCCTCTGAACGACAGCTCCACTGACCAACAACTCACTTGAATAAAATTATTTATGTGCCGCATGAATAGCTGAATCGCTGCAAAAAATATTTAACATCATTAGTTTAAAAAACCAGTTGGCAGGGTTCCAGTGAAGTTATTAATCGGTATTTGACATTTATATTTTGCTCATAAAAAACACTAATGAAACTTATTTTGCACAAAACGTGATTAGTGTCTTTTTTACAGTGAGCTGTCGAGCGAGTAAGCTGTCGGTCAGGTGAGCTGTCGGTCAGTCGATCGGGACCCTTGAGGGACACCTAAGATATAACGAAATGATTTAATTCTCTAAGTCATTATTTGACTCACAGGTTTCAGAGAAAGGTATGCATAGGCGCAGCGGACGTCTTCAGTCCACAAGAATAGGTGCAAAGGAGTAAGCGCAGTCCATAGGATTGTTTTCAGCGAATCCTCCCCACGAACGTAAGTTCCTCTACCAATTGGTGCGTCTATTGTGTACACGGCAAACTGAAAAGGATAGATAACCCGCTTTTAGTGAAAGTGGCCGATCAATTCCTGATATTCCTAATTTACATTGATTCGTTCTAATTTCTGAGATAAACATAAAAAATTACCTCAGAGTAACAGACATTTTTAAATAATATAACCGTAGTTCGAAGTGACCTATATAACGTCAAAGCTGATCCATCCAATACTAAAAAGTGATCGCAGTACCGAAGAGAATTATCGGAGAGACATTCCTTTATCCAGTTTAATTAATCACCAATGATCAGATCGACTTCACAGAACATTGTGATATAAGACTTCATGGAATGCTATTTAAAATATTCCAAAGAAAACGATCATTCAAATTTCTAATAAATCGAAGAAAATGTGAAAGTAGGGAAAGGTCTACCCTAAGATCAAGAATACTAAAAACTTGAGAAATGTTATTGCGTTGCCTCACCGATGAAATCTATTGTCGCCCATCAATAAAAGCCTTCAGAGAGTGGTAGAATACTAAAGCTAAAACAAAGCATAAAAAACTTGAGAAATTATATTAGAAGTAGCCAGTTACATACGATGCAGGTTTTAAATTCATCATTTACTTCTAAAATCTCCATCCATTTAAACTTTATTGTTAATTAATCCACAATAATAGTTTACGACGTTCTCGTATATCGAAGTAACAGCTCGTCTACTGGATATAGGTGGAAGTAGATCTTCTCTTTCTATAGGTCATATAAGGTTTTAAATAAAGGATGACGACACAAACAAGATACACGAGGAATAAACGGTATGCGAGACGTTTCCCTTTTATGGTTACCTCTACACCTTCAGAATTCTTTCAATCACTTCGTATTTTTCATTGCGATAGAAAGTTTCTCCGATAAAAAAAATCACCACATCTTATTCTTATGAGATTCAGGTACGGAGGTAAATTCTGGCCCCTTAGTAAGAATCTCTTCCTCCTTACATTTCCTGCTTCAACTTTTAAGGCTAATCAAACCGACGATATTACATCCAATCACCGATAACTTTACTTAATCGAAGCAGTTCACTCAATTGCAACCTTCCATAGAAAAGCAAGCAATTTAAGTAATTCCTTGTCCTCCCATCATCTCTGCTCCAGGCCTTCTTCCTGCCCCAATCCCTCCTTCCCAAAAAGTGATTTACAATGGATTAGGAGCTCTATTAGATAAAAAAAATTAGTTCACTTTAACGGCACTTTAATTCAATCTTAGATGATCCAAAATTCATGCACCCCATAATACTGTCCGCCTTGTGATATATATCTGCACCAGCAGATGAGAGGGGAAGTGACAGAGAAACGATCCGGATAAGTTCTGGCTTTTACGTAAGCCTTATATGCAAGAATAGTTTTCTAATCTAATATAGGCATACGCATAGGATATACGCACAAGAAACAGTATTAATTCTATAATAAAATCGGTGATTTAGCTCCTTCTTCAAGTAGGAAGTAGGTCCACAGTACAAACCAGTACACCTTATAAATTATTTAGAGCTATCAACAGAGGTGATTTTTTCAGTCTAATGAAAGCGAAATAAGTTCGGTTTAAGATAACTCCGTCTTCAATAACACTTTCTCAATTCGAATGTCTAGATACGAATAAATATTAGACACAGTAGAAACTAAAATGCATCAATATAATATTGCATCGATTTTGAAACAGTTCTGTGTAATATTATCATTGGTTGTTCATCTAGCATTGATTGAACGTAAATTTAGCAGAAAGTCAAGAAAACGATAAGATTTTAAAGAACTTACAGGAGGCCATACTAGTTTTTTTATGGCAAGCGTCGTGAAGCACTCAGTCCAATACAAGAAATCATATTCTAGATGTTATTGACTCATTTAAAATGTATTTTCTACTTGCACATTTGATTCACTATCTCTACAGAAACGCTACTTTCAGTTCAACTTCCTAATTGAATGTCAAGGAATATTATTTCATGCATAATTTCATCCTAATTTCTATCTGCTACTTAATTTATGTTAAATATTTAAATGCATGTTCCAACAACAATGGAAATAAAACAACGTGTGTGTGTGTGTATAATATTCTTTAGGGTACATTTTATATTTTTATCGGTATTTTTAAGATAATTTGTAATAATTATTCTCGTATTATTTATTATATATGCTAAATATATATAAATTATATATAGTTATCCATTTGGATTTAATTACTATTCTGTGCATATCGGATTGAATATGCACTCCTAGTTAATTCATAATATTTAAAAATGGATAAAAAAGAACATATAGTATTAATGCAAACTTAATTAGCAATGAATTTCGATATATAAAGGAAGAATAGGTATTTGTAACTTGAGAACAAGAAAGCGTATGCTTTCCTCTAGGTAAAACACAATTTAAACAGTGGTGAAAAATAGCAACATTACAGGGAACTCTCCCACTTGCTGGGAAAGTATGCTGATCTCTACACCACCCTGGCACTTCAAATTCATTTCTGTTTTAATGTGATACATTGTGAGCTAAGTTATGTTGCTCCACACTGTGGCACCAACAACCGCCACAGGTCTTTCTTGAAGGCAGCCACCCACAAAACAGATATTCAGGAGAGTCTCCACATAACATTAAAACAGAAATGGAATTGACATGGAGGAGTAACTGTCAGCATTCCTTCCCGGAGACCTGGGTTTGAGTCTCAGTCATGTTACTATTTTTAAACTCTATTTAATGTTGTGTTTCATCTAATTTGAATATTATAACAATTTCTAATCAACCAGATATCTTCAAAATGCTTCAAAGTAAAGTAAAATAAAGATTCAGAAATATGGCTATTACTATGATAGCTGAATGTTAAGGATTGAGGTAGTCTCCTGCTCCAGTCTCCTCCTGCATTAATTACAAATTAATCCATATTGCAGGCAATTTCACCTTTAAGGATGGAGAGTTTCCACACACTCTGTTGAAATAAATTTACATATGTTCAATACAGTTAGCTAATATGAAGGTTACTAAATTATATATATCATTCAGTTAAATTGTCTACAATAAGATAAATGCTTTCCTGAAGAATATAACAGCAAAGATGCTTTAATATGATTTAATAAGTGACAATGAGGATAATAATTAAGAATTGTATGGATAATTATCAATTAACTGCACTGTTCTAAGAAATTATTGTGATATTGCTATGTTGATATTAATCAACCAAGAAAAAAGAATAATATAACCAATTTTTATTAAGCTTAACACTAGAATTTTGAATAATAAAAAGGAAATATAGGAAAATACAATAAACAAAAGAAAACCCAGGACATAATTTAAATAAATAGACAAAGATTTAAATATAGAATACTGGAAAAGAAAAATTTTTAGAAGGTGAAACCATTATAATAAAATTCAAGAATTTTTATATAATGAGCTACCAGAATAGGAAGAATAGCAAAAATGTGTAGTTTTCTACCCAATAAGAGGAAACCTGTCTTAAAAATTAAATATATCTTCAATTAAAGAAATTGTATATATAGTTATCCTTCTTAAAGCCAAAGAAGGTAAATACCTATGAGTATATAAGTATTCCCTCTCTAATTAAAAAAGAGCTCAATTCTTCTATTCAAACCTGTAAAAGAAGTGATGATTTGCCAATGGTTAAAACTTTGTGATTAGCATGCGTTACCTCATTCAATGTTTTCCTGTCAAATGCTAAATAAACATAATGAAAAAATATGAGACAGATTATCCTTTCTTTTATTAATGAGCCAAATTGCTAAAAGACCTAAATATTGATGCTGGTAAAAACTTCAAACCTGTATGCCATACTGATCATGAGAATAACAATTATAATAACGCTTAAGAAAGATTAGAGAGAATACTAGGATTGTTCATTGCCTCTAAATGCTTAGTATCCAGCATTTTTGAAGCACTTGAAGAAAGTATTACATTGAATATTTCTCAAATCACTTTAATATCAGTGTAAAATTTTGAATATCCTCTCTCTGAAAATGTTATTTCTTTTTAATTTTGTTGTGTAAACATTCAAACTCATATTATATTATTATAATACTAAAAATAGGCTACTTAGGTATTTATGAATATTTATAAGGATTTAAACGGCCTATAGTACATATGATTATAATTCTTCATTGTTAAATTTTCAGCCTTCCCGTGCCAACTTCTTTTTCATTTGTATTTTTTACTTATTCTGAATATCCGTGAGTTCTGATGAATTTCCATTTCTTTTATTAATTTATCATCTAGATATATATAGATATATTAGTTATTACAAATATTACTTTCATATTCATAAATATCTACAGGAAGATCAAATTCAGCTATGCAAAATAGTGGTACCACAAAATCTAATTTCTAGGAGAATAATAATTAACTAACAAGATACTTCCCTTGAGGCAAAATTTTAAAAATATGGGCAAATTAATTTTTTTAAACCGATAAATTTTCACATTTTTCATGACAAATATAATTTAAGGACACAAACTTCTGGAATTGCATTCTTTCGGGCATAATGATGAAGGAATGCAATAATGAATGATTGATACTTTCCACATCAATGCTTTGAAATCTTGTTATGAAATATTTGTAAAAAATATTTCCTTATATTTAAGCGAGTAAAAGAACTACATTCACAATAATAATTTCAACCATATTCAGAATATTTATCTAAAAGTATAGTGAAAAACATTTTGCAAAATTACCTTACTCTCAACAAACACACAATCACTATTATGTTTATTAGAATTCATAATATTGAAAAGTAAAATGTTATAAAACGATATTATTACTTTATTATTTATATATTATTATTAAAACATTAAATGTTTACCTACAATCAAAAGACCTCATACAGTGAACATCCATCAGATTCAAATAAAATATGCTATTTTTCACATTAAGGGAGACATTAGCAAATTTAATAAATGGGATATTTAAGTAAATTTTACCTGCAGACGATAGAACGTCATCATTCCCTTCAAGGATAGCGCGATAGTTTTCGCCTACAACTACATCTCGCGGCAATATATCTAAACGTCGATTACAGAAAGTAGAACAGTGGCACAGCGTCTCGGAGACTATCTCCGATGAGCGCTTAAAATTTTCAATGAATATTTCCAAATTCAATGATGCTAATTATCAAGTCTCGGTCGATGATGGATCTAACCTTCACTGTGGGAAGGATGCACTTACTGATATGTTTGGTTGGTTTATCCAAGGCATTTTGGCATGTCTGGCCTTCACCTGTTTAATAAGTAAGTTCTCTGATATTTCAACAATATTTAGCTAGTTGCTGCGACATCTATTCATATATAAGTAACACACGTTATTGTGTCTTGATCATTTTATAGATTGTCATTAAAATCCATAATTATTATCGTGTCATGTATTGTATAATCTTAAATTTGAATAACATGAGTCATATAACTGCTCATCACTAGTGAAACGCTTTTGTGAACCAAGATATGAGCGGAGACCGTGGCTGATATGGTTTTATGACACTTCAAAGCAGGGCATGGGAGCGATGGTCATTCACATGGCTAATGTATTTTTGGCCAACAAATTCCGTGGAGATCCTTGTACCTGGTATGAATAATGAAATCGACCCTTGGTATTTTCATTTCATATTATCTCTTGCTTATTCAATTCCCATTATTGTATAAACTAATAAGTTGAGATTTCTACTGTAGTGCGATGTAGACTTTATCTTAAACCTGTCTGCCATATTCCCTTACAATATTATGCAATTATCTCCTTTATTTTAGGTACATCATTAGTTTTCTCCTTGACTCATCTATTGGGCTTTTGATTCTGTATGTAGGAATTAGATTTTCACAATACTTGGCTAAAGTGAAGAGATGGGATGCTATCAACTTTGGAGAGTATGGTATGCTGTAGTAATAAAAAATTTTCCTTATCCTTTTTAAATAAAGTAAATCGTTTATTTAACACAAAGAGAATTATCTTAAGAATTCTTACATACAATAAATTCTTGATAATTTCACTATCAATCAATATTTTATTTTATTAAAATCATATATGATCCTTTAAAGTAATGTAGGAATTGCTGTTATTATGAAAATTTTGCTCTTGAGGACCAAGGAAAAGTTAAAAGTGTAGGTAGTTAGCTATTTTTATGACTGGTTTTTGTAAAAGGAAATCAACTGGTAATATTATAAGAATTAATATTGAGTTATGCTCATCAAAAGTATTTCCTGATTGTTTTGTCAGAGACCCTTTTCAAGGCTGTGATGTATTTGATTATGATTGAACAACTAATAAAAGAAAATCTTGGTATTGTATTCTTTAATAATATGTGTCTAAACAGATCTATAAAAAATTCGAAAATATGGTGGTCACATTTTTTTAATTTGATGTTACTTCTAATTGCACTGATATTCTAGGTTTGATGAATGACTTCTCATTGAGGAACTGTCATTAACATCATATGTATCTGTATCTTGTTAATATGATCCTAAATATTTGAGCACTATTAATTTCTTCCTCTATGAATATATTATCTCTAGTTTATTAATTAAAATTAGGCTGAAAAATTTATTATTTTACTGATGATATTTTTTGGTTTCTTTTTCTCTGTGATAACATCAGTAAACCTCCACTCAATCTATATGAGTAGAAGCATGATATTTCATATTTTTTATGACAAAAGTACCTTATTAATAGTTTTCTATTATTATATCTAGTTCATATTAAATATATATTAATTTTACAGGAAAACCTCCAAGTATTAATGCTTGGCTTGCTCAGTGCTGTCTATATGTACTGTTGATGCTTGTGGTTAAAGTGTGTGTGACACTACTGATCCGTCTTGATTTCTGGGATAAAGTAAGAGACTTTATCCTCTCTCCAATTCAGAATCCTAGAGTTGAGCTAGCTGTTGTAGTACTCATCATTCCTTTCTTTGTAAATGTAAGTTATCTTTTCACAAAATTGTAAAATTAATTTATTTTCTGTTTCATATAATCATAGTTTCTTATAATTATCTCTTCAAATTTGATATTTCTTGATGTACGATAATATTTTAAAAGAAGAAAATACTTATGAACTTGTAGTAAGTCATAATTTATTTTGCTAATATTAATGTTCTCATAGATTATTTATTTCTTTCTAAAGGTGTTTGTAATTTTTTCTTTCCTGCTAAATTATTATACTTTAATTTTGGTATTGTATATTAACCCTTAGAGCCAAGGAAATCATAGTTCTTTGATCATTATAATATCACACTATATTAAGTTTAAGGATTTATTTTATTAACCTCAATTGTCTTTGGGTAACTGATTATGCATTATAATAATATCTTTTTAAATGCATTTATGTATGTGCATTTCCATCTCATTAAGTTTTTCTCTATGATAATCGAGTCAGTAAGATCAAAGTTTCTTGAATATAATGCATGAAAAAAATCCAAATATCAAATTTATCCAAAATAGTTATTTAGTCGAAAATTTAACAAAATATATCTTAGATTTTTAAATTAAAATGAATCAACAACCTAGGTAATGACTTCATATTTTCCAGGCCTTGATGTTTTGGGTTACTGATAACTTCCTCATGCGCCGTCGTGGCTCTGGCAGTTGGGGTGGCAGTAGCAATGGTTGGAATGGAAAACGTGGTCGTACATCTTCTAGTTGTGTTAATGGTACTAGTCGGCGCAAATCAACCCTTTTGGTTAGGTTGCGTGGTGAAGCTGTTTCCTTGTTCCGCAAAGGTACTCCAGGTACAATCAGTCCTTCTCAGATTGGTAAACGTAGGAAAGGATTAAACAGAGATGGAGAGGAGGAGGATGAAGAGCTTTTAGGAGCAACTGAGGACCTTCATATTAATGGTGTGGGACCTGATGGGGAAGAGGATGAGGAAGAAGAAGTCCTTGTTTTGAGCCGAGCTCCAACAAGTGTTGGAGCTGTTAGTATACCTTTGTCACCAAATGCTCTTACGTGATTATTGACCAAAGAGAAATCTTGAATTCCCTCTCTTGTATATTTACTCAACATCTTCATGACTGCTATGGGTGGAGCTTTTGTCCTTTTCAAAACTCTTTCATCCTCCCCTAAGAAAGAAAGACAATAAATCACATATAATAATGTGTGATACTGTTAAATCTAATGCTGTCTTTCTGAGAGATGGCTCATTAAACTTGAAGAATTGCTTGCTGCATCTGAAGCTGTGGTGTCCTTTTGTGGCCAAGGTATGGACTAAGAATTGAGATGGTCATCAAGTTATACCAAAGAACAACTGAAGAAGGATGAAATGAGTCCATAACATTATAGTTTTTGTATGGCAAAGAAAGTGATTTTATATTTTACTTTATGTGAAATTTATCTTTAACATCTGCCTTGTCTGGTGCTTGGATCAGGAAATAATGATGAAGAAAGCTGGAAACAGTTTAAAAGTATCATAGCTTTCTTGTAACTGTTTTGTCACTTGTGGTATGTGGCAGGAATTACGTCCATGGCTATTGCATTCAATCATAACTTTTGTACATTTTTTATGACTAATTGATTGAATGCATTAAGCTAATTATGAAGGGATTGGTATTGAGACAGATGTTTTAGCTTCCATGAAGAAAATTCATTATCAAAAGATTGTCATGTTACCTCCTAATCATTTGCATTTTACGTATTAAGAAAAAATAATTTGAGGTTAACTAGATTCTATTTTAGTCACAGTTTTGGCTTCCAATATAATGGTGTGGGGTTAAGCTGAAATATTGAATCAGTGTCTACACAAATTTTTAGGATGTTTACCCAAATAATATGTCGGCTGAGTTCTCATTTATATAAATTTCAATCTTGTTTTACATTTTGGCTTATCCTATGAAAGTATTTAATCTAATTCTTTCCCAAATGCTCTCTATTTATTAATTTTTTTAAAATGGCTAAAGGTGAAATCTTATATCCCCTTTACTATCTTTGCATAAATGTTTGCGTATATTTTGATGTACTTGGCTCTCATGTTTGGAAAATCTAAAACAAGATATGAAAGTGTTGAGTATTTGTATAAATAAATGAAATTCATTTTGATCTTCAAATTCTGTTAAAGCTTTTGGAAAATTAATTGAATATGTTGTTGTATTAAGATGAAATGTTTTCCTTTTAGAATCTAAGGCTCGTATTTGGCTGTATTTTTAGAAGCTTGTTTATTAGACTTGATTTGATGGATGTTTTATTTTTTAATTTTCTATCAATTGGGATCATATCAAGGTTTTTTATTACACAAGGCAAAGAAAAGGTATTTGATTCTATGGAATACTATCCTCATTGTTGGTTAATTTTAAACTTGGTATCCACCCTCAAAATTATTAACTTAATTATGATTTAATCCTTGTAAAAAATTTTTATTAGATAAGATTTTTTATTAAACAGTGAAATAGCTTTTAGTTAATTTCTTCAAATTTAAAAAATACAGTTCCACAGTTTGAGCTGAAGTAACCTTTCAAATTCTGAAGTTTTTCTTTTTACTTTTACACTTCTACAGTGCATTGAAGTGAAGGAGCATAATAGTTATCAAGAAAGCATATCTTGCACTTATCTATTGGTAAAATACTGAAGTTAGTTTTGAGGGTTGATGCTGCCTGCCAATGCTAGTTTTCTTGAGTTTGACTGTATAGCTCAAAATATTATTTTTATACAAATGTACAGTATCATTGGATGCATTAGACTGATTATGTACCATTTCATCGGCTTGAAATTAAATTATTCAGGTTTTTGTTTTTTACATTTATATTTCTTGTATTCCAAAATTATCTCCTTTTTAGAATTAATTGAGGAATCTCCCTGTAATTGAAATCTAACATGAGCCTATATTTTAACTATTTTTTCCAGAACTTAAGGGCTGTAAAATTATGATTAAGAATGCTCTAGTTTTCAATAAGTTCAAGTATTGTAGAACTTATAAAATACTCAAAGTAACACTTCCTGATAAAATTAAAACCATGTAAAATTCACAAAAAAGTTTGAAATACTTATTAAGAAACTTAGTAAGTATCATTTACATAGAAATAATTTTTATATATTTTATACTAATATACATGAACAAATATTAATTTTCTTCAAATATTGGAATTTTAGTTATTAAATTATCAGTCCATTACTGGTAAATTGAATCTCATATCATCATTGAATCAAATAGATTAAGAGAGATACGTTAATAAAACAAGCTTCTTCAACTTAGTATGCGACCAAATGTAATTTTTCCAAGAAATATAATGCTGGAAAGTAATGATCCAAAAAATAAAATTTCATTAACAGGTATGTTAATATCAGTGAAAATCTCTAGTCTCTAATAATGAGAGAATATAGTAGGTAAAACAATTTCTTTCAACACTATTTCTTCTATCTACGAATAGTATTGGATCAAGTTTGTCACAAAACAGGGTAATAGAACAGGGTAATAAAAAAAATTACAAGCAAGTAGGAAGTAAATAAAGAAGGAAAATAGCGGTATCCTGCCTTTTATTTCAATAATATTGAAGAATAATTAGGTTTTTTGGTTGAACATGATGGATCTTCTTATGAAGTTAAACTTTTGGTTTGAAGAAGAAAAATTTGTGTCTGAGACATACATTTTTAAAGTTAAAGAGTATACAATGCTTATGGCGAACACACAATACAATTTTATTTGACCTTTGCTCTAACAAGGAGTGTAAACATAGGTGTCTCCTGACTTTTGAATGAGACTAGCATAGGTCGATAGAGGATCAAAATTAAGAAGACACGTCTTTTTTTATAGACGTTTCTCGCCGTAAGTTTAGGAGATATTAACGTTCAAAGATTGCAATTTTTTTCAAATTTCGCGCCGGGACAACCCAAACCCGCTTATCTCAGATAAGACCTCTTCCGAGCTCCACCGTTATCAGCGAGTTCGGTGGTGGAATTGGTTAAGGCAGTAACAAAGCTTTTTCTAACCGTCATTTTTGCGCGGTGGACGCTGGTTCGCGACCCGGCAACTGAAATTTTTTTCTCTTTGATTATAATTTTTTTGTCTCGTATTTAGCGTCTATTATACACTGTGCACATACTTTGGAGTTATTACGCGATCTAATCTTATCTTTTCTCTTAGGATTTCTCTCCAAGTTTACTAATTCATACTGAAGTAAACTAGTCTTCATAGCATCATTTATTTAATTAGAGCACACCAGTTAATGGGTGAGAATGCCATTGGATAGTGGAAGCCTGCATATTACGCGTCCTTTTCCCTTGCTTGAACCTAACAATCCAGAGTATTGGAAAATCCATCGAAAATTTCAAGAAAACTAACATATGTAATAATGTTACACGGTAAATAAATCTAAAGATGGTTAATAAATAATCAATAGAATATTGATTTCAGCCTCTCGCATGGTATTTATCAAAAAGTAATTAAAGCACAAATAAATCTGCACCAAGAATAGTGTATGAAGGCTGGTTTCTTGCACTTATAGACCTTACGTTTTATTTCCAGAGCATCTACATCATTTACGATCAATATTTCCCTATTCTTCATCAGTTCACTCCATGCCATGCGAACCTGTTCATTTTTTACAAATTGAGGCTTATAATTGATGATGAAAGATGGACTAGTATAATTCCTAATTGTGTTTAGATGTTGATTCCCTTCCTTCTGCGAATTAAATGAGAAACTCTGTATTATGATTTAAGTTTTCATCTCTCAATAGAAGTGCATAGCACTTGGCTCTTAAGTGCTGTTGACTTTGATGGGATCATCCGTAGCGTATATCACGGTTTACCCATACCGTCGACGAATATTGGGCGCAAATACTTTGATTGGTTTTCTCATCCCAAGAATCGACCAGGCATAAAGATTCGACGCAGCGGAAGAAATGATTAAGTAGAAATAATTCGTAAATTCACTCGTTAATTTTCTGAATTTGATATCCGTAATGAAGATATATTCAAATTCATCTGTTTAGCGATCTATTTTCACCAATAATTCAAAGGTCTCGTAAAGGTGTATGAAGACCTGAAGTTTTCCATACATCGTGAGTCCACACTCTGCAGTATAAGATTGGATAAATTTACCGAGATTGTTAACAAAAACCTTCGTTTTTAAGTGTATGAATAAGTAAACTTGAAGAGAAATCCTAAGAGAAAAGATAAGATTAGATCGTGTAATAACTCCAAAATATGTGCACAGTGTATAATAGACGCTAAATACGAGACAAAAAAATTATAATCAAAGAGAAAAAAATTTCAGTTGCCGGGTCGCGAACCAGCGTCCACCGCGCAAAAATGACGGTTAGAAAAAGCTTTGTTACTGCCTTAACCAATTCCACCACCGAACTCGCTTATAACGGTGGAGCTCGGAAGAGGTCTTATCTGAGATAAGCGGGTTTGGGTTGTCCCGGCGCGAAATTTGAAAAAAATTGCAATCTTTGAACGTTAATATCTCCTAAACTTACGGCGAGAAACGTCTATAAAAAAAGACGTGTCTTCTTAATTTTGATCCTCTATCGACCTATGCTAGTCTCATTCAAAAGTCAGGAGACACCTATGTTTACACTCCTTGTAAGATACTTATAAACATTAATGACTATAGCAGGTTTTGGGTAGAAATGATTGATTTCATGATGTAAAACAAATCTCCTCTTATCATACTTGCAATTTTTTATGCAAATAAGGAAATAAAAATATCAGGAAAATTGTTTGAGCATTATAATAAAGTAGCCCTGAGTATATCTAAGTTACCTATCACACTTTCTTCCATATGCTCCATTACTATTACCAAATTTTGTCAAGGTTGTGAAATTTAGAAACTTTGTCAGGACAATAAATGAAAGAAAAATAATGTACATGGCCTGTCTAAAAAGTATCGGGAACAATTTTTTTCCGGCGAGACTGTACGTCGCATTGCAAATGCACTAGGTAATGTTAGTAATGCAGGGTATGACCTTCAAAATGAGATAAGGGTCAATTGACTGAGTCTTTGTTCAGGCTAGATCGAGTATTTAGTTGACCCCTGTCAGGTGGCTCGGTGCAAGCTTAAATTGCAGCGAACGTTTGGATAGCGGTACGCGATGAAATATTGTGCTGGATTAGGATGAATTGGGTAACGTTGGTTATGATTCGCCAAGTCTTCAATCATGAAAGCATGTCACCAAATGCTGCTGTTAAGAGGCACAAGTTCTTCAAAAATGGCCGGGAGTGTGTGGAAGACGAGCCCCGCGCTGGACTGCCGTCGACCTCAAGAACTGACGACAACGTGTGCGTGAAGAGCTGAATTCAGACCATCGGTTAAGTGTACGCACGATCGCAGATCGAATGAGCGTACATAAAATGACAGTGCACACCATTATCACTGAGAATTTGGCAATGCGAAAGATCTGCTCCAAACTCATTCCGAAGGTCTTCACGGACGACCAACAGCAGAGGCGATTGTCTTTCAGCGAAGACCTTCTGCAACGCAATGAAAGTTTCAGTTTTCTATAGGACGTATTCAAGGGAGATTGTTTCTTGCTGGAAAAAGATATCCTCCCTAAAAGGACAAAACCATTTTTTTTATATCCTCTGCTTCAAATGATGAATTCGTTTAGCGCTTGCTCGTCTCCGACAAGGGACTCGCTCGAGCTGAACAAAACCATGTGACCCTAAGTGCTGTCAAAGACGCTTACACACGTACCCTTGAGGACCTTCCGGAATCTTCTACCAGGGAGCTTTCGAGTGCAGGGAAAGCCGCTGAAAAAGTGTGTCGACGCCCAAGGAATGTACTTTGAAGGATATTAAGGTTTGTAACAATATCTCAAATAAATCTATTTTTCTGAAACTTTTCCCGATACTTTCAAGACAGACCATATAGGTATATTAAGAAATCTACAATAATAATGATTTTTGTAAGAATTATAATCAATACAAATACAAGACATAGTTAGTGATATATAAACAAAAAATTAGTATTTCAGAGTAAGAAGTGATAACAATAGTTTTGCAGTAGGTTTATGACTAATAATAAAGATATGTGATAATATAAAAAATTAAAAGATTAAAACTGACATTTGCTATCATTAAGTTAATTCAGAGAATAAAAAGATTTAAATTACCAAATAAGTACAGAAGAGAGAGTGAGAGAACAGTGAAAGCTATTTAAATTAATGTCCCAAATACTTTCAGAGAATTTATTAAAGGGTTTGAAGCATACTGAAGTGATTTGAGGAATGGTGAAGTATAATGGCGATGAATGAATGAAGTATATATTTCTTTACAAAGAATTAAAAAATAGCTCTTCATTATTTTGGCAGTATTTTTGTATTATTTTCAGTCACAAATTTTTGATGGATGTGATTAATTAACAATGGACTTATCAAAACAATATCTCTAATAGTTGACTGCTGCATGAGTATTTGTGAAAATAAATACATTGAGCAGCTATATATGCATGTAAATTAAATTTGAATAAAGCATTTAATATTATTTTAGTCTGGCAGTTTGTTTGTGGCTATCAATTAGAATAAAGTTTGTTAATAGAATTGATTAAATCATTTTTCATTTAAATAACGAGATTATAATAACTGGAATGCCAATTTCACGATTTTAAAATGGTATTAATATCCATTTTGTTATCATAGATTTAAAGACTGATTATAGCAAACAGGCACAAACATAAAACATTTACATCTTCTTCAATTACAGCTTCATTATTTGCTTCAGTGGGTTAATAAATTTGCTTTACTTTTGAAACAGTGAGAATGTAATATTTACCTTTTAAAAGTTAAGAAACGTTTTGAAAGGAGTTGACTAGATATATTTACTGGAGAAGAAGTTGGTAATGCAAGATGAGGAGTGCATACACTGACATACTTTTTCATTTCTCTCTTGTTAATTTCTTGCAATGATTGACATACATTTCTCCCCATTGCATTTTCAGAATATTTATTATATTTTTCAAAAGTGGAAGCAAAAATCCTCTTTTGCATTGCAGAATACAATTGTATTCCCTAAAACAAAAATATGAGAAATGATTCTGAAAACTTTCTTCACTAAATCAAACATTTAATATAATTTGTATACTCACTTCTCTATTATTGGATAAACTTTTTTCTACCTGACAGCATATATTTCTATCTTCATCTACTCTTGAGTCTAGATCTATTTCATTTACAATATAAGAATATACTTCTTCATTCATGTTATTCATTTTCTTCTTCAAACTATTTGACAACACATTTCCAACACGCTTAACTCCCTCAACAATCTTAAGTTGCAGAACTCTTATTTCATTTTCAAAAACAACTAAAAATGATAAATATTCACATCAGAATTTCATATTAAAATTAATTCAGAACATTCAATTTAATCTTAATGAGAATATTGTTAAAACAAAATGATATATATGTCAACCCTAAGAAATAATTTTTTAAAAATCAAATAATGTTAATTTGAAACAAGTAAATATGTATAATAAGTTGTCCAATCCTAAAATAATTTCAGTGGAAGCAAGGAAGAAGGTGAATGGGATTGACATACAGAGATTCCAAACAAAATCTGTATAGATAAATAGAATTCTGGTATTATGAAAATGTTTTTATCGAATGCCATGCATAACTGATATAGCAGAAAAGTGCAAAAAATGAGAATGATTACATTCTGAGAATAATTTAACAATTATTCTGCCATACTTGATTATTTTATACAAATTATTATAGTTAAGATATATCAATTATAACAGAATAAGTAAGTTTACTGAAATTATGGATAAATGTTTCAGCTAATGGTAAAATTGCCAACAATACAAGTGTTCCTAATTATAGCTATTGTTCCTGAATTTATAATATAGAGCAGCTGATGAGTGGTAGTACTGCTTTTATTATATTTATGAAAAGTTCTTACCCATAAGTTTAGCAATCCTATCTCCAAAACAATATAATGCTTTACAGCAAAATTCAAATTTTTTATTTGGCAGTCTCATAGGTGAGATAATGAGATTTACGACCTTGAAGTAATAAGATTTATTAGAATTTTTTGGAAATATGTAAGCAATAAATATCCCTCATCCTTCCAAAGTCTTACTAACTTCCAATCTACTAAAACATAACAAAATATAGAAATAAATGCAATTGTATGCATTATCTATTCATTCTATGGAAATATTAGATGTTTTAATGGTTTTATTAATTTTGAATATGATTAGCAAAAGGATTATATTTTTTGAGAATTTTTCAAAAAAAAAATATTACAATAATTATTATTAAAAATGTAATTTCTAGGGTTATTCAGACAGTCTCTAAATATTTAAATTATAATTTAAATATAAGAGAATTATCTATTAATAATGCAAAAAATTACCTTTAAGCAACTATATTCTTCACCATTCATTTTCCAAACTCTTATTTCTGAACTGTGACAAATAGAAAAAAGCAGTGCCAACATTCCTAGATTCTAGTTAGAATTAAACAGAATTTAAAAAAGACCCAGTAAAATATCCATTCATTTGTTTTATATTTAGGTGATATAAAGAATACTTAATTTAATTTAATAGTAGAAAGCATAGTAAGGGGGCATGTATTACAGAAATGATAAACTTACTCTAAAAAATAACTCCTCAATTGAATTTATATGACCAGCAAGAGTTGCAACTACCATCTCTGGAACATATGGGTTCCATAAACGAATCAATGAATCTCTACTTCCAGTTGCCAGAAGGAAACAATCACTATCATTATTTGTTTTTTTTAGATCCAACAAATCAAAACACCTTATACCCTGTAATAAAATATTCAGCTTATTGAATGAGTTGAAAGAATATTTATTTAGATTAAGGATCATTTTAAAAGGATTTATCCTCTGTGGTTTTGTACATGAAACTGAAAAATTATCTGAATAATATTAAGAAATCGTATCAAAATTTGATGTGGAAGGAATTGAACAACATATGAAACATAGTTTAATTTTTCTTAAAACTTACACTTGGAATTCTGAAAACATATGGAGATGTCTGGAAACTTCGTGGATATAGCACTAGTGACCCTCCATTCCCAAATTCCTTCATTGCACCATTTTTATTACAGATAGGAAAACAATCGTAGCTGCTACATGATATCACTGCACTGGGAGCCTCTGATCGAAATGATACTTTGGAGACTGGATTGACATGAACATTTCTCATTACATCAATTTCTACATATTTTTCATGAGCAACTTCTCTCGGCAATTTGCTCATATTAGCTTTCACTTTAGTTTTACAATTTTTATTTCCTTCTTCAAGAGATTTGCTAATCCCAAAACCAGTTTCCAATTCCTGTTGAAATTATAAATCTCTTAGAATTTTAAAAAGAAAATATGGTTAAACATGGAAAAATATTTTTTAACTGCTAAAATTCCAGTTATATGCTGAGAAAATATCTTCTGATAGAAAATTTAAATTTTAATAATATACTCCTACAAGTTATTATTAAAAAATGACCATTTATAAGCATAAATTAAAATTTAATTAACTAATAAGGATTGTTTATAATATATAATTATTTATTACTCATGATCAAATTAATTTCATCCATATTAGCAAAAAACTGCAATTCAGGATCCTCTATCATTTGGAAACATACAATTGTCAAATTTTACCACTAATACCTGTAGTAAATAAATAAGTATAATACTTCATTATATTAGACTAGCAAAGCAACTTTTTCATGTAGTATTACTGAAGTTAGGCATTCTTGAAAAATGTTACAAAGAAGATGAATGTATTCTTCATCTATCCCTTAACTTTATAGGGATGGTAAGTACAGAGAATGTACTTAACAATTTGAAAGCCTATGCATATTCCAAAAAAAACCTTGTGGAATCTCATGTTCATTTATTCTGCTAATAATTTCATATAGCATATAGATGTGGCCCATTATGATGAAACCTCCTTGGTCCGTCAGCTTGGTCACTCAGGTGAACAGATGACAGAGTCACCTTCAAACATATCCCAATTTTCCTTATAAACATTAAGTAGATTATAGAGGATTGATGGGGTCATAGTTCTTCAAATCCTTTAATGATTCCAAACTCTTGTCAAGCAGTTACCGTATTTTCCGGTCGATAAGACGCACTTTTTTCTCCAAAATGTGTTGTAAAATTAGCCTGCGTCTTATGCGCGGATGGTATACGGATATCATGGTTATAACTTCGTCCTATAATAAGCAACCATTTTGACTGGATAAATAAAGACCGTTAAGTATTTGTTAGTGTATCAGGCATTGAAAATAGTTCAATTCATTAAAAATTTTGATAATAACACTTTAAAGATCAGGTTGTTAGAAATAAAGTTTTAATATGTCGATATCTAACTTCCTTCAAAAAAATTTCCGAATAAATCAAAAAGTAAAACCATGTAGCATGTTAAGCTTAATCTTGTAATGGGTGCTGCTCTATCATAAAGTCTTTCTAAAAGTGTGGAATCAGCAATGCGCTGGATGGAGGTGAAGAAGACATTTTATATGAGGAAAATTACGACTCCCAAGAAAATATCTACGCGCATGATTTTAGCAGCAGTGATGAGAAATTTCTGGGGTTCTATGATGAATAAACTCTATTATATTTGCTAATTAATTTTTAATATTAAAGTTCCGTTTTTATGTAAAATGTTAACATTAAAACTCTTTTCTGCATTATCCAAGTATTTTAGTTTTTTTCATAAATTCTAACCTGAAAAATCCAGGTGCGTCTTATAGGCGGGGAAATAAAGTAGTAGATACTTATATTATAATAAAAGCAATTTCTATTTTTCTAAGTATAATGTATTCTAAAATTTTTCCATTTAATCCAACTGATTTTCCATTCTTCATCTTTCTAATTCCTGCAATTACTTCAGGTAAAATGTTAGTAGGGCTTCTTTATTTTTCCTTAAATCTTGGTTCTCCTCTTCACAATTTTCTGTCTTCTTTTAAAGGTCCCTGAAGTGTACTTCTACAGTCCTCAGTATTGTATCCCTATTGATTGTTGCTGTGCCATCTTCTTTCTGTATGGGCAAAATCTGTGTCTTCCCAATTGCTAGGCATTGTCTGGTGCTTTTCATACTCTTGTTAAATATATATAATTCAATTTATATTTTAAATATAAATCTTCAGCATAGATTTACCATTTAAAAATGACTCACAATTGATTATGTACATACTATAATTATTTTAGCCTTTAAAATTTCATGAATATTAATAATTCAAGCCTTAAAGGCTGTATTTTAGTTTTCACTAGTATACTTTCTGATTATTTCACTGAACTTACCACCCAATAAATATGCTCTACTCCTTCTCCTTTCCTGCGACTGCGATGGAATAGATTCTCATGAGGCTGCAAGAATGTAAGGGAGCACACATTTCCACCATCATCTCCAAAAAGTAAAACAGAATTTCCTTCTTTGCTTGCATACATTTTACTGCTACCGCAAGAAGTTTCACTTTTCTTATGATTCTTCTCAGCTTTGGTTTTTGATGATCTCTCACCATTAAATTGCTGGGATGAGCAATATGCTAAACAGGTTGGTGCATTCCTTAATCCCATTACATGAAAAACCCATGGAGAGCCCCTTCCTCCAATATCATAAAAATAGAGACTCCTTTAATGAAAAATGATATACTTTAATATAAAGAAGCATATATATGAGTAAATAATTAACCCAATTGGTACCTCAAAAGTTTTTCATTTTACTACAATATGATAAGGAAGAAATTGGAATAAATGTAAAGATCAAGTAGTAGAACTAGATAGAGAAACACCCACATGACATCCACTTATACTATATTATGACAAGGCATGAGCTAACTCAGGATATGAAATAGACACCCATATAAGTTAGAGAGTGGAGAGAATAGGATTAAACTTCATCCTTATTATGTCTACAGTTAACAGTTTATCTTCAATTTTACTAGACAAGAAAAGCAAAAATTATCAGGCTTTGTAGTTTTCCTCACAGTTCTTGATGATTTATTGGTATAACTTACTCCTCCCTTAATCATTTAAGCATTAAAGTAAAATTGATGAAGGAAAAAATGTCTATGATATTTGCAATGAATAGTAATCAGTATGCTTGCATACCAAGATGGAGGATAAAATTAGACATTTCATCTAGAAAAAATCCTTCTGTTTCATATGAAAATGGCTATGATCAACTATGAACCAATCATTTATTTAGATACTTATTTTAAATAGTACCAATAACATCTTATCAGCTATAAATAACAAATAAGGTTTACCTATCAGAAATTGCAAAAACTACTAGATTAGTATCTTCCATGAAAATAGCATCCGTGACCCATGGTCTAGCTATTTTTGAGTTAAATTTTGAGTTTGATGAGGCAGCAGCTGAAGCATCTTTCATCCTTCCCAAAGGTACAGTGAAAGAATCCAGTAATTTTTCTAGACTATCATCATAAACTGAAACCATCCCATCCATACACACTATCATAAATACAGTTGCTGTGTCTTCTTTCAAAGGAATTATTTTTATAATAGCACCAACTCTCTATAAATTAATGAAAAATACCACTTGTATACTGCCACTTCTTGAAAATTTTTGTTAAATTATAATATTTATACCAATCATAATTAATAAATATTACTACCACAGAAAAAAAATTAATATTTTAATTAAACACCAATACTGAAAAAGTAAATAAATAATAATAAAGATCCCATATGACAATATATTTATATTTCATTTTTAATATATGTTTATATTTTCACAAAAATTTTTCACCAAAAAGATATTCATAAAACTTTTGGTGACTAAATCTTAGATACAATTCATGTTAATTTCTATGCATGACCAATCAAGAGAAAAAGAAGTTTCATAATTACAAGTAAATGATAAATAGAAATATAAATGATAAATAAAATACAGATTTTCATACATCATTCAATTTTTAAGAGAGAATTTATAAATATATAACTATTACACAGATAATTTGCAGTAAAGTGGTTTTCAAATAATAATGTCCAAAAAAGTAAACGTTTACAAGATTCTCAGATTGATCCAATAGAAGTTGAAAAATATAATATTATTATTACCTTTGAAAATGTTTAATTACCTTTTGTGAGCTATTTTTTCAATAATGAGGAATGACTGAAAGTATCTTATTACTTCATTTTTTAATTTTAATGGAACATTGATTGTTTTGTTAAGTAATATTATATAACACTTTTCTAAAAATTCACAAGTAAGTGCATAATATATTTGTGAAAAAATATAATGAGGAATTAAATTAATTGCAATTAGATGAAATTAAGAAACTGAAAAGAGTAAATTAAGCTTCACTTCTTTTTAATCATAATAAATGTTAAAGAAAAGAATGACCAAAATTAAACCTTGGAGTGGTTAATTCTATGCAACGTTGGCTTTGAAGTTATAATGTTTTGTCTTTCTAAGTCCTTGCAACACAATTGAGTGATTGCAAAGTCCAAAAATTTTTCCCATGTTATCCATCCATTCTGAGAGTCATCAATTTCATCAAAAATTCTTCCTGCACCAATACTAGCACCAGGGAGATCTGAAAATTATTTTACAGTAAAAAGTAAAATAAGTTTTATGGCCTTTCAAAGTAAAATAATTTTTCCATGTTCACTTTCTATAATGATACTTGCAATTGAGTTCTTTCTCCATAAAGTCAATAAAGGTATTCCTGGTTAAGGATCCCCCAATAGCGGAATTTTTATCCAGATTTGTTGCATTCTTAGACTTATGCACGTTTGTTTTTAAAAAATAATCCTTTAGCATGAATAAATGCTCACCCTTCATTGAGCTTAATATATTACAAGCATAAATATGATTCTCCACATCAAAACTACAGTTAGATAAAAGTGTAATAAGAAATTGTTATTAACCCTGTACAAAATAATTCAAGATATATAATTGTTGATAACAAAGACTCACAATCAGATTTTCTTTCAGTAAAATACCCATTCACCTTAAATTAGAGGATATTTGATGTATTAGAAAATTTATATACCCTAATATTAAAAAATAAAAGTGTACTTGATTTACCAAATCATAATAGCAACTTCCAGTCTTTTCTACATTAAAGAAAGTAATTTTTAATATCAAGGAAATATTTAATTCTCATACTGAATTCATACCATCTTATTTACTTATTATTTACATCCTCATCAATTTTATATCTTATTTAAAATTAAATGAAAAATAGCATTGTAATAGTATGATAGTGGGGAATCCTAAAGTTTTTTAACTTTATAACTTCAAATTATATGTCCATGAATAAAATCTATACTCAGGAATTACTTTGTGGATAGAAATTTCAGAGCATATAGGAGGATTGACAAACTTTGTTTACTTCCACACTATTATGCAACCAGTTCTATTAGCTAACATGGAAGTAAATGAAGTTTGTCATTTTTCCAATATGCTCTGTTACATCCATGATATGTAATGATCTTTTCTAACCAGAAATAGGCTAAGTAGGTTAGAAAAGATCATTACATAAACATTTATGGCAAGAAAACTAACAAATAACATCATTGTAATCTTTTCATGTTATTCATTTTTCATTGCTCAAGACTTGTATATTCATCCAGTTTGAAAGATCTTTAGGATTCTATACATATACTGACTCCCATTTGACCTAATTTGAACAATGCAGATTAAAATTTTGATTCTAGTAATGGGATCAAATATGATGAGAAAATTAAGTAATATAATGACATTCTGTTTAACTATTATGTTTGAAATAAAATATTGAATTACAAATAAGAATAAGAAACACGATTAAATATTCTATGAAATAGATCAATGAAGTATGTGATGATGGACAGACTGCTTATAAGTACCAATGTTAAAATATAAAACTCATTTTTTTTGTAATTCAAAATTTCTATATTAATAAATAACTTAACATGGTACAGAAATTTATAACAATATAAAATCTGTAAACTCTTTCACTCATAAGAATATTTGATACATGCCTACATCTCATTTAATATGTTTCTTAATGAGTAAATTAAACAAATATTCAGAAATTAACCATTAAATTCCATATGAAAGATTAACTGTTAAGAAGAATTGGAGATGAAAAATAAATATTATAATAAAAAGTACATAAATAAGATTCTTCTCTCAAAATTATCCAGAGATTTTGGGTAAAATATGTATTTCAACAAATTGAAATTATTGAATTCCTTTTTACAGTACAGTTTGAAAGATACATATTTGAACTGAATGGAAGATTTTAGACAGAAGAAATAAAATTTCAACATTTAGATTTCATGATTGGGTCAGTTGAGTAATATAATATTGGATAACTCATGTCCTACAGTGAATGAGGCTCTAAGTTTTAGGATGGTATCTCTAAAGAAAAACTCAAAAATTATTTCTCAAGAAAAATTGAAAAATATCAGTAACTATTAGATATATTCAACTCATTGTCAGTTGTAAATTACACTTTCTTAAATATCTCTGAAGAGAAGGTTAGCTATTACATTTAGCAAAATAAAAGTTTTACATTTAAGTACAAATTGCATAATATTTTTTTCCACTCAATTAAACTGAAATATTACTTTATTGTAAAATCTGACATGGAAAAGGCAACGAAAGTGTAAATATAGAAATACTCATGATTATGTTGGTCATATTTTTTTATCTTTTAACAGTCAACTTTAGAAGTTTCAAGATCTCGCCAAAAGCTTTAATTGAACAAACCCTCGAAAAGAGGATATTCTATTACTCTATCTGACATCTTTTGATAGTCACAATTATTCTAATATAGTCCTCCTATGGATAGACAGGCAGCTTATAATTATAAAAATTATTATTTTCAAATCCGAATCCTTTTAAATAAATTGATTATCCCCAGAATCAAACACAAGGTATTCTATGGCGCTATATAAATTGAAACAAATAATAATTGCCATAATTTCGAGCAAGAGGACTCAAGCTCGGTAAATGCAAACACTAAAGCACTCACCCATTCAAATAATATTCGTACGATTCGTACCAACCTTGAAATAGATGTGCTGACGATAGTAGAATCATCGTTATGTATATGCATGTCTGGATGGCCTGACATGTTTTGTTTTTAATAGTAAGCGAAATAATTATGTTGCCGTAAATTAATTTTACACCCTTGTTACAATGGCAGTGGAAGGTGATTGACGAAATAGTTTGATCGATATCATGTTTCTACGATATCTTTGTAAGTTTTGCTGATTTCTTCGATTATAGAAATTTAATTTTCTCCACTATAAAATGTAAATTTGGGCTTAAGAAACATTGTGTCAAATATGATTTAACAAGTTGCATTTTTGCGTGCCTGCTCCCATTAGTGAATGCGTAATTTCGTCCACAAGGTTCGAAGCCTTTTATTGTTTCACGCCTTGTCACGGTTAGAGAGCTTATGCGCGTGGATGATCCTAATAGCTATACCAGCTGATACTCCTTATAAGATCCTTGACCACCGAAGGTCAATGGCGTAGAGCCAGACTATAACTGATGCATTACCTTGAACTTTGGCTAAAACCTGAAGGTAGCCAGCAGCTATGCCAGTATTAAAGATCCGAGAGCAAATGATATCGGATGGTCTGCAATAAATAGCTGTAGCCTGGGTCAGAATGACTTTAACGGTAACAGTGCTGTTACTCAGACTTTATATCCAACATATCCGTTCAAGTTCTCTTAAAGTAAACAAACCAGTAGGTAAACTAGTCCCCAAATCAAACCTCCTGGCGGGGTAATTCTCTGGGAAATCTATGCTTAATTATGCATTGGCATATGAAATGTAAGGATACTCAGGAGGGTAGGTAAATTTGAGAGTGATGGGGTAATGGCAGTTAATTGAACTGCTTACCCAGTTGTTCAACTTACTGCATAAGTACATATGCTGATATCCAGCCATGATAAGAAAGGGGTATTAATAAAGGAAGAGGTAAATGAGACCAAGAAGAGGATGGGAAAGGAAAATTTTAAGTATCATAATGGATAATTGGAATAGTATACTCGATGAATGAGAATAAGAAAATGTAGTAGAAAGATATGGATTGGGGCAAAGGAAATGGAAAAATTGAACAGTTGGAGAACTTCTAATACCTATAAAGTACACTCACAAGATATGGGAAATACACAATGGAAGTTAGATCTAGGATAGTCAGGCCTGAAGCAGCATTCTGAGGAGAGCAAAGAGAATTCTTTAGAGAAAGAATTATATAAACTAGTATAGTGGATGAAAAGCTTAAGAAGAAACTGATGGAGAAGAGAAGAATGGGGAACTGATAGAAAAAATGTGAAGGACCTAAAACTAATGTTAAAGCTATTTCCATCATGTATTCTTTAACCTTATCATTTGATGCTTACCTGAATATTACTACTAGCATAATCTATATACAGCATATTTTACAAACAATGAAAGGCCAAGACATCACATTCAGCAAAATCACTTTCTAAATTTATGGCTATTTCAACTAAAAACTAACCAAATATAGGAACCTAAAAATTGTAAAAAAAATCTCTCAATCTCAAAAATTTGGATTTCTGTGTCTGAACAAAACACATTTTTTAAAGCTTTAATATACTTCTTACTTGGCTACCAAAGAATAATATGAGATATGTATTAAAAAGGTTCAATATTTGGTAAATAATTGAAAATTATAACTAGTATCTATGATTAAAATACAAGGCCTCTATAATCAAAACCTAATACCCAACTTTTACCTATTCTCAGGACTCTAAATATTGGATGAAAATGTAAATCATTGGCAATTTTTATACAGGTGATGATTTCTGGAATATCATATTATAGTTATTATACTCTACAAAATGTTAATAATAAAATATAAATTTCATGTTTTGAGTAGCATCTATAATAATCTAAAAGTATCTACATTAAGAATTACCTGTGAGAGTAATGATGGATCAAATTCATATTAAATTTAATTTCAAAAAAGAAAATGTAAAATTCAAAAGATGTAATTTTTTTATTTCCTATTTAATACTATTTTAATTAACTATAAAACATATTAGTAACAAGGTCATATTCTAAAAACTCATAAATCCATATACTGTGCTAATGCAGAAAATATTGTTTTAATGTAGAGCTTCTATAAGAAAATAGTGAGAAAAGATAATCAATATAAATTTAAAGTTTTATTGAAAAATTTACAATGTATGCTAATATTTGCACAATTCAGACAATGAAAGAGACTTAGTTTGCTCAGTAATTTCAACTCTGACAATAGATTAAATATAATATTTCTATATTGAACTAAATAATCTATATATGCAAAAGTTCATGTGTTCATTGTTCATTAAAAATTATAATGACAAAAAAGAACTTTTAGTATGATTATTTTTCTGCTAATTTAAAATTATAGTATAAACAAAATAGTGCAAGAATTTCTGGCACTCATTGAAGAACACAACCTATTGTATATAGAGACCAAATAGAAGAATAAGGATCAAATAGCTAGAGATTTATTCAAGAACAAACTGCTAGGCTGCTTTAGCACACAGAGAAAAGACACCATTTATTTTGTCTGCTCAACCCAATCCAGCCAGCCCCCAGCATAGTGCACAGACCTATAACGTAAAATCGAAAACCATGGTACATTTTCATACATAGCACTCAAATAATACTTTACACAGATTATGTATTAGCACAAATATAAACAATCCTATGAATTTTCATCTTACTTTTCAAAACCAAGCTTTTGAGCCAATTCTAGAGCTCGGCGGCTTCTATTTCCACTCCGACAAGAGAAAACCATCTGAATATCTGTGGAAGGTTTACTCAATCCGTACATCTTCTTGAAATTCTCTTCGTCTAGCTGTAATGCAACTTCAAGTTCACCTACTAAAGTAATGAAATAAATGTTTACGCAAACAATTCAATGCTACAATACACCTCTGCTACAGTAATTAGTTAAAAGGTATGAATTTTGGTGAAATAAAACCGTCCACATAGACATAAAGAGCGGAAAATTACTTAATTGAGTTACTTTAAGTTCTTAATTATTAGAACTTTAAAATTCATGAGTTATCTTACAAGGTATATTAACACTTCCAGGGATGGATCCCTCACGTAGTTCATCAGGATTCCTAACGTCAATTACCACGACATTCGCTTTGTTCTTAACTTCCAGGAGATCTTTGTAGTTAAGATCGACGTTTTTGGAACCCATATCTCTACACGCCAAGGTGAGAAGCCAAGAGTTGCCTGATTTTGGATGATAAGCGTAATTAGCGAAAATAGTGATGAGAGAACAGTTATACGTTGCTTCAGGTTTACTCAAACATTTTACAACTGTTTAATTGCCCCGATTAAAATAGGAAAGTAACTAACTCTATTCAAAACTGAAATGAACACTAAAAAACTAAAAGAAAATTTATAATTATATTACTCTTATCACGTCTAAGAAAACTTTTACGAAATCCGGAATCCGATAATTCCTTTAACGTGGATATCTCGCGAAAATATCCGGCACGTCTTACTAGAGGAGAAATTCTCTTCAAGCTTCCGGTTATCATTTTAGACAACTAATGAATTTTATTTTCTGAAAGTATAGAAACACCTTGCAATAAGACTACACTTGAAATAAAAACAAATGAAATACTCTTAGTATTACCAAATGTGATCATTGCTAACAAACATTTCAATGAATGTTAATTTTGCGGTCAATGCACGGGCAAGGATGAAATGATCCTCTACGCACGGAATTATTCACGTTTCTTTAAAACCCATTCTTCGCAGCCAAAGTTTATTCCTCTGGGAAACCAAGTTAACAAGGTCTATAAACATTGATAGCTCACTTCGTACAAACAATCGAGCAAAAGTATGAAACATACAACTTATGCACATTTAGGGATTTCATGGATTGAGACTTTCTCTATATTTATTTCATACACTATTTATTTTAAGATTTATAAGCCTCAACGCTAACCGAATCCGCGGAAACTCCTGTTGCATATCTCGAATTCGTACAATCTCAACCTCTCGAGTAACTGCAATCGAAATCAGTCCTCCTAATGTCCTAAGTTCTACGCGTTCTACTTGCGAGGAATAACTCTGCTTGGTAACTCCGTAATTATATGCATCATTAGTTGACTCTGGTTTTATATTGTTTTCTAAACAATCTCGCTGTGATACATTAATTTAAAGTGTTTCGAATTAATTTTTCAAATTCAGTCATATTCCTTATGCATTAATGTAACATATAAGTGTCAGCTGTTATGTACGGTTACACCCATCTAATACGTTATTATGTAACAATCTCAAATGATACAACTTTACTCTTAAAATTCATCATATATTTAGAAATTTATTATTATTTTCTATAAATAACTTTTCTGAAACCTTTTTCATCCGACTTATGATGTATTTTGGTTTCTCAGTACAGGAAAAGGAAGTACTTTGATGGGATATCTGCTTTTTACGATGCGGGACGTATTTGTATCGGTGTAAAGATTGCTGTAGTGTCGTCGTTATCTTAACGCAGAAATGTTAATTTCAGGTTCAACTTTGCTGAGAACTACGGTTGCAGCGTTAGGTTTTATTTCCGCATCGGCTAAATTTGGAGTAATGGTGTGTTATTTCGTTCCTAAATTGAAAGGAGTAGTTGTCTCTTTAAATAAATAATAATATTGTTCGATTATCTAGGCTCAGAGTGAAGATTGGAAGAATGCAAAAACGATATACGACTTTACTGTCAAAGACATCAAGGGCAACGACGTTTCATTAGAGAAATACAGGTGAAAAGAATCAAATATTTCAAATAAATGATGGCAAGTCTTTGATTAATCAGTATATAAGTAGACGTATTATTATTGAGATATTTTGGACGAAACAAAGTATCAATCGTATATTTGAAGCATTTCTGACTTATCCTACAGTGAAAGATCACCTACGTAAGATTACTATAAAATAGATAGCCGTAGTTGTATAAAAATATAGATTTTTAATATCTTTAACCGTGTGGAATTTACTTAAAAAAATGCTTCGAACCTATGGGACTGATGGTGTTCTTAATCAATATCTAATCTAATAAGAATATTAATCAATATTTAATATTGTGATATTTCCATTTCCATCTTTTTCAAGAAAGGAGCATATGATGTAGTAACTGGAAGAGAGTGAATTTTTATACTGAAACATTTTTCTTATAAAGTCAGATTTAGTTGGCAATAGCTATCCTTATAATGTTTTCAAATTTCATATTCAGTGAACAGGTTTTGATAAAGTATCGTAAAACAGTCTACAGAAATATTTTAACTATCCCTCGTTAAAGATATTTATATTTCTGAAAACGTTAAATAAAGATGTAAAATAATGATGAGAAGTAATTAATGAGTAATTTCATATCTTTATGATTTAAAATAAGTCAAATGTTTCTAATTTCCCGATAAACCTAATAATTTCAGTATGTATGTCATTAATGATGAGTCATTTGACATCATATAAATTTGAGTTTAAGGTTTAGTGTAAATATGTTTGTATCAATCCAAGCCGCTGTCAAACATATCAGTTAACAGTATTAAGTATGAGTGTGATCAGAACTATATCATGAGATGTGTAGTTTGTTTTACTTAAATTTTACATGATTGGAATTTGATATATTATTTCTGTATTCCTTTAGAGGGCATGTAGCCATCATAGTGAATGTTGCTTCTCAGTGTGGCCTCACAGCTACAAATTACAAGGAGTTGCAGGAGTTATATGAAAAATATGGTGAAAGTAAAGGACTCAGAATCCTTGCATTTCCTTGCAATCAGTTTGCAGGACAGGTGAGAAAATTGCAATCTACCGATGAGAGTCATATATATACTTACATATTACTTTTAAATTTTATTTAGAGAATAATGTAAAATATAATGATTTTTCTCTGCATTTTGCCAACAATTATTTACTTGACTCTTCAATCTATTGATTTGTAAGATATTTTTGCATTTAATGTTCTATTTTAGGAGCCTGGGAATTCTGAAGAAATAGTATGCTTTGCAGCAGAGAGGAATGTTACTTTTGACATGTTTGAAAAAGTAAATGTGAATGGGGACAGTGCTCATCCACTTTGGAAATTCCTGAAGCATAAGCAAGGAGGTCTATTAATGGAGTAAGTCTTAAATTTTAATGTGCATGAAGTAATAACCTGAATAAAATTATGTAATGAATTTCTGTGTATTCAAGATATTTTGTTTTGTACTCAATAAATTTTGTTTTTCTCTGTTTTTAATTTTTTTCCCATAATTTTGTTAGCATGATCAAGTGGAATTTCACCAAGTTCATCATAGACAAAGAAGGAAACCCAGTGGAACGACATGGTCCAAACGTAGATCCATCTGTAAGCATCTTTGAAAAATTATGTATATCTTGAGAAGGTCATCTTTTGCACCTTGTCATAAATAAACTCAAAAGTCTTGTTGTAAATACTTCTGATTCACATTTTGAGTTTTTGAGATCTGATATTCATTATTTCTATAGAAATCTCCTTTAGACGAGGAAATCTTTGAATTTGAAAAATTTTGATCTGAACTTGAGATGAGTAAATATTGCATATTTCTCTTATTATTAACTATCTAAGAATATATGGTGACATTTTTCCAAAATTGGGAATTATAATATATATGCATTGATAAACTATATTCAAATTTCAGCAACTACTTTTGAGTAGTCTGCTCAACATCAGGCAATTTCATTTGGCACTAGAATTTGGAACTAGAATTGTCTTCCAATCAAAATACTGTAATGCTTTCATTGGTGCATTCTTTCTTTAGGTAGGAAAAGGCCATTCTGGACACAAAATACCTCTCTTTCAATATTCATCAGACTTTTTTTTGGCAATTAAACATTTTAGAGAATTATTTTTCTGTGTCAGCACTGGTTTCAATGTGTTTTTATTTAATGATATAATATTTTGAGGTACAAAGTTTCATCTATACTATTTAATGGAACTACATAAATTATTATTTTAAACTAAAATTCTTGAAATAATTTGTGGCGTTGAAGAAAATATCTCAATTCATGTGTTATTACTTTAATTCATACTGTTTGTATAGTTCCTCTTCATCACACATCATCATTATATTTTCATTTCATTTAAGAGAGTTATGCAAGATCCTAAAAGTAAAGCTTAATAATTAAAGTTATAGGATCTTGAGCTTTCCTTCTCCCTCAGGGACATCTTCAGGATCAAAGTGATCAGATTTGTCATTTAGAATGAAGCTTTTATCTTACTATCATTGCCATACTTCGGCATACCCTATGATTTGTATTATGATGTCTTTCAATGTCAATAGAAAAAGCTCCATGATTATAATTTACCCTATAATTTTAAAATAATGTATCAAATAAATGTTAAAAGCAAACATTTTTTAATCATTTTCAGTTATGAAAATTACCTTTTTCTTATTTTCCCCTGATAAAGAAAACATATCATAACATATCGTATCATACACTACAAAATCATATGATTCTACGTAGGAAATTTCATATGTAATAATTTTGTTATAAAGTCTAAATTTAGTCAGTATAAGATTTAGGATAGATTTATAATGTAATACTGACAGGCATTTTCAAGATTCCCTTCAGTAAGAAATTTTTTGAAAGTTTTTAATCCCTTGAAATGATTTTTATGCAATTTGGCAAACAACTTGCCTTTTATTGTATTGTAAATTTATTTTCATCTGTTTTAATTTTCTTTCAGAAATTGGTCTCAACGTTGGAAAAATACTGGTAGTCTAGTAGCTTTAATTTTCTATGAGGCAGCATTTGAAATCACTTGCATGTTAAGATTTACTAATATAAAGTTTCATCTGTGTTCCTATTATTGCACTGAAACACTAATTAGTCTTAAAATGGTTAAATTGTGTTTGAATTTTATTTGATTATAAGTTATATTCTTTTGATTGGATATTTGTATGTAACCTTAAATGTGGAGGTATAATGTTAAATTCATTTTGTATTGAGTGAATTTTAAAATAAAAGTATTTTATCAAGCTAAGTAATTCTGAAAACCTTTTCATTTTAGTAATGAAAACTATAGTTTCCTTTTACTTCAAAGATTAGTTTAAGATTACTGGAAATTAGCACAAATTTATAAATTTTCTGAAAAAATTACTACAAGTGGAAAGCTTTTTTACTTTATTTATATATTTGATTGATGAAATGAAACGCAATGGCGAACAAAATTTCACTTGATACAAAAAATTATAATATGTATTCAATTTCTATAAGTGGAATTTTGCTATGTTATTGCCCTTCTCAAATTTTTTCTTTATTTAACAACCTTCATTTATGATACGAGACCAAATAATTGTGAAATGTTTTTATTGCAGAATTATTTTGGACAATTATAATGCTAAATCAATTTATAGTAAATAAGGCTCTTCATTATGAAACTGCATTCATTTCTATAATATTAATAAATGAAATATTCAAAAGAGTTAAATAAGATATAATTTGTGGGCTTTAAAATTCAAATATAGCATATACTGATGAATATTTTGATTTAAAGATTTCAAAGGAGTAATTCTTTCAATAAGATTGTAAGTAATTGAAAACCCTTATATCATAAACATTAAAATAGTTCCATGATTTTTATTGTTTTCGAATTCTCTCAGTAATTCGTAGCAGAATGACTATAATAAGTAGTTGAGTTAATTTGAATTACGCATAGTTTTCCAAGGTGAAAGATTAACATATGAATTAGATTTATTGCAGCAACCGGTGAAGCTCATCATTTTAGAAATATGATTTGCATGATGTGTCTTATGTGTTGAAGCATTTAAAAAATGATAACAATAACAGAAAATACCAATAAGTTTAAAGAGAAACGAAACGCCGTCGATGGCTGATATTGAATGTCGGTGAATAAACCGTTACTTTTAAGTAGAATACGAAAATATTACCTAACTTTTATGGTAGCTTCCTTATCATAAATATGCAAGAAATTCCTTGTAAAAAAATAAAGAGCTAAAATGTAAAGATATTTTACCAGAAAGGAGATGAAAGGTACTTTATAATTAAAAAAAGGCACCAGTAATTATTCATCTACCAGACCCCTGCGCATACGAAAAAAACCTACGTCAAGTATTTCTCATGTAAAAAATGTCATTTATTAAAAGATACCCACGATGAGAAGTTAACTGTCTGATGGTATTGAAGTAATAAATAATGGGAAGACTTACTTTCTCATCTGATTCCAAAGAAATTATTTATTTTTAATAACTTTCGGCAAGTATCGTACCTAAGAAGGAAATGTGTTGCTTCTCTTGCTCAAAAATTGCTTTAAGATTCTCAAATTAATTTATCCTTATATACTATCTAAAATAATATTAACGCGGAAAATAAATCACATTATACAATATTTCAGTGATTGAAGGAAAAATTTAACAGGTGTTGTGAAAATGGTGACGTGAATCCACTTTATATATATATAAAGTGGATATATATATAAATATCCACTATATATATATATATATAGTGGATTCAGAATTAGAATTTAGAAGTTCTTATCTATACTATATAGATAAGAACTTCTAGGTTTAATCACTACTAAAAATAATTGAGTAATTGAACCTTTACTGGCAAGTTTTGGAATACAGTTAAAAGTAAATATGATTAATCTTAAAAATGGACCTGAAATCGATTGTAAAACTCGCTTCATATTGTATATGATAATAATAGTCGGAGAAACTTAGCAATGAATTCAATGAATTCATTGCTAAGCTAAGGGAGAGAAAATTATCAAAACGTTCAATCACTAATCCATTATATCATATAAACCAAAATACATAAAAACTTAATCCATAACTTGTTGATTCCAAGGGCAGATCTTTGTCACATGTAACCTATATTGAATGAGCATTACTTGAATTTAAGAATATGAATTACTGAGGTATATATTAAAAAATCAGTTCATCCCGTAAGATCCCTCTTAGAAAACGAACTAACATACACTACTACTTAACAATTATGCATATGGTTGCACTCTTTCTAGAATTAATATGGACGAAAATTTTTTCGCGGAAGATTTGGCCTACGAAACATAACGGATAAGGCAATTAATTAGTTAAATAAATCTTATCAGGTTTGAATTCTGATTTACTATAATTTCAGCTACCTTCATAAAGGAATTCTCGAGATGTTTAGTGTAACTCCTATGTCATTTAAGAATCGATTTTCAAAATTAGCGGAGAGATTGAGAATGAATTATAGAAGAGGTTAGCAGTAAAAATTAGAATTATAAAATTTAATTATTTCGTTTCGGTTGCTTCACTCATTCTTAGAAGCGAGTGAATCAGTGTAAATAAAAAATGTCACGAGATACCAGGGCGTATCGACCGCTATGAATGTTATCGACATTTAAGTCAACTCACAGTTTAAATAAAAGAAACTGCTCGTAAAAATTTAAATAAAAGTGAGATATTAATGTCCTTATAATTAAAAAAAAAATTATTTCATATAATAATCTCGAAATTGTAAATATTGTCAAGAGAGTAACCGTTGGGAATTATCGATGTACTTCCTTCTCAAGGGAATGATAGAATAGGCAATAATGAACATGGCGTGGCAACCGCAAGAAGAAGGCCTTAGGCAAATATTGCAATTGCTAAAAGAGTCTCAATCTCCAGATACAGCTACTCAGAGAGCGGTCCAGCAAGTATCCTTTAAAAGATTGCTGATTTTTTAATTATAATAATTTTAAAACAATCCTAAGGAATTCACTCGTCAGTGACATTCCATGTTCAATGGAACTTTTTAGTTTGAATTTTGTCTCAATTCGAGCATTAAGTCAGTATTGATTTTATCAGTTATCCATTGCTGTTTATATTATTTTAACATTTTCGGTGTTTCATTATTCATTGTTTATTGTCGATCTGTATATGGATATTTATCACGTTATCAAGTCGATGATACGCATTTTCCTTAACGTGTACTCAGAAATTGGAAGAACTGAACAAATTTCCAGATTTCAACAATTATTTAATTTTTGTTCTTACTAAGTTAACTTCCGAAGGTTTGTATTTGTTTTAGTGCTATAAGTAAATTCCCGTTCTGCATGCTTAAGTCTTAATTTTCATATAAAATAGGTTATCAGCTAGAGGTAGAACTGTTCTGGTAAAGAAAGACTGTAAAGATGTACGATCGATTAATTTCTTAAGATAGTTTTAGAACATGATAAATGCTGAAGAATTGATTCTTCTAATGTAGTGTCCTTATTGTCACATTTATAGGTCTTATAAATTATTGGTCGTTATATAATGATAAACATTATTTAGTATATGTAATAATTCAATTCAATCATATATGATTAACACTTTCCAATTTAGATGAACCCACTAGGTCTCTCAGCGGCCTCATCCTTAAAAACAATGTTAAGGCCCATTACAACAAATTTATGCCAGAAGTCACGGAATTTATCAAAAAAGAGTGCCTTCAAGCTGTTGGAGATCCTTCTCCGCTTATTCGAGCTACAGTTGGAATACTTATTACTACCATAGCCTCTAAAGGGGAGTTGACCTCTTGGCCAGATCTCCTACCTACCTTATGTAATCTACTCGATTCTCAAGATTACAACGTTTGTGAGGTTAGTTATGAAAAAACTAAATGTATACTATAGAAATCAGATGTGATCATTTTAATGGACTTATATCAAAAGATTTGGTGAAATTTTTGAATTATGCCAATAATTTCAGTAGGTGAAAAGGCAATGTTGTTGTGATTTCTCTCTCATATCAAATGAAGATCATTTGTACATAAGTCCTTAGAATTAAAATAAATTTGTCAAAATCACCAACCATTAATATCTTTGAAAACATTCATTGTGCTGATATATTGTATATAATCGCTTTTTATCATGTAACGTTCTGTAACATGTTTAGTGCTTCTGTATCATGATATTTCTAATTTTAAAAATATTTATGAGAAGTTTTATTTTTATAGGGATCGTTTGGTGCCCTCCAAAAGATATGCGAGGATTCTGCTGAAGAGCTTGATAATGATGCATTGAACAGACCGTTGAATGTTCTCATACCTAAGTTTCTTCAGTTTTTCCGCCATTCAAGTCCAAAAATTAGGTAAGTCTTTCTTAGTAAACTTGAATATTTTCCTCTTTAATAATTTAACAAACTTATTAATTCATAAATTATTATCATCTGCATGTAATTTTTCTTTTAATTTGCTTCCCTATATCATTTTTTATTGTATCAGTGGCTTCATAAATATAGTTTTTAACTTTTCATCTAATATTCTTTTTAATTATAATGTTTTCCCATGTTTTTATGTTCATATTGAGTTTTGTTCTCATCAGGAAATGATGGAAGTGAGTGACAATGAAAAACTTTGATAAATGCTGGTTATTCTATAAATACAGTAATGATTTATGATTCTATATTGTGTATTATACTATGCAGTTGTTTAAAATTTTCCAAGGAATATTAGAAAGAATTTTATTTCTACTTGGAAGATTAAATAATTGTTTATATCTGCCATATTTACTCTCACATGTTGATGTGTTGTAGATGAATATGTCTCAAACATTTTATTATTTAAAATATCAGTATCTGTAAAGAAAAAGTACTGTAAAGACATAATTTAAATTTCAAAAACTTATCCTTTCCTTACATAATATGGTTTGATATTGTTTGGACCCATTCAGTAGTTGCAATACAAGCTAAACGAAAAAATATATAATCTACGTGTTAGAAAAGAACTTTTAAACTGTTCTGTGTGTTATTGTTTCTTAATATTTCCCATCTACCTAATTAATTTGTACTTGGTCATTGAACATGTTTATTACAGTTAAGGAAGAGGTCTCTCCTTTTCCTCAGGAATTTTCTATGTTATGTGAAGTATATAAATTTTTCTTCATGAAGTTCGATTTCTCAATTCTTTGGTTCCCTCTGTGGATTTAAAAACTGATATTTATATGTGTATGAAAAGGCTTGAAAATGAGAAGAAGTTGATCTTTGTTACCATTTATTTGATGTAGATAATTCATAGCTGGCCATCTTGTTTATTTGAATTAATATTTGTGAAATAAAAATGTTAAAACAGCTGTTGGATCTTTCAGTTGGATGTCCATTTCACATAGCTCAATGTTCACATTTTAATAGTTGCCAGAAACCCATATTTAATCCTACTGCAATCCATTAAGAGTTAGTTTTGATTAGATTGTTATTGAGTTACTATTATTTATTGTTGAGCTATCCATAGCCCAAGTTGTCTTTAATTTCTCATTTTTTTCTTTTATAGATCACTTGCTGTAGCTTGTGTTAATTATTTTATCATGATCCAGGCACCAGCTCTAATGGTTCACATTGACTCTTTCCTTGAGGTATGTTTAGTATCTATGTGTATGTTTTAGCATTATTATGTCATAGGTTCAGATGTTGTCAAATTTTATTTTCTATGCCATTGTAAAACCACTTGATTTCATTTTTTGAGATCCTAACCATTAATTCAGAATCATTAGTGATATTTGGAATGCATGGCTTTTAAAATCATTCTTATTTCTGATAATTACAAAAATAATTCCTTAGTGAAAGATAGAAATGGGTTTTAATTCTATACTTAATGCAAGTAAATTTGTGTTAATCTTCCTATTATTATTGGGATATAAGCATGTAAAAAATATTTGTGCAACCAATATCCAATTGTTCTTGAACCTCATTTAAAAACTAACAAATTGAACTTGATATATTTTATACAAGCTTATTAATCAATCAGAGCATCAAAATAGAAATTGGTGTACCCATGCTTTAATCCTGATAATATCAGACTTTCTTCAAATCTGTTTTTTTCTGCCATTTTTGTGAAGCATTACTTTTTCATTCTTAGATATCTTTATCTTATAAATAAAAAAATAAAGCACAAAAGGACATTAAATAAATAAGTTTTAAATAATTTATTAACTACTTTAAGGTAAAAGGGTTTCAGAGATTATAGAAATTCTTCTTTATATAGAGTTGCAAAGTTTGATAACATAATCACCTCCATTTCATCAATCATTAACTCAAATCAAACATTTTTATTATTTTTTATTATTCTTAAGGTTTACGCAAGGACTCTGAAATAACTACTCTAATAATACTATAACTAATCAAAGGTACGGGCAAATAAATAATACAAGGTTAGATAATGCCTCAGAAAATCAGATTTATAAAATTTGTTTTCTTTCCCTATTAACAGACTTTATTTTAAAAGCAAAATAGTCAAGAAAGCATGTGAAATGAAGAGAGAGGTGTGGTGTTTTGCTGTTTATTGGTTATAAATCCTTTATCCTTGTAGAAATTGGCGATTTATATTTTCCAGGAATACAAGATTATGATATGAAATGTTCTTCACCTCTTCTAAATCACTGATTAGATTTTTCTTCTCTTCAATGGCTGCTTTCTTATATCTTTTGTTAACTACCCCATTTGTGTACTCTAGTCACTCGCCAAATGCGTCCTTTCCAATTGAATCTTATTAGCAGTATAATAAAGTTTTATTGATTTTCTCGGTGAAGCAACCCTCAGGAATATTATACTACCTTCTAATTCTTATCTTAAATTCCCTTTTCCTCTATCAGGGATTTTCTTATTTTTTCAGTCCCTATAGTTATAACCCATTATTTTGACTCAAAGGCAAGAGTTTGTGAGATGTTGCAATACTTGAACAGATTTTAAAAATCATCATGAGAATATAATTTGAACCCAACAATGTAAATTATATCATTTAAGCTAATTTTGTTGTCCATTAACTGAATATTTTCATAAATAATCTATACTTTTGTTGAAATAAGAGCGGACTGCACAATTCAATCTCAAAATAAAGTCTCTTATTATTATCATTTTATCGATCATGATATCATACATAAGCATCATGAAAGTGGATATAATTTAGTGGATTTAGATACCTTTCCTTATTTGTTTTGAGCAATTTACTGAGATATACTTTTATCCATTGGACTAACAGTGTTATCATAAGAAATTTATATTAAATTTCTTTTATTACCCAACTCAAACAGAACCTGTTTCAACTTGCAACTGATGAGAATCCTGAAGTTAGAAAACATGTGTGCAGAGCTTTGGTGATGTTATTGGAGGTTAGAATGGATAGGTTGATTCCTCATATGCACAACATAATTGAGGTAGGTTTGTGTTAGTCTTTAATTTTGAATAATATCTGTATATTATAAACTAAGTACTAATGATAATGTAATTTTAGTATATGCTGATGAGAACTCAGGATCCTGACGATGCTGTTGCATTAGAAGCTTGTGAATTCTGGCTATCAATTGCTGAGCAGTCGATCTGCAAAGAAGCTCTTGCTCCTCATTTACAGCGATTGGTGCCCATCCTCGTTAGAGGAATGAAATATTCTGAAATAGATGTGATTCTCTTGAAGGTAGGATTGGCAACCTGGAAGTGTTCGAGGTTCTTATAATGATTTGATATTAAACTCTAATTTTTTGGATTTATTTTAATTCATTCTGGTTTTGTTAATATCTATCAATGTTTTTGTGTTACCGATTTATATTAAATATTTTTTTAAATTTGAGATTGCTAAACATCCTATTTGTGGCTACATTGCACATTATTTATATTTAATGAACAAATATTATATATTACCTTCTCATGAACAAATATCATATTTTTCAAAAACATCAAACGTTGAAGGAAAATAGTTGCTAAGACTCTGATTTTGATAAATAAGCATCAATTTTTGTCATCTGACTACATTTTTTGAATATAGGGTGATGTAGAGGAAGATGAAATGATTCCAGATCGTGAAGAGGACATTAGACCTCGGTTCCATAAGTCTAGAACTCATACAATTAAGCATTCTGGAGAAGAGAATGGTTCCGGAGATGGAGGTGAAGATGATGATGGTTCAGATGGGATGGATGATGATGGCAATTTGGCTGACTGGAATCTAAGTATGTTAAATTCAGCTATTCAGAGAGACTAACCCATTATTTATTGCCGATACTCTAATATTGTGTGTGTAAGTCAGATCAGAGATATTAAGCAATTATGAAAAATCAAGGGTAGTTTAAGTATAAGACTTAATTCAATTGAATTTTTCACCAATGAAGATTTTGCATGATCAATTGACCTCAAGCATTTGATGAATAAATTAAATTACATCTATTGATCATCATTTTCGCTAAAATATAGAATGCAATTATGCCCCCTCATAC